>JAQMYJ010000020.1:3683001-3700195 GCA_030014305.1 Clarias laeviceps
TCTCCACATCATTGCATTCAGTTTTTATTCACAATTTGTTTAGTGTCCCAACTTTTTTGGAATCCGGTTTGTACACTAACTATTCTGTAAAGACCTACTATTCTTAAGGCTTAGGTTAAATTTGATAGATTGGCCTCTTTTAAATTACATACATCGAAATGTACAGATGTATGCTCGTTGTAACAGGATTCATACCTTCCAAAAAGTTCATCTTCTGCCACATCAGTCCACAAACTGTTTGCCCAAAAGTCTTATGGATATTTTTGGCAAATGTAAGACGAGCCTTTGTCTTCTTTTGGTCAGCAGTGGCTTTCAGGTTCACCACTGTTCCAGGTTTTCTCCATTTGTGAATATGGCTTTCACTGTGGTTCACTGGATTCCCAAAGCCTTAGAACTGGCTTTTTAACCCTTTGTAGAATGATACATGTCAATTTCGTTGTTTTTCATCTGTCCTTCAATTTCTATAGATTGTGTTGCTTTTTTTAAAATTCTTTTAGAGTGCTTTTTCAGACAGGTTCTGATTTCTTGATTCAACAGGTCTGGCAGTAATCACTTTTTCACGGAACTGTACTTACAAAGGTAAAACAGTGGCTCATGGTGACTAATGTTGTTCTACAGTTTTGTTAGGTAGAAAAGAGGTACCCATGATGGTACCTCACCAGTAACACTTCAATCAATTCAATCATAGGGTTCCTAAGAGTTCAAAAGTCAACATTCGTTTTTGTTTTCCAATTATATGGCGCTTTTAGTTTCAGCATGTTTGCCCGTTTTGATCCAAGTCATTGTGATCTAAATGTCATTGGTGTAGCATACATTCCTAAAATGCAGTTATCATAAATCAGAGGTCCTTTGAATGTTTTTGTGTGTTGTGTGTGCGCAGCCACTCCAGGGAGAGCTCGAGATGCAGCGTCGAGGCTAGAGGCAGCGGCCGAGTGAGCGTGAGGCAGTGGATGAGCCAGCCACAGGCACCCAGCCGCACAGTACAGGAATAACCACTTAATATGTCAACAGAGGCCGAGCTCCAGCCTGCTGCCAGACCCAGCGTCAAAAAGGATTCCAAGAGGAGAGGTAGGCAGCTGGCAGATATACAGCAGGTGTACACTAATGCACTCATTGTGTGTGTAACATGAATAGTCATTGAACAAGCTCACAATGTTTTTTTTTTTTTTCCATTTATGAAATGTGAGATGCAGATGCAAGCATGGTGTTGCCGGTTGTTCAGTTCAGTCTTTTTGCAATGTCACAACCCAGTACCTACTGTACAGTGGGGATGGAAATCACCAGGGATCACCCGATATGATGTTATCACAATACCTAGGTGGTGATTCCATTTGTTTTGCGATTCTGATAGCAACACAAATTTTTTTTATATCCCGATATGACAGCCATAATTAAACATTAATGAAATATGCTAATTTTTTGAGATAGGATTTTGGGTTTTCATGAGCTGTATGCCAAAATCATCAATATTAAAACAATAAAAGGCTTGAACTACTTCAGTTGTGTGTAATGAATCTAAAATATATGAAAGTCTAATGTTTATCAATACATTACAGAAAATAATGAACTTTATCACAATATGCAAATTTTTTGAGAAGGACCAGTATATGCTTGTAGTTTTTATGCATATTAGCTACAGTAACTGTATATGGACAATATTTTTTTACCCAATTGAAATCATTCCGATTAAAGATTCCATTCACCTTAACGCTTTTCCGACATGCCTTTACATGCTCAAAGAGTTTCTCCGATTTATCAAAAATATTTTCTGATAAATTCTGCCTTCTGCATTATTGGTTCACAATAATTCTGTGTCATCTGTGATTGGTTAGATGCTTTACTACTTTTGAAATGGGGAGCCCATAAACTACTGTGGTGATTGGCTCTGTTGAGTGACGCGTAAAGTGTAATGGTGCTCACCATGGTTTGCTGAAGTCCCACAGCCTTAGAAATGATTTTGAAACCCTTTCTAGACTGTTACAGTATATGTCAGTTACTTCTTGAATTTCTTTTGAATTTCTTTCATTGCTTTTTAGATCTTTTAGCGTGCTTCACTTTGTCAGTCAGGTTGTATTTGAGTGATTTCTTGATTCAACTGGTCTGGTAGTAATCAGACCTGGTTGTGGCATGTGAAATTTAACTCAGCTTCCCAAAAATCACAGTTCATTCATATTTTATCAAGGGGCATCTTTTATTAAGGAGCAACTTTTTTATACATAGGGCCAGGTAGATTTCGACAGCGTTTTGTACCCATAATAAAAGAAATCATCATTAAAAAAAAAAAAAAAAATTGTTTTTCATGGCACTGTATTTATAATATACACTTGGTTGGAATTTGGAAATTGGACTGATCTTGTAGTACTCGCAGTACTGTATGTCTTTCCAAACATTTATTATTCCAATATATTGTTAATACACAAGTGCATGTTGCATTTTGGGTTGCAATATTTTGGCCAAAAAAGTAACTAACTCTGCTGCTTGAATTCACCACACCCTGACATTTGGTGCTCTCCAAAGTTCATTTTAAGCTCAGCATGGATTGAAGGAGCGAGTTGTTTGTTTGGACCGTAACACAGCCATTTGGAGCAGAAATGCAATCTCATATGTGGCACGAGGACAAATGGCATGAGTGGTACGGCTATGACAGTCCTGTTCCTGTGGCTTTATATTTCTGCTGACTCGGAGGAGCTCATGCCATCTCTGGCCTTATTTCTGGAAGTCACACTGGGGCCTCCCATGAGAACAAACACTTCAGTTGGAATGTAGTGTGTGTGTTTGTTTGTTTGTTCAATTTGGCCTGCTGGGCCAATCCCCTAATGACTACTGAAAAGCATTTCTGTGTCTCGTCAGTGCCAGAGTACTGAGTGCTGTCTCAGTGTGATGTAACCATGCGCTAGACCGTTGGAGTCGGACAGAAATCCTCCCGAGGTCATGTGAGGACTGCAATTAACACAATAAACCAGGCTTAGAATGAAAGATAGCAAATAAATGAGCGATTAATTAACCTATATGTAATATAGCACATTAGTCTAGTTTCAAGCTAAATGAAGCCAGTTCTATAGAAACCCACACATTATGTTAGAATACTTGTTTTATTTTAATGGATGGTTTTCACCTTGACTTTACTTTCTACAAAAGTCTATTATGGAAAAGACAATCACTCTACTAAGCGACATTAACCTCTCAGTGTGGTTTAAGCCAAGCGTGAAGTAAAATGTGAATAATTCTTTCTGATTTTCCTCCCAAGACAACGATGCACTTTCTCTTGTATTAATGCGCCATTCATTTTCCTAGATTTTATTTTGGGGATTTCAGTTAGTAATAAATCACACTGAAGGCCAGCACAATATGTTTCTGAATCTTTTTTAGACACGGGTCCTACTTCAACCAGCGTCTTGGCCTTGTTCAGCGTGAGCCCGCATGTGCATTACATTGCAGCATATGGCATGTGGGCTGTTAGTATGCTATGGATTTAGTGTGAAATCTGGAGGTTTTTCATACTGTGAGATATGGATAGTATGGTCGTGGATTATATTTGATGAACGGTTGAGTTCTTGTTCATTTGAAGCGATTGATTAGGAAAAGTGGTCGTTGATTCTAATCGTTAAAAGTTCCTAAAACACGCTATGTTGTTTGTCTTTTACACCTGCTGTGTAGTGGAAATGCCACTACATCGTCTTATGCCAATAACTCGATGTGCATGCTCACAACATGCATCTAACTAGAGTTAACGATATGGTTTACCGGGAACTAGCCATACTGTATGGCTTACAGGGAAAGAAAAGAGTTTGTGATTATGTTGTACTGTATGTTGTTTTGAATATGGCATAACTTTGAACAAGACATCAACTCGATTTTGAATTAAACTGTATGGACTATGGCACAGTTGTCTAGTTGTCGAAGTCTAAATATAGCACATCAAGCTAAATGAAGCCAGTTCCACAGAAACCTGTTGGAATGCTTCTTTTACTGCAAATGCTTCATACGTCTAGTGCTTATGTTATGTGTTATATTGTGCTCCTGCACTTAATGGTCGGTATCAATCGGTTTACTCCAACTCATGATTGATTATGGAATGGTTACCGACTGCCATTACTGCTGTGAGCCCATTCCTTTTTTTATTTTGGTGTGTGTTAGCAGACCGTGTTTATCCCACAGGCCTTGGGTTTAACACGTGTGCCCCAGGGCATGCTCTTGTCTCATGCAGTAACCAGCTGTGTGGCAGAGCCCTCTTCTGATGTGCCACCTGTCCCTCATTGGACACCCACTGCTCCAGGAAGCTCCAATTCCTTTCCAGGACTCTCAAGGTCAGACTGCAACTATAGCCCTATTGATATGTGCACACTTTCCACTCTTTGTTATGTTAAAAAGCACTCCAACTAGAGAGCCCTGTGCTGCATTTATGATTGGGTGGGGTCAGCATTCCAGGGCACACATACTTCAGATTAAATTATGCTGCTTGAACAACATAAAGCTGACAATTATTCCATGTAAAAAAATATATACTGTGTGTATATATGATGAAAATATTCCCGCCCACTCTGTGCAGTGCCTCCAGCTGCTTTGAGCATAACACTGTGAAATAAGAATGTGGGTCATGTTTGTTGTGATGAATTTTAGGTCAGTAAACATGGAAAAGGAAAAAAAAACAAGAAGATCACAAAGTTCTCGGCATTCTTTTGTTAAGAAAGGAAGTAAAGGAAAACATGATAGAAAGGTGAAGATATACATATTGGAGGAAAAATTCATAAAAAAACTAACATTTTTGATACTTCAATCCAGGTAAACAAAAAACAAACACGTCAATCTAGATCATAAACTGGACCAAATGTCAAAAACCAAATAAATTAACACAGAACACATGGAGTCACTGCAGTGACCTGTGATTAGGCACTGATTCCTGCACATCCATGACAAATTAAAAGGATGGACCATTTATAGATTGCTTTCTAACCGGCCTTGAAATCACATCTATAAAAATAACCACAACAACAACTTTGGTCCAATCTCAACAAATTTGTATACCAAGCTGCAATTTAAGGCAGACATGTTATCTTTTTATATCAAAGACCAATGCAAGAAGACATGTAATACGAGGAACAATAAATAGACTGACCATAAGCAATACAAAACGTTATATACATGTAAAACCTTTACTGCATTTGCTTTATCTTAATGTATTTACTGGATATTTGGAGGATGTTTCTCATCAAGCACCAGACAACAACGTATTTCAATCTGATTTTATTTTTCTGAAAGCATAGATTATTGCAGAGGCCTTAGTTTAATTCCAGTAGGTTTTTTTTTTCTTTCTTTTTCGAAAGGTCATTCAAAGTCAGCTTTTATTTCATGGCGGAGTTTTTTCCCAAAGGGACAATTTATTCCATAAAGTCACTTTCCATCAGAATGACGATCAATCAAGGCAGACTAGATGGAGACGGGTATATCCTGGTGCTCAGCTGCTCTTAGACTATCAGCACTGGCATTGATTCTAACTGGATCTAACTTATCTTGAATGCTTTTGGTCGCTTAATCATTTCAATAACATCTTCCAGATGTCTCAAAACATTTGGTAAATACTTTTTCCCTGTTTGATCACCTAATATTATCAGAGCTGCATGATATTTACTCCAGTCTATCACACATCACCTTTGCACACACAGATTTTCTGATGGATTCAAAGCTGGCGCTTTCCTTTCACTTTACATGGAGTGAGTCATGTTGGCCTGAACTGAATTGTGAGTCTGTTGTGTTATTTTGCCCATGTGATTTTTACCAGGAAGTCACAAAAGCAACAAAGCATTAGGCATTAAATCAATTGAAAAAATATTGATTAAAAAAATAATAATAAATTCATAGGGCAGGCACACTCACCATCATGAAACCATTCCAGTGCAGACTTTCGAACTTTCACTTGGCACACAGTAAAATCCCAGTGTTCATTTAACACTTTCAGAGTTTAATGTATGGCCTACAGTATCTCAACTACATGTGTTGCGTTAGTTTATCACTTGGGATTTTGTTATGTAGAGTACTGTATAATAATTATGTTAATAAATACAGAGTTTTGTCCAGCTGTGTATTGTGCATTTACAGTAATTTACTGGCAAAATTCCTCCAGCAAGAATGTTACAATTATGTTTTATAATTGAATGCTGTAAAGAAATATAAGGGCTCTATTGAAAATAATGCAAGTGGGCATAACCCTTCCTCTGTGCAAAGACTTTGGACAAAAGTTTGTATTTATTTTCTATATTCAAGAACAATTCCTGAGATTTCAAAACTAACTGTGAAATAATATGTACGAAATTAGATAATTAAGTAACAACAAGAACGGTATTGTCAAGTGCATTTGCAAGACGTCAATTCTTTGATGAAACTGGCTGTCATGAAGACCATCCCAGGAAAGCAAGACCTTAATCGGTCGGATAAAACTTACCAAAATTACCAAAGTTACCAGCCGCCAAACTCCAAACCAATTACCATCACCTCAGATTAGAGGCATTATAACGGCTTTTCAGCGTATTTACGCATACATTGTATGTGTAGTATTTACACATACATTTCAATATCAACTGTTTAATGGAGATTATTGTATATTTTGGATGCATGCTGTAACTCCTGCTGTAATTTGTGTAGAATTAAGACATTTAAGATATAATATATATATATAATATCTTGTATAACAAGAGTTGTAATTTGTGTATATTTATTTATTTATTTATATATATGTGACTTGATTCACAATATTTTTACATTATATTTTTTTACACAATATGTGTAATGTGCTTGCACATTTAACCACTTACTATCCAACTCAACATCTGCCTCCTGCCCTATCCATCTCTAAGGAAACATCAATCATCCTTGACAGCAGCGGTTGTTGCTAATGACTCTGACCTGGATCACTATTCCCATGGAAACCAACCCGGTCTGAACCACGTTGTAATAACAGCTGCCTGTATTCCCATGGTAACCATTATATTACAACCTGTCTCAACCTTTTAGCTCTAACAGCAAAGTAACTTTACTGCTACTAATGACCTGTTTACATCAATGGTTGTGCACTTTAATATGCTCTGTGACATGTAATTAATGAGCCTCTCGCATTTATAGAACTGAAATTACATTTATACCAAAGCTTTAATTTTATGCATTAGTGCCACATAGTGTGACTAAATTACCCAGCATGCATGACGTACTGTATGCACTCATTTAGAGGCCCATACGTCTCACTGAGGGCTTCTTATTACAGTATAACTGTGAGTTTCCACATTGGCTACATTTCCATCTGGCTACTGAGCACAGCTGACTCACTGTCTAAACACAGGAGCACAAGTGAGATGGATACACACAGACACGCTCACACACACAGACGTGCGCGCACACACATGCGGAGAGGCTTAGCTTTCAAACATGCCGAGAAATTAATTGAGGTATAATGAATGTGCATTTTATGTGCATTCAGATCCCTGAGGTCTGTTCAAGGGGCCTAATAATAATAGAAAAAAATATATATAATTTGAAACCCACACATGCACACACACATACACAAACAAAACAGAAACACACAGTGAGCCTGCTCTGCTCTTGGGGCTAGGTTTAATGAATCTGAATGTCAATGATGCACATTGAAATGTTGAGGAGGTGAATGCAGCCAGGGACGGGTAGAGAGAGATGCGGAATGACTAATAAACAAAGTGTAATGAAAACTTCTGCTTCCTTTACTGTTTGCCCTTTTTCCGATTTTAGAAAGGGACATGGGTTGTTTATTTCCTCGCATGTTTAAACCATGAAATGTTGGACAGTTCTGCTTCCTATAATTATTATGCCATGTTAGATTTATCATGAATTCTTGCATTGTTCCTGCATATTAAGCATTGTCGTGCATAATATGCTTAATTTATTTGAAGTAAAAACAGGCATGGTAACCAGAAACATGGTGGCATACTGGCCTCACACCTTCAGGGTCGAGGGTTCAATTCCTATCTCGGATCTGTGTGTGTGGAGTTTGCATGATTTTTCTGTCCTTGGTGGGTTACCTTCGGGCACTCTGGATTCCTCCAACAGTTCAAAGACATGCAGATTAGGCTAATTGGTGTTTTCAATTTCTCCTCAGTGTGTGTGTGTGTGTGTGTGTGTGTGTGTGTGTGGTTGTGCTCGCGTGCCTCGCGAGGGATTGGCACCTCGTCTATGGTATACTGTTCCCCAAGTCCCTTGTCACAGTCAGAGTGATGACTTTAAAAGGTTAAAACTTGTGCAAGAAAGAGAAACATTTCTTTATTTTTTAGAAATATACAGTTTATAGTAGAGAATATCAAAATTCTTACACCATTACACATCAAATATAAGCATACACACAAGCATCTTCCATCTTCAGTGTGTACACATTATAATGCATGTCAAGTCTCTGTGTAAGCCTGGAGTTAGAGTTTATGCATAACTACATGCATCTGTGCACACAGCTGCGTACACATCTGCATACCTGTGGTGTATCTGGAGGATTAAAAGCTGTATCGACGAGGCACTAGGTACCAGATTTTCCGTTTCATGATAGCTCTTCTCCTCTTCTTCTAATCTCGTGAGCATTTTTAGTTTATTAGCCGATAATATACATATATATTTTTATATAATATAATATATATAGATTTTGTCATAGTTTGTTCCGTTTGCATCTGAGGCTGTGACGCTTTGTAGTATCTAACCCTCACTTTTTATGCTGGTATTGAATTGGTATCTTGCACAAAGTGCATCTATATTTTAAATCACTAGCAGATCAATATATCCTCTAATGCATATCTAATAGCAGTTATCTAATTCAACTTCCAGTCTAGAAGTAGATGCTAGTGATTGTTTTTGTTTTCGTGAAGAAAAATAAATGTAGTCGGCCATGCCGATCTCAAACACACACAGACGTGCAAGAAGTAAAATAGACACCCAGTGTTTTATGCTTATCCTTCTTTCCACAGATATACTCATCTATAAACATGACTAGAAGTAAAAAAAATATATATATAAAAAGAGACTTTTCTTGAAGCATGGTCAAGCATCGTGCTTATTCAACTTGAGGTTGCATGTGCATCCCTTGTTGAAAAAAAAAAAAAAAGACAAAACCCTCCCCTTTGTAAAACCACCATCCCCTTTAGATTAATAATGCTGTGTATTATGTAAAATTTGTCATGAAAATGAAATATTAAAACACTCTACATATGATCATCTATGAGCTATAAATAACCGCGATCAGCCAATCAGAATTCAATATTGTAACGAGCTGCTCACAAGCTCACGCAAGTTTTTGTCATTTTTCACACTGTTCTCATTTTCGCAACGGCCGAGAGAACAGTTCAAGCACAGCTTTTGAGATATTTCAAAGAGAAGAGAACTTGAAGGTATGATACATACGCACAAATCCTCTCAGCGGAGACGCGATGAAAACGAAGGATTCAGTTTAATACAGGAGTTTTTGAACTGACGGACAGCTTTAATGATTATAAAAGAGTTCTTTACCCGATTTGTGCAATTTCATTCTCAATTTAAAGAAGACGTCTTGTTTTTTCATTAGACTTTGTGGTTTCACCTACATGCTTGAGTACAAAAGGGTCAAAAATAGATTGTAAAATGCTGTAACAGTAATTTGATTAGATTTTGTTAATAAAACTGTTTTAAAAATGTGACATATTTTTGACTCCCCAAAAAAAACTATTCGGCCACAATCAGGCTGATGATTCACTTCGGAGGTTGCTACAGATGTTTCACTGTAGCAACCCCTGAAAGGGAACGACCGAAAGACAAGGAAAAAGAAAAGAAACTAGTAAATTCTATTTTCACAAATGTCTTGTACTTTACCTTGCTAAAACAATTGCCAAAGCCAAATGTGCTTGTGCATGATTATTTTCTCATTTGTAGTCTGGATAGAGCACATACTGTAGACATCCCTCTCTGTTTAGGTTCATTTGGTTCACTCCAAATGGAGAGCGCTCTGTGATATGGGTTAGTAGTCCGCTCATCAGGGCGGCTTTAGGAGTCAAGCAGAGATATTACCAGCTCATTCACAACTGTGCTGGTGTTAACTGCAGCGTGAGGTGTGAATAACCAATCTCAGTTCACGACATGACAATAATATGACTGTAATAAATGTGTAAATTACTAATAGCTTCAGATTTCCCATTTGTAAAGTCTCCTTAGCATCATTGATTAACTCATTAGTGATTAACATTAGTGTTAACATTCGCTAGTTGTCCTTTGCTATCAAGTTATTTTATTTGTCAAAAAAATAACATTATAGTGAAATATACCCGGAAAAATAATATATTTATATATTGAAATTGGAACACAAATACACATACTTCTGTGTACAGATAATCTATGTTGTCTATAAATTAGTATGAAGAACTTTGATTTTAGATGACAATCCCATGAGAGGCATATAGGCTATGTTCGTGTTATGACTGTTTGAAGGCACATATTTTATCAGAATTGAGTCAGTTTTGTAAATGGTTCTAGAATTCAAGTCTTCTCGACTTTTGAATTCATGACTTTTTGCCCCTGCACATACAGTACATAGAGACATTTTATACATACATTTAAAGCAGCGCTAAGGTATCTGGCTTTCTTTCTCCTTCTGCACAAGTACAGCTGAGTGACTGCTTCTTGTCCTCTAGAGCAAAATCCCCAAAATATTTTTTGATAAAACTCCATACATGAATGTGAACCATCATGACATGCAAATCTGATCAAAAAAATCTGAATTGTGTCTTGTAATGTGAATGTGTCTATAGCTACCAACCTTGAAATAGCCCTTTCTATAGTTAAACATCAGCATAGACAAACCTGTCAACCTGAGCCTTCACAAAGAAATCTTCATGCATCGTTCTATGTGTAGGCGACTTGTTGACCTTAAATTCACTGAAGGAAAATCATGCGTTAATAAACTACTTGTTTCAAAATTTAAAACATTTTGGTGTGTATATTTTATCATAAAACTATGGGGGTCTGTTTACCTTCTCTGTGTAATTAGTATTTTTAATTTATGTGAATTTTACATGGATGATGGCGGCATGTAGGAAAGCTCTATCTCCACAATTATGCATAACATGACGCACTTGATAGTAGAAGAAAGCGAGAGAGAGAAGAGAATGTGTTGTGTGTGTGTGTGTGTGTGTGTGTGTGCATGGATGTTTCATATGAATAGGATTGTGTTACCAGTAATCACACTGATATTGTTTAGACAGAGGTACCCTAATCAGCAGAACGGAAGGATTAATTGATTTATTTCACATCTGCCCTTTTCCCTGTGTACTCCGCCTTTCAGAATCAGCAAGCAGCACTTTATTAAGCCGTGAGCTTAATCATTAAGCTCCCCATTTATCTTTCTTCATCACGATCTTCCATTTCCTTCCTTTTTTTAATCTTCTTTCATACATCTCATTCAAAGGGCTGCGAGTGGCAGCTTTAGATTTGTACTTTTGGATGAAAACGGCTGCTTTTTGTTGACGGTTGCTTTGTGTCAAGTGTAGTTTGCCTCTGCACAGAACAGACGAATAACCGAAGAGCATCTGGTTTGATGGAGATAGCAACTGTGAGAGTCAGAGTCATAGCAAAAATGTGAAGGTGTTGCGTTCAAGGTGGCACACACTGGGTTTAGCACTGGCATGCCGTAGTGGTACTGGAACCAGAGTGAGATTCAGTGATATGATATCGAAGCCAGCAATAAGTCTCGACACGACAAACCCCCCCCCCCCCCTCGCCCTTCCTCCTTTCTATCCTCGTCTAGTGCTAAAATCTCAAATCTGTTTTGGCAGCTGAATTTCACACTAGTGGCACAGGACCCCAGCAGTGATCCAGAGACCTCCACTGCTGATTGGATAATTAGTAAGAAGACTGAATGGGGTTTGAAGGATTTGGCTCGTTTATAGAGTGGGGCAGAGTGCAGTCCAAAAGCTACTTAATCAGTTCTCAAAACAATCCTCTTAAACCTTTGAAAGTCTTTACCCTAGCCGTGTTTGCATCATTAAACCCAAAGCCAGTCAGCCAGAGTAGGAGATTTTCAACAAGTGGATCATGATAGCTTTCCAACTGAGTTTGATTAGTTGCCAAGGAAGTGAAAGAAAAAAAAAAGGAGTCATTTATCACTTCTTCATAGACACTAGCAAACACTAGTAGTGGACACTGGTATTTATAATGCATTATGGATGCATTTGTATAATTTAAACAGCATTCCTTTGCATGAGATTACGTTCACATTCAGATTTTATTTATTTATTATTATTTTCTTTTAATCTGATCTTTTGTCAGATCTAATCTGAGTCACTTTAATGTTTGCTCCTAGATCGGATATGTATCTTGATTATATAACTTATGTAAATGTGAACAGTCAGATAGGAATTCATGTGAGGTTTTTCCTCTGCACATGTATAGGCCACTCGCTGTCATCAGTGAGGACAGGCAGCACAGGGATTTCATACCAGTGCTAGCAACAGCTGCTAAAACAGCTAAATCAAGGCATCTGGCTTTCTTCCTTTTTCTAGCCCTTAACAAATAAAAATCAGTTTTCTAATATCAAATGAGTTTCTTCACAAATATGACGTATTTTAACCCACATGACACAAGCGATGACGTGTTGATGTGCGCATACGTGCTGATTCAGAGGACAGACGTCCTGACATGTCCAAGTCCAATCTGAGGAAAAAAAAAAAAAAAACAGGAATCAGCCTCTTTTTTTTTTTTTTTTTTTTTTTTGAATGAGAACAGAGAGACAAGTTCCATATTTTCGGCAACATTTGCTATCTATCTATCTATCGATCTATCTATCTGTCTATCTATCTATCTATCTATCGATCTATCTATCTGTCTATCTATCTATCTATCTATCTCTCTGTCTGTCTGTCTGTTTTATAATCTTTGTTTTTTGGTTTCATTAATTTATTTCACATAAATGAATTTATTACACATTTATATCAATATGCTGGAACTTTGCTAAAACTGCTTAAAAAGTCAACTAAAGAGAAAATTGTTTATCATCATTAATTATTAATGATTAATTGGTTGTTGAAAAATGTGTAAAATTTGCTATTCTACCATGTACATGTACAAATATATATAGCGACCAGAAGTTATTTAACCTTAACTGATACAGTGAGTTCCTTCTCATTTCTTAAATGGCCATGTCAGGAGACATATCCTGTGGTCATGGAAAAGATATTACTCTGTTTCAGGAGGGTCAAATATTGACCTGCAAAAGATGCCTAATGCCTACCGTACAAGCATGCGGAGGTGGTGTTATATTATGGACTTGCTTTTGTTTGGCAGGTTTAGCTTGAGCCATGTTATGCGCTCAAAATAAAATGAGGTCAGCTGATGACCTGAATGTACTGAATGACCAGGTTTTTCGTCAGTGGATTTTTTTCTTCCCTGCTGGCACAGACATATTCCGAGATGACTATTCCAGGATTCATCAGGCTCAAATTGTGAAAGGATGGTTTAGGGAGGATGAGACATGATTTTCACACATGTACAGACCTTAAAGCCCTTTAAGAATCTTTGGGATATGCTGGAGAAGACTTTACAAGCTCTTGGAGAGAAACTAATGTGACTGAGGACGTAAATAAATATGACATTGCGTTAGCCTATCGACACTATGCTACGGCGAATGCGTGCCATAATAAGGGCTGGCTTTATCAGTTACATTTCATTTTCACAATAAGATTTCTCCTTTTAAGTTGTTATCCATTTTTATACTGCCTCTTTTGTATAATATCAATAAATTGATACTTTACTTAGAGCTTGCATTGATCTGGCATAATTAAAAAAATATGCATGTTCTGCTTTTTCTTATAAAGAATGGAGTGGAGTATGCCTGAGACAACAAATGAGGATTTGTTTATACTGAAGTTAAAGAAGTATATAGTGTTACTGCTTGTAACTGTGAGCATATAATATAATGTGTATGTCAGATGTTATAAGGTATTATGTACATCCCATGACTAAAAAGAATGCACACACTAATTTAGTTTGTCCCTAATGCGTCCCCCTGCCCTTCTTCACATTTTGAGTCCTCCGAGGCCATTTTGGCCAGGCAGTTTATACACTCAAAAAAAAATTAAAATAATAATAATGGATGTACTGTATCAACATATTCAAATTAAGGGCAGAATTTCTGTTCAAGTGGTTGGTTTATGTTCAACTCATTAAATAGAATTGCATGCACTTACAAGCTTCATTTATTGTAGTAAAAACACTTTTATGCATTTATAGTACAATATACAGTATATACTGGATCCATAGAAAATCTTAGCAATCACCAAAAGACCATTATCATACTGTTTCCCTTCTACGCTTTCGGCTTCTCTGTAATTGAACCAAACAGCATGTTTGCCACTGAGGTCATTCCTGCCCCTCATGTCTCCCTGTAATTAAAATGGCATTTAATTTATGTGCTGTCAACTCTCTGATTACACACTGTGGCCAAGGAGCGCACGAAACAATTTCATTTTATGTTTTTTATCTCATTTCATAACCTTCATGTTTACTTTAATTGACGCAGACTGTCCGGTGTGACCCTCCTTAAACGATGGCCTTCCAGACAATGTAATTAAAATTCTAAAACAGCGGGAGCAACGGGTATTTCTGAGCTCTTTTCACACTTTGTGCCTTATCTGTGTAAGGGCAACTTAAAAGCTTAGATTTAAAGACCTGAGTGTGTTCATGTTATGTTGGTCGTTAGATCAGATTGATAAAAGTGATGTTTAGTCTTTCTTTCCCTGTGTTGAAAGCATAGAAGCCAAGTTAGTTTAATATTTAAATGAGATTGTAAAAGGAAGCCTTAGCCCTTACGATCTTAAGCTGTTTGACCTAAGTGATGGAAATGAATAGTATGAAGTGAAATCAAAGCCATAACCTGAACATACTGTAAATTTGTTTTTATTGGTGGAAAAAAAGGTCTGAGTATATTATTACATATTATGAACATTAACCTGTTTTAATACATTGGCAGGCAGCATGGTGGCATAGTGTTTAGCATTGTGGCTTCGCGCCTCCATGGTTTGATTCCCACCTTCAGGTGTTTGTGCATGGAGTTTGCATGTTCTCCCTGTGCTCAATGGGTTCCCTCAGTTTACTCTAGTTTCCTCCCACAGAACAGTCCAAAAACATGCAGAGTTGGTTAAATGGCATTTCCGTAGTGTGAGTAAATGTGTGTGTGTGTGCTTTTATCTGTGATGGATTGATAGCCCATCCAAGGTGCCCCAAGTCCCCTAGGCTCCAGGCCTCCTGCCACCCTGCACATTATAGAGCATTATAGAGAATGAGTGAGAGTGAGTTTCCACTGGTGATGGATTCCCATCCACAATTGTTTAGGACTGTCTCCACGGACCTTTAGAGGTACAAATCTCACCATCAGTCTACTGCATGTGTATGTTCACCTTGGGTCGTGTGTTTCCTGATATAGGCTCCAGGCCCCCTGTGACCCTACACAGGATAAGTAGTATAGATGATGGATGGAATGGATGGATGAACACCACTGCTGTACCTCTAGTCTGTTGTGTTTGGCTCATTTCTTCATATTGTCTATATTGCCTGACTTAAATTTTAGACTGCTTGAATTATTATTTTAATTCCTATTATTTAAATTTCTATAGTTCTATAGTAAATAAAAGTACTAAAAAAAAAGAAATAAAATTTATAAACAGTATTTCTCCTAAGGTTCACATTATTATTTTAAACACCACATTTATTCCACTCTTGATACTCCTTGCACTCTTGGCAGCTTGACTTTATCATACATACATCAAGTATACATTTTTCCTAATGTTTCTCACACATTCATAGTATACCCTTGTATAACTTTAATGCATTTGCTGTAATTGCTGCAGGTTGCTCAGTGTGACACAAAATTACGAGCTTGAGGATGCTATAATTAAAAAGTAAAAGCAGGATCTATAAAAAATTCACATTTATTCTGCAAATCATTGACTCCTGGTGACGTTCTAAGTATAGATGCAAGTACCTTCATGTGATAAGGCTGAGTCTTTTCAGGTAACCTTTGTACAGTATGTTGTTGGGAGGAGACCTTTAGCACCAGCCTTGTGAAACTACTGATATTATTCTGATGTGTGCAGACGGCCTCCCATTTTCGACACAATATTCTTGCTCAGAGGGCGACAATCAAACAGTCTGCAGTTTCCCGCAGGGAGTTTCATGCCTCATTCCTTCAGACCTTCGGGTCTGTCTCTTTTTGTCTCTCCCCCTTTCCTCTGCTGTAATTAAACGAGCATTTACGTCTGATTTCTCTCTCTGACAATCAGGAATAATTACGCCACATTACAACACAGCCTGCTGAGATGGGTAAGCAAATAATACACACTAGAAAGGCTGTCTGCGTGTGCGTGTGTATGTGCCGTGCTTTCTCTTCTGTGTAAATTCTCTGGCGGAATTTTGCATTAAAGTACAGTTGTTAATGTGTCAGGGCAAATTTTTTTGGCCACGTGTGTGTGTGTGTGTGTGTGTGTGTGTGTGAGAGAGAGATCTGAAAGATTCATTTGATATCTTTATTTGATAATTTAAAAAAAGCTAATTATTATGATTTTATTAAATTTTTACTACTATTTCTATTCATTTTTTTTTTTTTGAGGGTTAACACACACACACACACACACACACACACACACACACCCCGATTTTCTCACTAACTTACTGTAGTCTTATCCAATCCCCGTCACTAGGGAGGCTTCCACAGTAAATCTACTACTACTCCTCAGTTGGAAGTGCCGAAGACTAATGTGGGAGCACTAAGTACCTCTCATCCCTCCCCTCAGCGAGCTCGGCCAATCAACTCTTTCTAGACCTCTGGCTGCGAGAGGTTACAGCATCACTTGGGAATCGACCTCGCAATCTCCTGACCACTGCGCCACTCGAAGGCCTACTATTTTTATTAACATCAGATCTGCAAAAAAACCTGATCTGTCACAGTGAATCATCTGCCTCCATTTAACCCTCTCTTCTGCTTCCTTTTCTCTCACCACAACTAACTTCCTGTCTTCTCTCACTACATCCATAAATCTCCTCTTTGGTCTTTCTCTAGACCTCCTACCTGGCAGTTCCAACCTTAGCATCCTTCTGCCAATATGCTCACAATCTCTCCTCTGAACATGTCCAAACCACCTCAATCTGGCCTCTCTGGCTTTATCTCCAAAACATC
>JAQMYJ010000020.1:3717688-3732165 GCA_030014305.1 Clarias laeviceps
CGCAGCCGCGCAAAGCCGCGGCAAGTCACGGGATCCCTTTTCTCAAAACGTGCGTTTTTACTGGCGACATCTGTATACTTATTGAAGAGCTGAAGCCTAAACTTTAGATTAAATGCAGAGGACTGCAACCCAAGGGTGTTGTGATATCTGCAGAAACTTTGTTTTGGGGTGTTAAAGCACCCTTCCTATAGTCTTGATCTTGCTCCATTGGACTTTCAGCTGTTTGCTCCCCTGAAAGAAGCTCAACGAGGACAAAGATTCACTTCTGGCGAAGAGGTGAAGATAGTGGTGTATTCGTGGCTACAATAGCAGGTTAGCCTAAAACATTTTTTAATGAGGAAAAATGAAAGCTTGTTGACAGATGGACAATATGTATTGAAAAGCAAAGAGATTATGTAAAAAAATTATGCATTTGTTGTTATTTAAATAAAATTTACAGCCAGAGTGCAGATCATTTTTGACTCACCCTCATCAACAATATTTATAAACATGGTGCACATGTTCGTGATCATGTGGTGGAATGAATATTACATGCTTCTACAGTTTATCTGAATAAAAAAGCATGATTTGTTGTTAATTAGTAAATTAAAAAGTGATATAGCTGTGAGTATTCAGAAAAAAAATCAACCCTTGGGTGATAACGCGCCACTCATCTACTAGCACTTTGAACTGGCACTGATAGTAGAGTACGCATAAATAAAGTGCGAGTTCCTCTGCGACCATGTAAAGGGAAAAATGACTCATCCTACAAAGACATCTATCATGGTTGGTAGCGATCTGCTACGACAGGAGAGCACGCAAAACACACCTCACTTGAATGGAACGTTCCTGTCATCAAGAACCCAAACTTCTAACACTTAAGTGATTTGCAAACCCAGAGATGCTCAACATTTTGCCAAAGCGCATTATTTGACATTTTCATCGTGATTTGAGACACCACACTGGCTCTCCTGTCATAAAGCTAACAGCAGTAGACTCTATGCTAAAAGGTTTTTTTATACAAACCAGGTTTTTTTTTTCCTCCCTGCTGTCACTGACTGTCATCATGTTTAGTCTGACAGTCTGAAAGTTCCCCAGAAAGGGCTGTCAGATTATTTAAAATGTAACCTCTTAAAAATATTATATCTTGGCAACTCTGTGTCTTCATTATACTTAACTTTTACCCACTGGGTCAGAGCTACTCCAAAACTGCAGCTCTTGTGGGATGTTCCTGATCTGCAAATGTTAAGGACATAACAAAAGTAGTCCAAGGAAGGAAAACCAGTCAAATGGGGACAAGGCTCACTGATGCAGTTGTAGTCCGATCCAGTAGAAGAGCTACTTCAGCTCAAATTGCTAAAAAAAAGTTAATTCTAGTTCTGATAGAATGGTGTCAGAGCACACAGCGCATTAGAGTGTTGTTGCATATGGTGCTGCTTAGCTGCAGGGTGCCGATGCTGACCTCTGCTAAAAGCTCCTACAATGGGCGAGAATGGGAAGAAGGAAAGCCAACGTGATGCATTGATCTGCTGGGAAATCTTGGGTTATGTGGATGTTACTTTGACATGGAATCAGTACCCCTAATGTAAGGGAAATGGACACGCTGGAAACATTGTTCAGGAATACTTTGAGGAACATGAGCTTGTTGTGTTGTCTCAGCCTCCATATTGTCCAGATCTCAATCAAATCGAGCAATCAATCCATTGAGGCCATACCTCACAACTTACAATTAAATTTTATTTGTATAGCGCTTTTATCAATTGTTATTGTCGCAAAGCAGCTTTACACTGTCAAAAGACATATGTAAGTTTGTATGAAATGTGAATGTGTATAAATCAAGATAAGAAGATTGTCCCTGATGAACAAGCCAAGGGTGACAGCGACAGTGGCAATGAAAAACTCCCTGGAATGGCAATAGGAAGAAACCTTGAGAGGAACCGGACTCAACAGGGAACCCATCCTCACTTGGGTGATAACAGATAGCAGGGATTAATCTGCAGTCATACTGTGTGTTAGGAGGCTGGAAGTTCAGTATAATAGGAGATTTGTTTAAGTTAATATGGAGTCCAGTTTGTTGTTGGAGGCTCAGGTAGACAGGACTTTTAGGATCTGCTACTGATAACTTTGTGCCAGATATGACAGCGCACCTTCAAAGGTCTAGTGGAGTCCATGTCTCGATGAGTCAGGACTGTTTTTGGTGGCAAACTCAATAGGGGACCTACTCAATATTTTACAGTAGTAAAAATCAGAGCTTGCCACCGATTCTGACCCATCAGGCAACTTTTAAGCCTCCATGTTGTGAATAACTGCTGCTTTCTTATTTAAAAGACTAACTGCACAGGGAATATGTGTTTAGGTCCAAAGCCCATTGACTGGCACACAAGTCTGTGTGTAGCAAATAAAGGTCAGTGTGTGGCTGCTAGACGTACCTGTAAGCCTGAATACCCTGCCATTGATTGTTTTTTTTTTTTAAACCACATGCTGTATGAATGGCTCTCCAGAGAGCAGCTGTATCGCAGTAACTTGAGCAGCTGTCATGAGTGAAAAGCATTAGAAAATCTGATGTCCTCCAGCCAGTTACAGCATGCTAAAGAAGCTAATTCTGGAGGAACTACTGATTAGCATAAATGAGCTGGTCTTTTTTGTACTGTTGTAATTTTTTGTTCATTCTTGGCTTTGCATTAGCTTTTCACAGCTTGTATGGAGTGAGGGTGGGAGAGCAGACAGCCAGAAGGAGATATAGCATGTGAACTGGAGTAGGATTAATTTATCACATGCAGAGGAAACCCCCCGAAACAGTAACGAACCATCGTAGCATAAACTAAAAACCAACAATCTTCAACGTGCGCGCATCTATAATCTAAACAAGTAGCACCACTAAGCATGTGAAAAATATTTCAATATGAACATATTTCATGCTGAGTCACAACTCACATGCTGCAGTGAGTTCAATATGTACTGTAAAGCTTATGAATCATGATGTGCCATTGTCTGTGTAGGTCTCAGACCTGGGGCTTTGTGCCATTGTCTATCCTGGATTATGTCTCTGCTGAATCAGTCCAGGGTGACAAAATGCTACTTATGCAAATACAACAACTGTTACAAAGCTATAAAAGTTGAACGCATATCACCTGAGGTTGCAGCATTTTAAAAGCCAGCTATAATCCGGAGGGCATGAATCAAACAAGTCTTAAAAAACACATAAATGCTCATCCACATGCAAACACACACACACACTTTGCCGCTCTACAGTATATTAGTTCCTTCTCAATTGATTTGAGTTGTTAAAACATCCCTACAGGCCAGAAGCTGCTGTTTGGTCTAATGAAAATTGTTTATGCTCCCTTTGGCCTATGTTGTGTCTCTTTTTCCATTTTACTCTTTTTCTCGCTGTCTCTCTCCCTCACTTACACACTTTACGTGTACAGCAGTACTGGCCATTGATAGTATAATGGTAGTCTGTTCTTTGCACACCAGTGCTGTTCCCAAGCAGAGATGGGAGATAACTGAGTACATGTACTTTGTTACTTTGAACACATTTGTATTTTACTTGAGTAATTCTATTCAAAGATACATTTTAATTTTACTCTGCTCAGAAGTGTATTTTTAACACATTTCTGCACTGCATTGCGTAACCTAACGAGAGGTGATTGTGGTGTTGGTCGATCCGCACGCACAGGTTTTTCGCCGGATGTGACGCAACCCTCACGTTTTTACCGGGCTTGGGACCGGCACTGCATCGATGGCTGTGGTTTGGGCATATGGTGAGAATTAAACCCGGACCTTCCGAATGGCTGGTGAGAAACCTACCACTGAGCCAGCAGTCCCCATGTTGATTCAAATTTCAAAACAAATAGTGGTGATGGTGATGACATCAAAACCAAAATATAAAAATTTGCATATATAGACTAAAACTGTTTAAACATAATAATAATAATTATTATTATTATAATAATATAGAATGCACACCTCATCTATACTTTTCTGTCAAATGCATAAGCAATACACATAACATTGCCTTAGTACTAGCTAGGTAGCATGACTAGCAGTTGGGGGCAGTTAGTGATTTCACGAAAGGAGATACCCTGTAAGAAGATGCTTGTCTTTATAATGAGTCTTAGCCACTGAAGTTTGGTCAGTGAAACAAAGACAGAACATAAACACTACAGTAGATCTCTTGGCTTCACCAAGATGTGAGGGTGTATGACCAGCACCAGTGAAAAGAATAAACAGAATAAAGAATTTAGTAAACTACTTTATATAAATAAAACGTTCACCAAATTACGAAATTTAAGTTTAATACAAGGGGAATTTATGTCAATCCAGGACTTTGATTGTGCAGAATAACAGGACACTGGAATGAGAATAAAAACTCCCTTTATCTCTCGATATATTTCCCTGGTACCCTAATGCACTTATTCCAGCATTTTACCAGTGCATGGATACTATTAAAGAAGAAAGTTTTCTCAGTTGACCCAGACATGTGGAAATGGCTTTGAGGAAGGTCAGGGCTGTACACAGAGATAACTCCCGCCTGAATTAAGTGGACAGAAGTGGAATCTAATGGTGGCTTTTTGCTCTACAATATCCATATGCAGGTGGAGATATTACCGTTTCAAATACTTTACACCGTTTTGGTTATGCAACGTAACACCATGCTCAAATGTAGTGAAGTAGAAAGTACAGATATTTGTTATGGGATATAATGGAATAAAAGTAAAGAGGTATCCGCTAATAAAATGACTTAAGTGATGGACAGAGATGTGTAAATCGTACTTATTTACAGTAATGAAGTAAACATACTTAGTTACCTTCCACATCTGGGAAAATCTAGAGAGTGTTGTTTGAGAAAAATTTCTAGGACAAACATCCATAGACTGGTAAAGGATCACTTCACCCATCTGATGCTTGATGTGAACTGAAGCTCTTGAGAGTTGCATGATTTTATGCATTCTCCTGCATTTGTTCCTATTAAATGTGCACTGTGCAATCTTAAGTGTGTAAAATTAGTCATGAATTTTAGTCATGAATTTTAATTGTAAAAATATTACATCTTCCAGGGGTATTAAAAACTGCGGCAAACACAGTAGGGTGTAAAATGAAGAGAAAAAGGGAGAGAAAGACAGAACAAGTACAGCCTGGTTAAGTCCTTAAATGAAACAGAGATGCCTTTTCTTGTTCTGTGATGCACTTGGTTGAGTATTCATAGAAGCTCTGCAAACCATCGATCGAATCTGTACCAGAGACATGGCCTCTCTGACAGCACGCTATTAAAGCGAGCCAGCATAGCGTAGCGCATACCAGCACTGAGGAGAAAACCTGCTATTACTGAAACAAAAACACGCTGCAGGTACATCCATAGCTGCTTCTATAATGATCACCAGAAATTCGTTTGACTATGCATGTGAGCAGCATGAGCCTAAGATAATGAAGTGCTGTCCTGTTGCGTTTCCACCGCTCATAACTTAGCTTCAGATGGCTTTTCTGAGAACTAGGCAGGAAATAATGAAATAAAAACAGCCTTTCAGGTTCATGCTGATGGCGGTTTGAGTCTCCTTTAGAGCAAATATGGGTACTCCCGCGTTCCCCGATGGGACCGTATGCACAGACAGGCTGGGCTCGCTTATTAAAACAAAATCTAACAACGTTCTACAGATGCACACTCTGTGAGCGCACTTCGGCAAAAGTGGTACCTTTAACGACACATGGTGCACTATCAACATTATCAGCGGGGACAGGGAGTGAAGCAAGTTTTTTCTCACTTTGGGATGTGAGAAATATACTATTGCAATGAGAAAAACTATAATATTTATTTCTGCTGCTGGTGCTTCTGCCGTTTCTCATGACACACATTTCTGTTTCTCATGATACACATATCTGTTTCTACTGATACACAACTAACCTCCATTTTACATTGGTTAACTGGTTCTTTATTGTTTTCTTGCTTGTCTCAAAAGCCTGGGTTTAGATTGAGGATGTTTATGAAAGAACAACCCCAGAAGAGCTGACAGAGGTTAATGCTGTAAAAACTAAATCATTTTCTACATCTAACTTACACTGCCTGACCCAAAAGTGACCCAAAAATATTTCATTGGCCTGCATTTAGCTTTAATTAGCCTATAGCACAAAATGTGTCAGCCAGTCCGTGTGTGGAAATGATTTCTCATGTTCCAAGAACCACCTTTTCACAGGAACATGCCGGTGCCATCAGGAAAGAAAGACTCCACTATTTGATAACCTGGTACATTCAGGTCATCAGCTGACTTAACTTTTTGCTAATTAATGTTGCTGAGCCTAGACCTGACCTGTCTCAACACTGGCCCAATTGCTTATACAGTGGGTCAATGTGTCTATGCATGATGGGTGTATCGCTTTATGTCCTTACCTTCTTACCCTGATGAACCCATCGCTCTGGAATAAGGTCAATCTGAACTCATTAGACCACATGACCTTTTTCCATTGCTCAAATGTTCAATATTTATGCTCCCTAGCAAACTGAAGCCTTTATCCTGATACGTTGTAAATTTGGAAATGCTCTTTCTTTCACAGTTAAACACAGCTGTGATTTCGGCTGTAGATTATTATGATACAACTTTATCAAATGTTTAAGTTAAATTAGATTAGATTAGATTAGATTAGATTCAGGCTAATGTAATCTAATTCAGGCTAATGTGATGTAGTTGTTAGCACTGTCGCCTTGCACCTCCATGTTCTCCCCGTGCTTGGTGGGTTTACTCGGGGCACTCCGGTTTCCTCCCACAGTCCAAAGATATGCAGGTTAGGCTAATTGTCATTCCCAAATTGCCCGTAGTGTGTGAATAAGAGTGTGAGTGTGTGTATGTGTGTGTGCCCTGCGATGGATTGGCACCCTGTCCAGGGTGTACCCTGCCTCGTGCCCTAAGTCTCCTGGGATAGGCTCCAGGTCCACGCGACCCTGAATACAGGATAAAGCGGTAATGATGATGAGCGAGAGAGAGATTAGATTCAATCTAATCTAATCTAATTTAAACAATTAAGTTATGTCCATTCATGATTTTTTTTCCCACCACGTTTTTTTTTTTTTTACAAAGTTGATGCTTCCATACTATCTTTTCAGGTTTTTATAATGTGTCTGGTAGTTCTCCCCAATTCTATTCATTTCCAAAAGTTTTTTTTTTTTTTTTTTTAAGCAGGCCAATAACTTGACCCTTCTGAAACATGATGTATATATAAATCAGAAGGGCCAAGTTATTGGGCCTAAAAAAAAAAAAAAAAAACTTACGTTGTTCATGATTTGTTAACATTTTTTATTAACTATTTTATTATATCGCAGTAGGTCCTAATACATCTGATACAAGAAATCAGTGCTTTCTGTGCCTCTCTTTGGATGTGTTCATAAAATCTATATGGCAGTGATTTTTACTTGATAAATTGTCTCCTTTTGCAGATACAACAGACAATTGAATGAAGTGCCTCCTTCTGTTAAAGCATATTGCACATCTTCTCACTCTTTCTCTCTGTGTGTGTGTGTGTGTGTGTGTGTGTGTGTGTGTACTGTTTCTCCCTCAGGCCTTGTTGGCTCTTATTAAAAGCTGCCCCCCCCCCCTTCAATATGGCATCATAGTGTACTCCACGCTTACAATACCCTCCAATTACGCTGCATATCGAAGGCCTTCTCTGAGTCACGATACAATGAAAGGAGTGTAATACAGAATGCCACAGATTTATTGTTTTATTGATACCAAGTTATTGTGCTTTTCCCTTGTAGTGCTTACCTGATGCTGTCGTTGCAATAAAGCTGCTTTTTATTTTTCCACAGATGAGGTTTTCATAAAGTAAATGATGAGCGCAGGGAGAGGCAGGCCAGTGGGAAGGCACTTAGCATTGACTTATAGGCGCAGTGGAATCTAGCAGCAGCCATTTTGTTCCTAAGGCAGCGGTACGCGGTACTCAAAACAGATTTTTTTATTTTTATTATTATTTCTTTTCTGGTTGAAAATGTCTTTTTTTTAGATTATACAAATTAGCGCCTATGGAGGGGGAAAAACCATTGAAAATACACTGTTCAACACAATTCTGTCATTTATATATATTTTTTTATCTGAAGGTGAATGATTTTTGTGTAACATAAAATTTCTTATGAATGAAGGAGTAAAACTGATTGACATTTATAGAAGACTTCAAACACAGTACAGTGATGAGACTCTTTCATTCATTTATTCATTTATTCATTCATTTATCGTAGATACCGCTTTATCCTGTATACAGGGTTGCAGGGGCCTGGCGCCTGTCCCAGGAGACTTACGGCACAAGGCGGGTACACCCTGGACAGGGTGTCAATCCATCACGCACATACACACTCCAGGCAATTTGGGAATGCCAATTAAGACAGACAGATTTAAACCCTTGACGCTGGAGGTGCAAGGCCACAGTTCTAACCACTAGGCCACCTTGCTGCCCTGTGATGAGACTCTTACCTGTAGTAAAAACATAAGACATTTGAATGGTGCAAACATTTTAAAGAAGGCTGTAAGTATGTGATTGATCCCAGCCAAGATGGCTCAGAGCCCATTGCAGTCGTACAGTCAGCAAATGAAACTCCTGATCCCAGTTTGAACATATTAAAGTATTTGTCCTAGTACTAATTCTTGGATTAGTCTAATCTTCAAATCATTTATTATAATAGACATATAATAAAAATGTATGGAATGAGTGGACTACTGGACAGAACTCCAGTGTACACAATATTGATTGTGGCTTAAACAAACTAATTAGATTTTTTCCCAATTGTGACCTTACAGTATGTAAAAAAAAAAGGCCCTCCTCTGGCTTCTTGCTCGGCTCTGCTCTGCTATTCTCTGGAGGGGCGTGGCTCAGCAGTAGCACATTTGCATTAGGTTAGAAGTGTAAAAAAATATCAACTGAGGGAGATTTCAGCTGGAGCATTAACACACGCATTAACACACACACAGCTCTGAGACATGTGTTAACTTGTTTAAGAAAATATATTTATAGTGTCAACTTGCACTATGACTTTAAATCATTGGTAATTGTTGAAGCCGTGAAGTTTCCTTTAAGGAAATCTTGGTTTACTATTGTGCAATTTGTCTTTTTAGCTGTTAGGTTAAGCTGTATCGTGAAGCTTCCAGAAATGAGAACGTCTTCAAGATTTAGGATTTTTGCCCTTTTTTGAAAACATGACAAATTACTTAAAAAAAAAAAAAAAAAATATATATATATATATATATATATATATCTTTAAGTATCTATGCAAGAGATAGAGAGAGAGGTAGCTGAATGGAAACAACTCTGCTGATGCATCACCCATTTTACCATTTAAGTAAACAGATATCATGCTGTCATTTTTAAATTGCGTACAGTATAATGCATATTCATACTGTAGGCCTATGCATTGTATATGAGGCTAAACAGGTGCTTAAATGTTTTAATAAGTCACTGGGTATTGAAAAATCATGTTAAATCATTTATTATTCAACCCAGATGCTTACTGCAGTTTAGAATTATGTATCCAAAGCCATAGTCATCACCGTCAAATTTCTTAGATACAACCAATATGTTATGTTCAAACTTTCACTACAGCAGATATTTTACATTTAAGTAAATGATAATAATTAGGACCATGTTCTTTATGCAGAGTTGCTTATCATGCATGGATATACTTTTAGTTGTTGTTTTTGTAATACTGTACTTCATGTTTGCGGGCGGGATTAGAAATGGAAGATGGATGCAGGGTTCAGGAGTCAGTTTAGCTGAAGTAAAGTTGCTGACATTATTAAATGAACACGTCAATGGGAAGTGACAGCGCAGCGGGCATTAGGTGTGGTGTGAGGAATGAAAAAGTGCCCTCAAGTAGCGCCGGGTCACAGTTGCTGACGGCTACACCTCAGGGTTGTTGCGGTGAATGACAGATCATCGGTGGCCTATTAAAGTCCCCATTCATGGAGCACCTGTGCACAGAGCTGGGTATCTCAGAGCATGTTACACAAATCTGCAAAGAATGAAAAAAGAGATGTTCTGTAAATTTTATCCTCTGCTGTAAGATAAAGTGCTACACTCGGGTACGTGTGCCACACCTAAACAAAAGGGAAAAACAGACATTTGTTTTATGATATTTTTAGCATGATTGCTTAAAATTCGCAGCCAGCAGAGGTCTCCCTCTTCGGCGTATTGAAATACTGACTTCCTGTTTTCTTCTCATATAAGGACAAGTCACGTTCACGTTCTCAAGTCTTGCCTGCATTTTTGTGGGTTATTTCTGATCCATAGTGCAAAATAGATACTTTGCATCATTGCCTTACCACCTCTTCGCTTGAAAATTTTCCTTTGTGTTTATCCTTAATCACCTGTCATTTTTAATTAAAGACTTTCAATTCTGGACCTAGTTATTACGAATGAAGCTCGAGCACACTGAGGATGTTGGTTACAATACTGAAAAAGAGAGAGAGCAAAAGAGCATGAATAGATGAATTCTGCTTGCTGCTGGATGCTTTATGCTGCCAGTCTCCCATCGAAGCGAGACATAGTCTTTTTTTTTTGGGGGGGGTTTAAGTCTTTATATTATGATTAATATTTTGTGTACAAATTCTGTGCTTATGTTAAGCTGAAATGTAGAGGTCATGTATTGTTTTCTTTCATGCCGTTGCACGACTGTTTATCGAATTGTCCAGTGTAATATATTAAAGCGTGTGAGGAATATTTCTGTTGACGTTTGCGCTTTTATTTCTATGATTTTGTAACAGTAGACACCAGGGTTACAGTAGTGACAGGAGAGATTTAATGAAAGCAAAATCGAATGATTCTCTCTCTCTCTCTCTCTCTCTCTCTCTCTCTCTCTCTCTGTTTTTCTCTCTCTTTCTGTCTCTCTGCTCTGTAACTTCATAAATTATTTCTTTCTGAGACATTGCAGTGGTCTCATGTAGGGTCTGTGAATGCTGAGTGTGATACCACACCAGAAAAATGATATCAAACACTCAGCTGGAGTACTTGGAAAACTGTGTGTGTGTGTGTGTGTGTGTGTGGGACCTTGCAGTGTCTCCAGTGGGTGATAAGCTCAGCGCCTGTCTGGACAAAGGTCCAGGTTATTTAATACTGCAGAGTCTCACTATGACATTTATTACTCTCCCTGCTCACTATCCTCCCCCCCTCTATCTCTCCCTCTCTCTTTCTCTCTCTCGATCCCTCAATGGTGCGGCTCTGTGTCAGCGTGCCGCTTATGTTCAGAGGACGACTGTAATTCACTGCCAGGCTGTAGGGCGCGGAATGAAGTGAGGACGGTGCAGGATGAAGTGCTTCACGGTGCTGCATGGCGGATGAGTGAAATGAAGGTTGTCAGCTCGCTTTAAAACCTTTCTTTCTGATAGATGTGCTGAATAGCTAAGACTACAAAGTGATTCTGCTCTTTCTCCCGCTGTCTATTTATCTCCTGCACTTGTTCTCGACTAGTCCTCTTGTGTGCCGTCGCATTCGTCAGAATGTATTTGTAAGCTTTTTTTCATTTTTCATTTTTTATTTTTTGTAGGAAGTGTACCTGTGAAGCTACTGGTTATTTACGGTGAAGGAAGCGATAGTAAGCCTTATATGTATGCAAACACACAAACACACATGCATACATACATACATACACCGTTCTCCAAACTACTTTACAATGATTTATGATGAATGGCTGTACGAGCACCATGCCATTAGATTCCAGTTGCTCATATGAATACCGCACACGTATACATGCACACACATGCACACGCACCTATGAACACGCGCACAGACCACCCTGATTAATACCCCAGCTGATTAATAGCATGCAGTTGTCTTCATCAATCAGAAGGGGCACCGTAGTTATGAAGCAGAAAACAAGACTGTATTTTCCCACTAGCCTTAAAGGAACACTCCAGTGTAGCTTGCGTGTGATTACAACAGATCACGATTTCACACCCTGTACGTCCCTGTAATGCTACAATAGCAAGTCGCCCAGGTTTGGGTATCAAAGTGTCCCTTTGTTTTAGGCGTATTTGCATACCTAGGCTCTAATTTTAATAAACATTATTAATAAGATCTGTCGCAGGTTCACCGGTTGTCCTTCCTCGGACCACTTTTGTTATTGTACAGTATTAGCCACTGCAAACAAATTACACCTCACAAGGCTTAGGCTTTTTGGACATGTCCTATGGACAGATGAGACCAAAGTGTAGTTATATGGCCTTAATGCCCAACACAATCTCAGCATGGATTGACCATGAACTCCTCCAGTTGGGACTGGCTGGGAATCGAATGCAGACATTCCACATGGCGAGTTAGAAGTCTACCAGAAAGTTTTCTCAGTAGGCCCGAGCCATGATCAGACTTCATGCTTCACATCTTAAATGCTGGCCTCCCAGGAACTCCTTTAATGGCCCAAACATGTGGAAAGGCTTGGAACGAGGTCAGGACTGTACAGGGATGTGGCAAAAACTCCCAGCTGAGTTCCTATGACATGCAAGTGGTGTTTGTGTTTGTACAGTTCCTATAGATAGAAGCGTCTCCCGCAAGTTGGCAGCAGGTTCTCAGACGATTTTTAAGGATCAGGCGTCCCAGTCTCTGAATGTTCACAGGAACATCCGCAGCCGGTGTCGTCATTCACAGACGTGCGACCTTCTTTAATGTGTTTGCACCATTCAAATGTTTTACTGCAGCTAAGAGGCTCATCACCATACTGTGCTTGAAATCTTCAGTAGGTGTTTTACGACTTTCTTTTCTTTCCTGATTTGTTTCGAACGCGACTCATATTTTATTTTGTTTTTTATTTGATTAAATTTTAATTATACTTGTGATTTAAGAATCTACAGTATAAAAAAAATTAAAAACCACAATTACCACTGCCGGGTAAATGCCCAGTACCCTGTCTTCTTATAGGTTCTGACAGATCGGTTCCACATGGTTTACTCATTTATCATAATTTTTTGTTCAAACGCTGAAAAAGCCCGGTTCACAGCAAGCCTACATCCTATACTACAGGTGCTGTAGATAGAGATCAGCTTGAAAAGCATGAAGCATTCATTTAAAATACTTCTTCAGAGCTGTTTTTCTTGAAGAGGCTGAACATGTAATCTCCGGATAGCATCCTGAATGATGCACTACATGGTAAATGTTCCCGCCTTTCTCTCTCGGGCCGCTCCGGATATTTGACATGAATTTTAAAGAGAATGTGCAGTCTAATTTTGTCTGTGTTGTGAGAAAATGTGTCGGTGTGTGTGTGGGTTTGTGTGTGTGCCGTGTTTACTTGTTTGTTTCTAGTCCCAGGAAGCCTGTGGGGGGCACGACGACATGTCATATTGGTGATGTATTCATTGTGTGTTTCTTTGATGTTTAATGAACTCCATATTTTAAAGTCACTTCAAACAGCGGAGTCACTGTTGCACAACAAGCCTTTGAACCAACTTTCGTGTTGAATACTAATTCCAATTTTTTTTAATCTTAAATCCAGGTAAGATTAACAGAAAAAAATCCTGCATTCTGTCTTTTTCTTCCATGATAAATGGTTATTCGTTACCGCGGATAGATCTTCAAGGTTAAATGATGAGAAGGATGCTTGTAGTGTCATTAAAGGAGATTTTAAGAGCGGATGGAGGCTCGGAGGATGGCGGGAGGATGGAGGGAGAGAGAGGTATAGTAAGTGAAAGGGGAAGACGAACAGCATCATGCTTAATTTAATAAAGAAGCAGAGCACATGGTAAGAAAATGAAAAGTCTTGCTGAACGTCATTAGGTTCTGTGTGTGTGTTCAGTTTTCACTAAAGCAGTGTCGTGATACAGAGCCGGAATGTCAGCCTTCTTGCAAATGATGAAGTGTGTGTGTGTATGTATGTGTGTGTGTGTGTTGGTCATATCACTTACATACATAACGTCTTGGCATGTGCCATCAGTGGCTATGTTCAGTAGTGCTCCAAATGTAGCCTGATAAATGTTTAATATACGTAATCCCATACTTGTATTTTTTCAAAAGAAAATGAGTAAATAGGAGTGTGCATGTATTTTGATTTTATATTTAAGTGCATCAGTGCATAGCACTTAGTGCAAGATGGTTAGACATAGCGAAAGATGAAGGTGTTTGACATTTGCTTATCTCTTTGCTGTGCTTTTTACAGATTGAGCAACAGCTGAAAGTGATTTTGGTCAGCTGTTGATGACATATAAAGTAGAGCACCAGGGGGCAGTAGAGCGGTCAAACTGCAAAGCCACTCCCTGGTCTTGTGGCTTTAGCGATCTTAATGTACTGTATATAGAGAGACGGTAGATTCTGGAAAAAGAATCCTCTGGAAAATGAAGCCCAGTCCTTTTTAGCTATTCAACCGTTCACATGATGTGATGTTTCCGCACCAAAATAAATCATACTGACACACATGCAAACTCATTCTTCTATTTTCTCTCTCTCTCTCTCTCTCTCTCTCTCTATATATATATATATATATATATATATATACACACTACCGTTCAAAAGTTTTAGAACACTTTCTAACTCAATGATGG
>JAQMYJ010000020.1:3732265-3742274 GCA_030014305.1 Clarias laeviceps
TTACAATGTAGAAAGAAATAAAAATCAGGAACCATCATGGAGTTAGAAAGTGACCCCAAACTTTTGAACGGTAGTGTTTGTATATATATATATATATATATATATATAAAATTATGAAGAGTATTGAAGAGCAAAAGACAGTGGTTTTATATTAGATGATTCTAGTGTATGAGTGGTTGATGATCAAAAGAAAATAGGTGAGACACTGGATGAGTAAGTGAGTAAGAGGGAGTGTATGGGTGAGTAAGTAAATGAATATGTGACTAACAGAAAGTGGAAATAAGTCAACCATTGAGTCAGTGTAAGAAAGTGAGTGAATACCCACTAGAGTAACTGAGAAAGTAAAGCAGAAAGAGTGAACAAATGAGGAAGTAAATGAGTGAGAAAGGGAGGGATAAAGTATGAGCGAGTAAATGAGGGAGATAAAAAGTGAATAAGAGTGTGAAAGAGTGAATAAAAAAATGGGTAAATGAGTGATTATGAAAGTGAAATGAAAGTAAATGGGTGAGTGAATTAGTGTAGCAATGGACTCTGTGCAGGATTGGGACCCCGCTTTGTGCCCAGAGTCTCCTGGCATAGGATCCAGGCTTCCCATGACCCTGTATACAGGATAAGTGGTATAAAAGCTGAATGAATTATTAAGTAAGCAAGTGGATTAGTGCATAGGCGAGTAAGAAAGTGAGTGAGTAAGAAAATGGGTGAGTTATCTGTGATCTGTGATAAATGAGAAAGTGAATGAATGAGTAAGAAAGTGAGTTACCGAATGTGTAAGCAGGGGAATGAGTAAGAAAGTGGGGAAATGATTGAGTAAGAAAATCAGTGAATAAGAGAGTAAGTTAATAAGTGAGTTAGAAAATGGGTGAGTAAATGTGTTAGTACAAGTAAGTGAGAAAGTGTAAAAAGTAAGCGAATAAGTAAGAAAGTGAGTGAATGAATGTGTAAGCGGGTGAATGAGTAAGAAATGATTAAGTAAGAAAGTACAGTTAAACACCTTGGATTGCAAGCATAATTTGTTCAGTAAGTGTGCTTATATGTCAAAGCAGTTGCATATCAAAGCGAATTTCCCAATAAGAAATAATGAAAACTCTGATGATTCGTTCCACAACCCAAAAATATTCATATAAAAATAAATAATATGAAATGTACAGTAAAAATAAAGCAAATTAAAATGCACTCCACCTTTGAAAAGAATCTTGTCAGAGCAGTGCTACCGTAGTGTGTGTTTTTGTGCGTGCATGTGTATGTGTGAAGCCGAAGTAAGACGAGAGGAGGGGGGAGGGGACTACTGTGTAGGACAGCTTTTTACACACACACACACACACACACACACACATACACACACACAATAACGGAAACACTGCTCTGGCGAGAAACTTCTTTAACAAAGAACCTCTCTAATGATACTTGCTTTTGCTTTACATGCACACACATGGTCACATGTTCTAATAAACAGTACACGCGCACACGGATGTTGACTATACAAGTGACACACATGCACTGAGACTGAGCATGGGAGAAGATTACCCACAATCCCACAGCGCACGAGAGAGAAGAACCATTGGCTCAGTTGTGATCACGTGCCGCTTGGCAGACAAAGCGCCGGCATACTATTCGTATATCAAGACCATGCTTATTTATTAAGGTAAAATCTTTTATAAAATTTTGCTTATCTTGCAAAATGCTCTCAGACCAAGTTACTTGCAATCCAAGGTTCCACTGTAAGTGAATGCGTGAGTAAGAAAATGAGTAAATAAGTAAGAAAGTAAGTGACTAAGAATATTAATGATCGAATAAGTAAGCGAATGAGTGGGTATGATAGTGGAAAAGAGAGTAAATGAACATGACCATAAATGTTTTTTTTTTTTTTTATAAATTCTCCCTGATTCCAAAACAATTGGCCTCCATGTAAGAAAAAGTGCTAATCCATGCTAATCACATATGCTACATGCAGTAGACAGAGATGAGGTAGAAAGTTGTGTATTTTTACCCTTTATACGATTCATTAATCTGCTAATGCCAGCTATGAGTTGACATAATGAGTCAGCAAAGTCTGTAGTGCAAAAAAAAAAAAAATCCCATTAAAAATGATATTAACCTTGCGCAGGTTGGGAGAGAGAAGACTTGTCCGCTGATGTTCAGACAGTTTTAAAGTTATGTGTGTACTGCAGCATTGCTAATTCTTCTAGAAATTCTGGATTTCTTTTAAAAGGTTCTAATCCTGCCTATCATTACTTACTTTATCATATAATTTTCCAAGCGTTTATTGAGGTTGCTGAGGAAGCGAGGGATTTCCATCCTACCCGCTCTCTCTCAGCCCCAGAGCTTGTGCTCGATTAGTCAAATCCCAACCCTGTTTTTTTCTGAGACAAGAACAGCCATTGAGTGGCCACAATAGATAACATTGAGGAGTGTGTTAGAGCAAGGTCAACACGAGAGCGCTACTGATACGAGTGACAGTGCCGCAACCATGAGAAAGAGAGAGAGATGATATAGTAGGATTGTCATGTGACTTGACTGTAAGAGATGAACATGAGAGAATTAAAATCCTGAGGAAATCCTGGTCATGCAGTGTAAAAGAAAAAAATCTCTGGATGAAATGTACGTTTTAATTATAGCCAAATTAATGCGTTGCTTTGTCTACTGACCTCCATGTTCTAAGCTGCCAATTAACGGTGTAAAAGTCTTGGTGTTTACTGTGTCCCCAGTGCTCTCAGCAGGGCGTGTTACCTATAGGTGTGCGTGAGTGGAGGGTCTAAATTAATTGGCTTTATTTCTCTCCGCTCTGGTGGGTGCAGGAGAGTTAATTGGTGTCCGTGCTATAAGGGCGATCGATTGGTCAGTCCAGGTTGCCAATTAAAGCCTATGTGGCCAGTCAATGGGAGGGACTGTTTTTATCTTCAATACTGTGATGTACATGGGTGAGCTGGGCTTTAAACTATCTTAACAGCTCAAGCCAGACATATACAGTGTATATATATATATATATATATATATATATATATATATATATATATACAGTACTGTGCAAAAGTCTCGAGCTCCCCCCTCCCCCCCTCCCTTTTCATATTTTGTTGGAGTCGGTCTTTCTGTATTTTTAATATAGTTGAGGAATAGTTCTCCAGTAATTAGTACACTAGTGATGCTGAATGCTAAGTGGTTGGAACAGACGAAAGGGAAAATGAGGTTGATGCTGAGGTTGTTGCATAAACAGCCAAATTTGTATCTTGAAATTGTATCTTTAGGCACTCAAAGTCAAAGTTAAACATTTTTTCCCATTTCTGTCATAAAATCTCATTTAATTTAAATTTAATTTAATTTAATATGAAGAAATGGGGGAACTCAGGACTTGTCAGTGAGATCTATCTGAACACATAGGATTCACTTGCACTGCTTTACGGTTATACTATGTCCTCATTCCCTCATTCATCACATGCTAGCTATATTTACATGACTTTACATTCAGGGTTTTTACTGTCTTTATATACTGTATACTATATTATACTGCAGATTCAGATTCCTGTTCTCGGCATACAGTAGTGGAACTTGTTGTGATGCATGTACCTGAAACTCAGATGTTTTGTGTTTCCCCCTTTTTTTTTTTCCTCAACGCAGTTGTAAAAAGTGCTTATGTGAGTTACTATACCCTTCCTTTACATGTTACCTTCTGTACATGATTCAAATGAGCAAAATATCAGTTTTCCTCTACTTTGCCTGTTTTATTAATTAACATGTAATTTGGGGTGCAGTGTAATTTACTAAAAAGTCACTTTAGGAACTGCAACTGCATGCACAAATGAATACAGCTGAAGGATCAGTATTAATACGGTTCCCAAATGTATGTGTCAGACTAAAGAGTTCCGGTAGAAGTATAGGATGTTGTATTTATAACATGAGCAGATTACAAACTTGTATACACCTGCTTTTATTTTGTATCAGTATTATATTTGATGTTATATTAGGTTATTATATTTGACAGTGTATATTAGTACTCTTTTTCTGGGATCTGGCTGGCAAGGTGGTGCAGTGGATATATGGTCTCTAGGGATGGGAATCACCAGTCACCTCCGGATATGATAATATCGTGATACCTAGGTGCAAATTCGATTAAAATTGCGACTCCAAGTATCGTGATTTAATTAATATTCCGATCCGATATAAAAGTTTTCCCCGATTTTGTAGCCCATTCCTTATGACATTAGTTTTCTCACTTAAACAACAAGCACAGCCTTTAAACAAAACTTACACGCTTGTATTTTAACATTTAATTTCAAATAAAATTAAGCAAAAAACACAGGGCTTCTAACACAACATTTTCGGCAAAATTTCGCTTGCAGTGTTTTGAGACTGGTCTAAGTCTGTATAACAAGTGGGTTTATGACTAATTCGCTCACATACAGTAGTTTAGGGAGAATAAAGTAGATCGGGGGCTCTTAACGTTTGCAATTTTAGTAAAAGTAACACCATAAAAATGCGTTTCTATTGCGCCACTCTGAAGCTTTTGCGCTCGATGCAGAATCATTTATATCTGAGGATGATTGCCCGATCACCAGTCATGGCCAATCAAGCTGAAAACCCGACAATTCTAGTCACTGGCCGATCGACCGGTTCATCTCTATTATAAATGTAAAGATCGATTTTGGAGTCAGTCTGGGGATACGCAAATCGCCCCACAAAATAATCGTGATTCATAACTGAATCGATTCTTTCTCCCACCTCTAATGGTCCCTGGTTAAATAATGGGGTTGGGTAGATGGTGTGTGTTCAGTTTATATGTAGGATTCCATTGGGTTCTGTGGTTTTCTCTCACATCTCCTGAAAACGCTAGTATGTGGATTGGCTGTTCAAAAGTTAGTTATTGTTTTATTAATGCACTATGTTCCCGGAGAACATTTATAATGAATAAACGTATGAAATGTGGCATGTAATCATGTTTAGAATTATTGCTCACAGGAAAAGGCGGACAAAAACCAACATATTTCGTTTTTTTTATTTTTTTTCCTCATTTGAGTGAAAAGTGCATCACCAGTGAGCTTTAATTAACAGTTGTGTCCCCCTCCCTCTCCCTCTCTCTCTCTCTCCCTCTCTCTCTCTCTCCCTCTCTCTCTCCTCAGGGCAGGACCGGACTGAGGCAGCTCTGATAAAACGTTTTAAAGGGGATGGTGTCCGCTACAAGGCCAAGCTCATTGGCATTGATGAGGTCACTGCCGCAAGAGGAGACAAGCTCTGTCAGGACTCAATGATGAAGCTTAAGGTGTGTGGTTTTTTTTTTGCATGCATGTGTGTGTTTGTGTGTGTGTGCACACAACTGCTGTCACAATGTGAATGATCTCTCATACCCTACATCCATCAGCTGAGTTAATGAGCCTTGTAAACCACGGTGCCCAGCCAAGGGGTGGAAATATGTGTGTGTGTGTGTGTGTGTGTGTGTGTGTGTGTGTGTGGTTGGAATGTATTTAACTATTTTTGTGAAATCAATCCCCTAATGAAAGGATTTTAAGTACAACTTTTATTTAGAAAAACCAAATGAGCTATAACAGTATTTAGCTGCAGTAATGCACATGTGTATGTATGTGCATCCATACAGTATATACAGTACATGTGTTTTAAAATATGCCCATGTGTGTATGGCAGTGTTGGACAATGTCATGATTTGCATTATTATTTAATTGTAATGGAGGTCATGCTCCCATCAATCATACTCATATTCCCATAATCCTTCACTTCCTAGTAGACCAACGACCCGGCATTATCATTACTAATCTCTCTCTCGCTGTGTCTCTTTCATTAACCAAACGCATACAGTACTCCTAGAATGTATACACTCTGCTCAGAACTGCTTCATCTCTCCATCCATGAAAATAAATAAGTCCCTTTTATACCCTCACTGCTCTCAAGCCGGGACCGAATGGGGAATCTTTCACCACCACATAAGATCTCAAAGCATTTGTATACCGTATGTCAATGCTGTCCTCCTTCACTTTTTTTCCTTCAGCCAGCCATTTTTTTTTTTCCAACATGTTTTTTCAAATGTTTTCCAAATCAGCGGACATGGATTGTGTAAATAGGCAACACATAAACTATGTTATTCTAAAGGAGGTGTACTTACAGTATATGGCCCACCAATCAGGACCGATCGATACTAAGGATCACGTTATTGATCGACAGGGGGAGATAGGAATGTGTAGATTCCCTTGGGGGTAGTTAAAAAAAACAACATTTAGTAGACCACTTTCTAGTTTGCAAGCGTGCACGCGTGCTCCTATTTGTACAGATAAATCTGCCATAATTTTTGTCTTTAATTGTCAAAAACACACTTAGTCACAATCTTACACATGGATGGTCAGGAGAAATGGTGTTGTTTTGCTGCTAATAGTCGAGATCACAGTAGGTGATACATAATATAAATGTGCACATGGAAAAAACGTATATAAATAGATAAAGAAAAGAAAAAACACATGTGTTTATTGTGTGGGAAAGTGTCATTTATTCTGCTTGCTCACTAATTGTTTGACACTGACATATTTATATCCCCCATGTTTCAGTGCAACCACAATGTAATTTATAATGAAATGTAGTTAATAAGAAATAAAAATAACATAGTCTACTTTTCTTAGATGTGAGTGAATTCTGTCATTGTGTATGAGGGATGTTGATGTCAACCTGGGACGTACAGTATGATGAAATCTGATCTTATCTATCATTTATAAAACACTTCAAGCACAGTACAGTGATAAGAATTTTAGCCACAGTAAAACATCTGAATGATGCAAATGTTTTAAAGAAGAACGTTCATCCGTTAATGATGATACCGACCATTCCTGTGAACATTCAGCGAATGGAATGCTTGATTCTTGAAAATGCGACAGATAACTTGTCGCAAACTTGTGGAATAGATGCATCTGTACACACAGTCATTCACCAGCACCACTTGCACATTACAGGAACTCGGCTGGGAGTTACTGCCATATCACCCATACAGTCCTGACCTCGCAGCAAGCCATTTCGATGTTTTGGCCATTAAAGAAGAACCTGGGAGACCAGAGTTTTAGACATGAAGCAGGCAGTCCGATCCTGGCTCTGACCCACCTTGATGGTATTCGAGCACCAGTGAAATGCTGGGATAAGTGCATTAGTGTAGTAGAGGATTATACAGAGAAATAAAGGGAGTTTTTACTCTTATAACTGTGTTCTCTTATTCTGCACAATCAAAAGTCCTGGTTTGACTTGAGAGTCAATCATTTCTGTAATGATTTTTTGACCATTCTTCCAGAAGTGCATTTGTAAGATCAGATTCTGATGTTGGACGAGAAGGCCTGACTCGCAGTCTCTGCTCTAATTTATCCCAAATATGTTCTATTGGGTTGAGGTCAGGACTCAGACCACTGAGTTCTTCCACATCAAACTCACTCATTCATATCTTTATGGACCTTGCTTTGTGCACTGGTATGTTGGAACTAGTGTGGGGTCTCGTCCAACATCAGTGTCTGGTCTCACAAATGCGCTTCTGAAAGAATGGTCAAAAATTCCCATGAACAAATTGTGGAAAGCCTACCCAGAAGAATTGAAGCTGTTATACCTGCAAAGTATGGGCCAACAACATATTAAAAAAAAAATAATAATTGCATGTTACTCAAGTTCATATGCATGTGAGGACAGGCAAGCGAATACTTTTGGCAATATAGTGTAGATATACATATAGTAAATATGGTCAAAATTATATAACCTAGCTACGCAGTTAATATGTGCAACAGCTACAGAATAGATACCGGTATGAAATTAAACATTACACTGTTGTATCGAAAATCTACTTTTGTTTGAAGGATACAAGCAGGCATTGTCCATAAAATTGAGCAGGATAATGTATATATACGTACTGTATATACCGTACATTACAAATAGAGGACACTGAATATGCCAAAAAATATATATATAATAAAATGCTGGATTATCGCTGTGATGTGTATTGATAATGTGAATATATAAGTAATGGTGGTGATCCATTTTTTTTTAAACATACAAGTCTTCAGAGATGAATAATTATACTATCATCATATTTTTACTCATGAAACTCCATTCAAAAATAAACAGAGCCTAACATCCAAACCCACATACAGTACTCAAACCACATCATACAGTCAAACAGTGATGCAAAGAACCAGCATGCACTACAGTATATCAGCTGCAAAAAGCTTTAAGCTCAAGTTTGTGTATTTATGTTTTTCTGTTCTCTGTAGGGGATCGCTGCCTCGGCACGCTCGAAAGGAGAACACAAGCAGAAGGTTTTTCTTACAGTGTCCTTTGGCGGGATCAAGATCTTTGATGAAAAGTCAGGGGTGAGTGAGGGAATGACTCTGGAGTTTGCATGCTCGGTGGGGGTTTGGTATTTAAAAATTCAAAATCAATAGATGTCTGTACGAAGCAGAAAGATTGCTACTTGCAGCAGACTTGCTTGTGGCTTTCTGATCCATTTTCTGGACGTTTGCTCTTTCCAAAAACAAATCAATCACAGATGCTCACCCTATGTTCAGTGCCCTATTTCCCATAGTACTCCCCACACACACACACACACACACACACACACACACCCTGTATGTGATTCACAGACGCACATTGTAAACCATTCCTTTAGAAAATCTAACAACAATAAACTTGAGCTGAGTTGACTTGAATTAAACTGTTGGGCCTGTGAGTAATATTTGGTCCACACGTTAAGCCCAGCTTCTCCTGGTTTAATGTGTTTTCTGCTCATAAAGGATCACGGAGAGCCAGCTAAATGGGGCTCCTGTGCCTCCTCAGAAAGCTGCAGGCTGCTTTGTTTGTTTCCTTGACTCAGAGCAGCTCCGTACTTTGGGCTTGATTCAAGGCAGGAGGTCCCATAGGAAGGCTAAGGCTGTGTTAATGATGCGTTTTGAGGAAAGGAGAGAGGGGGGCGCTCTCGGGGGAAATCAAACAAGCCTAATTGAATAGATGTGTCGGAATAGAATGCTACGGGCTTTACCCAAGCTAGCTCCAGGTCCATGTGCTAATTCTGGTGACCTGCAGTACAGGACAAAAGGAGAGTGGGAGTCAAACACACAGTGAATATATTTTTTCAGATTTTGAGTGAAAACCTCCTTCCATCAGCAAGGGCATTGAAGATGAAACATGACTGAGTCTTCCAGCATGACAATGATCCCAAACACACCGCCCAGGCAATGAAGGAGTGGCTTCGTAAGAAAGATTTCAAGGTCCTGGAGTGGCCTAGTGTGTGTGTACTGTATATCTCCAGATCTCAACCCCATAGAAAATTTTGGAGGGAGTTGAAAGTCCCTGTTGCCCAGCGACAGCCACAAAACATCACTGCTCTAGAGGAGATCTATATGGAGGAATGGGTCAAAATACCAGCAACAGTGTGTGAAAACCTTGTGAAGACTTACAGAAAACATTTGACCAACAAAGGGTATATAACAAAGTATTGGGATGAAATTTTGTTATTGACCAAATACTTATTTTCTGCCATAATTTGCAAGTAAATTATTTAAAAATCATACAATGTGATTTTCTGGATTTTTTTTTCTTATTTTGTCTCTCATAATTGAGGTATACCTATGATGAAAATTACAGTCCTCTCTCGTCTTTTTAAGTGGGAAAACTTGCACAATTGGTGGCTGACTAAATACTTTTTTTCCCCACTATATAGTTTCCAAATATCCAGACTTTCTTGTGCAGGTTGTCTCTTACTTACAAATGAGTTCTGTTCCAGGAGCGAGGTTCATAAGTAGGATTTGTTCGTAAATTGGACAACATGAGTCTTATACACCTTTGACACAAATATACAATATAAAGCATTTCAATCCACTTGAGTGAATCTGTCCCCTTTCCCAACACTGCCACCATGTTTGCATCTACGAATGTTAGAAGCGAACCATGGTCCGTTCGTATCTGCGGAAATTCATACAGATGTCGCCAGTAAAAACGCACGTTTTGAGAAAAGGGATCCCGTGACTTGCCGCGGCTTTGCGCGGCTGCG
>JAQMYJ010000020.1:3749742-3763779 GCA_030014305.1 Clarias laeviceps
CATTTACGTCTTAAATACGTAGGCTAAGCGTCGTTCTAACATCGGGCACGGACGTCTCGGCGACGTCTGCCAGATGAAAAAGACGACGTCGCATAGACGTCTCCGCGACTTGTGTGTGCTATCTGGGTAGTGGAGTAAAAGTGATAAAGTAATAAAATTACTCAAGTAAAGTACAGATCCATGAAACATGAACTCTATTATTTACAGTATCGAAATAAATGTACTTGCATACCTTTCACCTTTGAAAATGGTTAAAAAAAAATTGGTGGGTTGCATCAAGCAAAGAAAACAACTAAGAAGATTTGACTGGAACAGAGTTAAGAATTATCAATAATACATTATTAAACGTGCAAAGGATAGTGCTGAACTATCAACTTTGTGGAAGAAATGTGGTAGGAAATGAAATTATGAATAGAGTAATCGATGATTACTTAAACATCGGTGAAGGTGCATGGCAAAAAATCAACAATGAAACCATAGATATATTTAATAGTGAAAGTAAGAACATTTCCATACACACAATGTGATAAGAACTCACAGGATTGGGATTAAACAGCTGTGCCCATAAGAAAACCATTTTTAGTGAGACTAAAGAAAAACAGGCTTCAGTTTGCTAGAGTGTAAAAAGATTGGACTGTGGACCGATGGAAAAAGGTTGTGTGATCTGATAAGTCCATATTGACCCTATTTCAGAGCGATGGGCGGTTGGGGTTAAGAAGGGAAGCGCATGAAGCATCATTCATAGTGCCCACTGTACAAGCCTTTGGAGGCAGTGTTATGATCTGGGGTTGCTTCAGTTAGTCAGGTCTAGCAATAAAATAATGTCAGCTGACAACCTCAATATACAAAATACGTTTATCACATCTAGGGAGTTTTTCGTTTCTGATGGCACAGGCATGTTCCACGACCCAAATTGTGAAATAGTGGTTCTGGAATCATGAGGAATTATTTTCATATGTGAACTGGCCATCACATTGTGTGCTGTAATCAAAGCTAAATGTGATTGAATGAATCTTTTTGCCCAGGCAGTGTACAGTACGTATTAAAAGAATGTTCTTAAGGTAGAGGTTCCAGTCTTCTGTGTTATCTTTAGGAAGGGTGTCAAACATTCAGCACTTGACTGTACTTTACGTGAGAATGAAACATTTTTGGATGCTAACATGGCTCATTTATGGCCTGCTGCGACAAGGACACAGGGAAATGCTGGCTTATCATCATTTAGTGCTGTGGCTAATGTAACGTGAGCTTGAGAGTGCTGACTCTCTTAATGAAGCCTATTAAAGAATGACAGCTCATGTCTGATGAAGCAGGTCAATAGAATGTCTTTGAGTATGTGTGTGTGTGTGTGGGGATATGAGTATCCATGTGTGCATGAAAAAGTGATGGAATGTTAGAGAAGGTTGTAATGGAGAGAGGGGAGATGAAAAATGAGTGCTGGTGAGGTGATCAATCAGGGGAAAATCCATTAAATAGACAGCCCCGGTTGCAGAATCTAAAAGGTAAATAAAGGAAAACTATACATACTCAGCAGCTAAAGACAGAAATGGGTTTGTCACTTAAGCTATACTTGTCAGTCACTCACAAATGTTGCATCCTACAAAACAAGATGTATGGGCTGTCTCTCTCTCTCTGTCTCTCTCTATATTCCCCTTCCTCCCTCCCTTGTTCTTGCCTCAGTGTTCTACAAGGATGAACACATATGCAATATTTTTGAAGTCACTCAAGGCAGTGTGTCTCTGCAGGCTGGACAGAGCCGAGGTTTAGTGATCAGAATGCAGGCTTGGAAGCTTCGCTGCTGCCTGTGAGATTTTAAAAAGCTGCTTTTGAATATATCCTGTTTCATTTTACTAAATCCATTCGAATTTCTTAGTTTTTTTTTTTTTTTTTTTGCATCATTTCATTTTTAATCCAGAGACATAAATTTTCTGTAATAAAAAGAAAATAACATGCATCTCCTCCCACACAGGGAGCAAATGGTCCTCATGCAAAAAAAAACAAAAAAAAAAAACTCTGCAGACAATATGAGCAAATTTATCTAATAACATATCTACACACACAGACTGACAGGCTGTTTTCATCAGTTTGGGTGTTATTACTTTTGATCGTTATCCATGCTGGTTAATTTCTGTATGTCCGGTTAATTTATTGTCTTTTGTTGCACAGTTCTTGGACACTCTGTCAGTTATCTATTCTGTACGTGTGACTCTGTTCCTGGTTACTGTGATTATTTACTGTGTAATGTCTAATATTCTTGTATTTAAAGGGGGAATATTAAAATTAAATTAAAATTCACTTTTTACTCATTTTTACAGATTCAGATGCTCTGAGACCTGTGTTAGGTTGTTAAAGAATTGATAAAATATGGGACTTTTTATGCTGCTGCGAACTCTAAATTCTGTTGGGATTAATTAAGGTCCATCTCATCTTAACTTATGGATCCATTTATCTTAAATTATGGACCAAAGTCGAAAGGTCTTTTGAAATCTCCTTCTGCATAGACTTTTTCAGGGGTTGGATAGCAATTTGAGATTCAGCCTTGTTTTAGGAGAAGAGAAACCCAGATGGTTCAATAGCGATTCAGAACCACCAATTATAAAGGAGTCAAAGTCTTTTTGTAAGATGACATCATGTTATTAGGTGTGTTTTCTTGATGAAAGCTATTGTGTAACTGGTTTTGAATGTGATTTTTGGCAGGCAGTTTCTCTAACCTCAGTGTGGTGGCCTGTATAGACCTATTTTCACCCATGTTGTGAACACCTGGGAAAGTGATGCAACAACCTTATGCTGTTACCGCCCATTAGCACCACTCCTGGAAAGCCTTTCGTCCAATCTAATCACTTAGTTAAAACCAACTGAGGTATAATAGACATTAAACCATTAGCTAAACCTGTAAGTGTTGTACCTGTGTCTAAGCAGTTAGAACTGTATTGGTAGAGTGCTAAAAGGATTTGACAAAAATAATTTAGCATTATTATTGTCTTTGCCTTTAGGGGTGCTAAGATTAAATTTAGACACAGTGGCCACAATGCATGATGGGTGAATCTCTTTATGTGCTTCCTTTCTTGCCCAGTCAAACCCATTTCTATGGAATTGGGTCAATATGTATTCATCAGAACATATAACTGTTTTTTCATTGTTCCAAAGTCCAATCTTTATGATCCTTAGCAGACTGAAGCCTTTTTACTGATGAGTCTCATCAACAAATGGTTTTATTATGACCACACAGCTGTTTAGTCTCAATCCTATGAACTTGCATCACACTGTGTGCGTGGAAATGCTTTTGCCTTCTCTATTAAACATACAGTAGCTGTGATTTCTACTGTGATTTCTACTCCATTTATGATTTTTTTTTTCCAGACAACATATCTCCTGGTTCAGCACTATCCTTTCAAGTATTAATAATATGTTAGATGGTACTTAATGGAATTTCAGTGAAACTAGTCATGTAAGATGTTTTGTATTGATGTAGAATTATTTAATATGTGCTTTAATTGAAGTTTGATTCAATTAAATCTGATTTGTATAGCAGTCTTATCAATGGTCGTTGTCGCAAAGCAGCTTTACAGAATAAAATTATTCTTAGAATAATTTAGAACATGTATGGAAAATGTAGGACTGTTTATTATCAGTTTGTCCCTGATGAGCAAGTGATGGTGGCAAGGAAAAAGTATAAATATTATAAGTATAAATATTTTCATTTGCTTAAAAATTTCTCCTTTTTTTTCACTAAAATGATTTTTAAACAGTAACAGGAAAAATGTAGACAAAAAAAACTTGCGCTTGTATACATACACTCGAGTAAGAGAACCGATTAACTCTTTTTGAAACGACCAAAGAACAATTGAAATAAAAAGTACTTAAGTAAATCTAACGTGTTAATGTTCACCTCTGGGATTACTATTTATTAATTCACTATTTACGTTTCCATTTTTAAGAACCCAACTGAATGGATTTAATGCTGTGTAAATACTAAAATTCAAGACAAAAAAAAATTCAAGATGAAAATGTTTATTTTTACAGAACATAAATAAATTAAAACTCTTCGCGGCCTTTCCTGAGGCAAAAATCGATATATAGATATAGCACAAATCATTTATACACATTACACACAAGCTGGTCTTCAGCTTAACGAACACACACACACACACACACTGCACACAGCAACTAAATATTGTGCATTCGTGTGTGTTTTACTGAATTATTTTCTTCGGTCTCCTAGACATACTGCTGAAAGGAACTTGGTGGTTGGTTTTTGACAGGATGTGGCAACAAATTATGTCTACAAGTCATGGCTAGGGATATGTGCACATTGAGTCTACGAGTTAACATGTTATGAGAACATCGGATACTGTCCATAGTACATGACCTTGCTGAAAATATTTGCCAGGAGACAGTGCAACAAGTCTTTTCACTTTGAGAACTCACTTCAAGTAAGCCTAATTATCATGCACCGCATACACTTCATATTCAGAAAACACATGGAATGCATGGTTCCTCTTTATGATGCTGTTCCATCTGATCTGTAATGTTGTAGGCTGCTTTTTTTTTCATTGCATCAGCAACACATTCCAAAGAGAAAGAGAGAGATCATAGTTACTGGCTTGATCACTCACTCTTGACTCATCCATCTGTTTCTCACCTCCAAAAGGACAAAGATGTCAGACAAAACAAAGTGCCAGTGCCTCTACCTTTCCTCCGCTGTGCCTTGATGAATGTGTAACCTGAAGAGTTTGCGTGCCGTAGCTTTTGGGCGTACTCCAAGCCGACAGATGCTCGTCTGTGTTTCAGAGGGTGAAAAATTGAACAATTAAAGCGGATCCTCCTTTTTATACAAGCTGATGAGTGGAGCTACTCTTTCTTTCTTTTTGTTTTTGTTGTTTGTCTTTGTCCTCTCTAATACCACTCACACAGGTATGAGAAGAAACGGATGATGCATGTAGTTCAAATTAAGATTCAAATTTAATTTGTCACATACACAACCATACACAGTATGAGATGCAGTGAAATGCTTATACGACTGTCCCTGACTTAAAAAGTTAAGATAGGATGGAATTTTAAGATAGAAAGATTTTACTGCAGTAAAAGAAAACTCACACCGAAAAAAGTTAAATAAAAAAATTTGAGATGAAATATGCAAATCTACAAATTTACAGATTTCCATAAAATATAATTAAATTAGAAATACAGTGTTACCTCTGCATGCAAATTTAATCTGTTCTGGTGGCAAGTTCTTAAGGCAAAATGTTATATTGCGAAACACCCATCATCCCATAGGAAATTTTATAAATGCAGATAATCCGTTACAGCCACACAAACAATATTACCAATTTCCAACACTTTAATAATATTTTTGCATATACAAAATAAACATTTAGAAAAGGCATGTAAATAACATGAAATATAAAATAAATAGATATTAAACCTCACCGCCTACTTTAAAATGAACCTGAAAGTGGCTCCCTTTTCTTCTTTCCACTGTCCTTGATAACATTATTGGGATCCATGTTGCTATGTCTTCACTAAATCTTGCACACAATGCAAAAAATAAACAAAAAAACAAAATTAAATGTATATTCACTTTGTTTTGCTTTCCACTGAGGCAAACACATTTTCAACGGCTCCCGGACTTGAGTCAAGTCAAGTCAAGTAGACTTTTATTGTCATTTCAACCATACAGTTGGTACACAGTGAAACGAAACAACGTTCCTTCTGGACCAAGGTGCTACAAGCAACATAAATTAATAACATAAATTAACAAAAACTAACGAGCTAACTAAGAAACTTAATTAGCTGGCTAGCTGAGACAGAACTAATTGTCATGACAACATAAATTATCAGCATAAATTAGCAAAAAACTAACTAGCTAACTTAGAGACCTAATTATCCGGCTAGCTGGGACAAGAATGATTGACATTTTAAGTTAACAAGGAACTATCTATGTTTAAGAGACAACATAAAGTGCACGTGCAAATGTGCAAACAACAGTGACAAAGTGACAATGCGACAACATGACATTACAATACTCTGTGGTAATGAGGTGATGAGTTGTGGTAGTGGGAGGAGAAACAGTAAACTACTGTAATCTATTAGCTGCTTCTCATGCCGATTTCTGGAAAATTTTCAGTTGTTATGGTGAAAATTCTTAAGACGGGCGGTTTGTATATAAAAAATATAAATTACGCAGAATAATTTCTTTTCTTTTGCAGTTAGATTATACATACTGACCAAAAAAAAAAGAAAATTGAGTAATGGAGGCAATAGAATCCTGCATCAAAACCACATCAGAATTATTCGCTAGAATACCCAAGCATAAGCCTATCCCAGGGACCTCAGGGCACAAAATGGGATACATCCTGGACGGATACCAGTAACGCATGGATCACAAGCACCCAATCATACACTATGAAGAGGAACCTGGAGAACCCACCAAGCATAGAGAGAACACTCAATCTGCGCGCACATGCGCTTGAGCCGAGATTCAAACCACCAACACTGGAAGTGTGAGCTGACAGTGCTAACCGCTAAGCCCTGTATTGCCAAGAATAGCCTTTTAGAAGTGAATTAAAGCAAAGTTATTGACATGGGGAAGCCTTATTTGGGATGTTCTGACATCTGAGTTAATGCTGTCTTGTTGACAAGTCAAAGATGGTTATCAGTGTAGATTAAGGGATTTGTGAGCCTCTGTCCTCGGCTTTAAGAAACCACATCCTAGTCTGGGATTCTACAGTAGGTCTTTTTCACAGCATCTTTCTCCTCTGACTTTCACTGATGCTCATAAGGACATAACCAGCATGAGGTAGAAGCAAGCGTTTTGACTTCCTCTGGCCTGAATACTCTCAATAGAGTGGTAAAATGCACAGTTTATCACAAACCATTGGCCTGTGCATTCAGAAGGACCTGATAAAGCTTGGGTGAATTAGCATGCATTTGTATTCAACTGCATTACTGTCCGTAAGTTGACTGTGTGTGAGTGTGTGTGTGTGTGTGTGTGTGAGAGAGAGAAAGAGAGAGAGAGAGCGTGTGTACTGTGTGTTTAATTAGCTGTGAATATGTGGGTTTTAGAGGCTTAGCTTTAGACTGCAGTCTCTTATTATCTCCTTAACAGCAACATTCACCATCCGTTCTTTCTCATTCTCCTCCACCTAAACTACACACTCTCCCTGAGAGATAAGCTAATACACCATAGGGGCAAAAGGTTTAACATCATCTCATAAGCTTGGGTTGTTTCTGGGTAGATATGTTGTGTGCTGAATCATATTTATATTAGATCTAAATAAAATAAACAGACATTAATCAATCAGCCACAGTCTGTCCGCTTGTCACTTTCATTGGTTTTGAATCATTTGGGTGGATTTGGGATTTAATTAAATTCCTGTGAAATAAAGTTATAGGTGTCGTAAAAATGAATGGATTGAATCAGGAAGGGCATAAAACCTGTGCCAAAATCAGAATGTGAGGATAAGATGATCCGGGATTGTATATTCAGAAATGAAACAGCATTTTAGTTCTGTTTTCTGGGAAACACCAATCAGCCTATAGTGCATGTCCCGAAGAACCATGGAGACTTAGCATGCTTGCTGTTTAGCTAGCTTAGTTAGACTTAGCGGGCTTGCTGTTTAGGTAGCTAGTTAGTAGATTTTGTAGACTCAATGTTGCAGTTTTATAATTTCCCTTTGGGATTAATAAAGAACTCTATTTATCTATCTATCTATGAAACCTTTTATTGTAATGGGCCTTTTAGAATCAGATAATTTCATTACTTCAGAGCACAAATAGTTGGCTTGTGTGGTCTGTAGTCACTGCATGTAGGCTTCATTATTTCAGAATGGACCACAGCACTGCTGACATTTTAATACATACCATATTAAAAAAATATGGGACTGAAATGTCTAGGAGTCCATCTAGCAGTCTTGCAGTGGATATTAACATTTTTAACAAAAATAATAATAATAATTCCAGAAACAAATGAGCAGCCAGGAATTATGTATATGTGTTTTGTTAATTATTAAGTGCACCAATTATTTGGGACCAAAAGTCTTATAAGTTATAAGAAGGTTTTTACAGATATTTATAACAAGGAAAGTAAATGTTTAATATATTAAATATTTAACATAGGAGAATCTGCATATTACTAGTTCAAAACATAAAAATAACCAAATGTGTGTATATTGTTCATGTTAACTGCTTCATATGAAAATAAAGAGAAGAAAATTTAGGGAGTCCATGTCAGCTCTAAATACTAAGGAAATGCTTGTTTTTCCTTAAAATTCATAGAAATATTGAAAAAGCTTAAACGTTTTACTCAAACTATAATTAATAGTTTTGTAATGAAAAATGATGTAATAAATTTGAAAAGAATGCACAATAGAAACATTTTCATTAGTTCACTGTCTGTTATGAAGCTGTTGATTGTAATGCCATCACCCAAATTCTTTTCAGCTAAAACAATTTTTATAAAAAAATAAAATTTTTCATAAAATTTAATTCTAAAATACTTTGAATATAAAAATAGAATATGAGTTTACGTAAGAAAAAAAAACAGTAAATCGCAAAAAGTTACTATCATTATTTAATTGATCTTCATTCATTACAAGCTATGTTAATGCACCTGTATTTATAGTTTTTTTATGCATATATGGTACAGTATATGTGTATGTGTTGTGTGTATTTATTTGCGGTTAATTTTTTATTATTATTTTTAAACAGATTATTATATTTAGAACTTGGCCCTCTACAGTGGTATCACTTTCTTGTATTACAAGCTCAAGGCAACATTCTATTCCGTGAAATTGGTAGAGGAAGGTTGCTGTTGAATGGTTTCACAAGTAATTAATCTTTCAAGGATTTTCTCTGCTTCCAATTTTCAGCCACCCAGAAGGAAAGAAGGCACAGTTATTTGAGGGGGGAGATTTCACATCTAAGGCTCAGAAAGTGCTTGAAAGATTAAAGCTGATGGTGAAGAGGGCTTTTGTCGCTTTGTATTACATTAATCCCTCGAAGACAAATAATTTTTGCATTGTTCAGTCATAGATTTTTGAGGAGTTTTAGCCTGGCATTGGACATTTTTCCTGTTTTATTTTGCTTGACACCCATGTACCCATAAGCAGAAGGCAAGAAATTTGATTAAATATGTTTTTTTTTTATTATTATTATTATTATTATAAATCCGTCCTACATTTTAGCTCTCTGGTCTTACAAATGCTATGCAGTTCTGTGGATACATGAAATTATAGTGCAATAATATTTTCTTTCTTTTTTTTCATATATATTATTTAGAACCAATTAACTATGTACTATAAATTATAACTACAAAACAATCAACTATAACTATATATGTATAAGTTATAGTTATAAGTCTGGAAAGAAGTCTTGTTTGTTTAACACGTCAAGTATTGTGCCATGTATTTAAGAGTAGAAAATAGCACCTTACACTCAAAAGAATCTCCATGAGATGGCACAGACTGCAAAACCCTCAAATGAACCGTCAAGCTTTTGAAGCGAAGAGTAGAAATTATGCCGCTGATGTTATAATAAGTAAGAGCTGAGTGGGTGGAGAGGAGTTGATTGCCACTTGCAGTGGATGAGTTCAGTAGATGATTGCTGTATTGCTCCAGTAGGGATACAGGAGTTTAGACTGGAGGAGCCTCCCTTATGAGCTCTTGACAGTCTGTGCCTCTTTTTAGAACTCTTGACTTCTGGCACGATCCTAGATTCAAGCAGTTGTTTCCTGAGTACTTGAAGGCTCTTTGTGTTAAAGAGGTTACATACTGGCATGCAGCACTGATACAGAAAGACACACTGATCAAGTTTATTTTGGGTAGCATCTGGATATCAACTGCAGCTACTTACAAGTAGGAAATTTCTCAAGAACACCAGTCGAATGTAGATTTTTGTAACCTCTGACCCCTGCCAGTTTAAAAAGGGAAAAATAATGGACAGTAAGCCAGTATAATTCTAAGGCTTAATTATAAACATAGTTCATGTGTTCAAATAATATGCAAATTTGTACCATTTTATATAAACAAGTTTTTAATTTAAGCCAGCTGAGATTTGTAATTGCTAAACTACTAAAAAAGGTTATAATGTTGTTGACCCCCAAGTTTTACAGTTTTACAAACTTAACAATTTTCACATTATGTAAGCTATCATGTTCATAAATATCCACCATTCAAAGTATATCCCAGAAATTATTATTAATTATTAATACACATTTACATAACAGATGCTTAATGCACTGTTAATTTGGGGATTTTAAATGTATAGTACCAATTTTACTATAGTTTATAAGTTTTTAATTAAATATTAAGGAATAAATAACAAGGTAACTCAATTAAATTTTCAGTCAACCAGACATAACGCAGAAATAACTTAAAAATACAACAACTTTAACAACTATATTACCCACCAATGTAAGATCATTAAATTATGAATTCCCAAACAGTTTGTTGTATCTCTGGACTTCCCCAAACCTCATAGCTTTGATCATAGTGTGTTTGCAGTCACATGACTGAATGTTACCATTCCATATCACAGTACTGAAGTTATAATTCTCTACCTTGCTATACTGTACTTTCAATATCGATCTAAGCACCAAAATGTGATTAATGGCAAATGTAATATTTAAAAAAGAGTGTGGATGCTGAATGGACAAATAGCAGGTTGGCATCTACTAAACATTAAAGGAAAAGTGACCATTTCTACATTCCCAAAGTTAGGAATTGCATTTACCTACAGTGTAAGAACAGGTCAGACATATTTCTATTGCATCAAATGTTCATAGGATTAAAATGCAACAGAGGAAGCCATTTGTTAGACACAGTACCTCAGGTTGGATATCCTGATCATGCCAATATAATACCAGTAAGGATTCTGTACAAAGAAATGTTTTTTCTTTGTCCTTTTATGAAGAACATTGGTACGTGCAACACTTTTCCAGTATTTATGTTGCTTAGACAGGATGTTAGCGATAAGATTAAATGAATAAAATGGCAGTGGCCCAGAAAACAGACTGCCAGAAGTGGGTCGAGACCAAGCCGTGACGTCAACTGCAAACACCCTGAGGAGCTTCTATATCATTACAGACCTCTTATTAGCTATGTTCAGTTAATGTTTTATTCTAATTATGTGAAACAATTATATTTTCCTTTCATCTGTTTTCAGGTTCTACAGCACCACCATGCAGTTCATGAGATTTCCTACATTGCCAAGGATATCACAGACCACCGGGCGTTTGGCTACGTATGTGGGAAAGAGGGCAATCACCGATTTGTAGCCATCAAAACGGCTCAGTCCGTGAGTGTGCATTCATACGCTTGTACTTCCTTTACCTCTATGAATTCGATTTTATATTCATGGAATCAACTTGAAAATGAAATGTGAGTGAACCATGCCCTGTGGTGAGTGGTTAAAAAAAATAAATATTAAATTTATAGCCTATCCGCCTCAAGGATCTCGTGCATCTTGAGATGCTTTTCAGCCTACCATGGTTGTAAGGAGTTCTTATTTGAGTTACTGTAGCCTTCTTGTCAACTTAAACAAGTCTGACCATTTTTCTTGAACCATTCTTATTGGGTAGGTTAAATCTGTGTAAGAACTACAGTATTCATGTAGTATTCATGTATTCATTTTGTGTCAACCCTAGAGAGTGTTGTATGTGTAAATTCCAAGTAATCACCAGTTTCTGAAATTCACAAACCAGCCTTCTGGCACCTTTGACCACGCCATGGTCAAAATCCTTACAAACACACTTTTTTTTTCCTCATTTAGATGCTTATAATGTGAACATTAAATAAAGCTTCTGATCTGTATCTTCATGACATTGTACTGCTGCAGCATTAATAGCTAATAAAACACAGATCAGCCATAACATTAACACCACCACGAGGTGAATTGAATAACATTATTGATTATATAGCAATAAACATGGGCACATAAGACTCATCTTCACTTGTGGGGACCAAAGGCCATCCGTTTTTTTCCAATCCCACAGAAAAACTAATGTAGCTAAAATGCTGAAAAAGCTAGGTAGTTAAGGTAGTAAGAACACTTGCTGTGTATGGGGCTAAGCAGGTAGAGTTCAAGGTTGTTATCCAGCCTCTAAATTCCACAGATCTCAATCTGCCTAGGCTTCCATGGATGTGCTGGACAAATAAATCTGATCCATGGAGGCACCACCTTGCAACTTATAGCACTTAAAGAATTTGTTGCTAGCATCTTGCAGCCAGACATCACAGCACATGTCCAGAGGTCCTGTGGAGTCGTGTCTTGAGGGGTCAGAGCTGTTTTAGTGACACAAGTGGAACCTAAGACCTAAGTGTATTTTTTTTCTTATGTTAATGTTCTAATGTTATGGCTGTATGTTTTAACAAGTTTTTCAGTTAAATACTGCGGTGAGTGTACATTACGTGTCAAAATCCTCTATACATTTTCAAAGGAATCCAGTTCAGGTGGTGTACTAGGCTATGTAAGGTTTTCTTAATTTATTTGACTGTACATTCTGGATTTTTTGTCTTGTTGAAATATCAGTCTTCTGGTAAGATTATATACTTCTCGACGATGTCTTGGTACACACTCCATCCTTTGATCATGTGTAATCTTGCAGTACCATTTTCAGATGAGCAGCCCCATGTGGGTATGAGGTCATACAGTATGTACAAACCATGTTTCTTCAAATAATGATGGGATAGATTATAGCCAATGAGTTCTGTTTTCGTTTCATCTGGCCATGTTTCTAAATTCTTTGTGACGCACATCTCTGTGCTTCTTCTTTTTTTTTTTTTTTACCAGAGTGGTGAAGAAAAATTTTGATTATTGCAGTGCAGTTTAATGACTGTTTGTTCTCTGTGTAACTGCTGTTCCTGCTGCTTTCAGGTCATCCTGCATAACTGCTGTCTTCTTTCTTACTTTCCTTATCATTAGTATGAGAGATCTTGCCTGGAGCACCTTAGTTGTGGTGTCATGATTTTTTTTACATGCAGATTGTTAAACCAATTGCAGTGACAGGAGTAGTTAAGGTCTTTCCTTTCCACTTGAGTGTTGTTTAATGATTTTTTAGGAGGCCCCTTCACCTTAACCATGATTGCTACTTGTTGTATGAAGAGAGAGCCAATGGCAATGTCTTTTAGAATAACAGAACATGCAGTTTGCACAAGTAGAAAATTAGCAGTATGGGTCTGAAAGGGTGTGTCTGTCTTAGCTCATCCAATTTGGATTCCTGGATTCTTTTGGATCCAATTTGGATTCCTGTTTTCTCTCTCTCTCTCTCTCTCTCTCTCTCTCTCTCTCTCGCTCGCTCTCGCTCGCTCTCTGTCCCATTGTTTTCCTCTTTTCCTGCATGGTATTGCTGGTCTGCAGTGCTGTGCTGCAGATCTATACTGCTATTGATTTCATGTTCACAGTCAATGACTACACTGCCTCTCCCATCTCATCCATTCCATGCTTGCTCTGAACTGCAGGTGACCCTGTGCAGTATGACACAGAAAAATAAAGGCAGAACCCACATTCGCTGTCTTTTTTTCCTGTGGTTGATGATCACAGTCTCATTTGCTTCATTTCAGACTTGCCTCTACCTTTTCCACTTCCCTATTTTTATACTTTCCCTCTCCTGGAGTTATAATACCAGCAAAAACAGTTGAAATAATTCCAAAAAAAAGGCAAATTCTAAAGTGCACATGTGCTCTGTACATTTGGGTAAGTTATTATTACTAAACACTTAGTAAGTTATTAGTGACATTTAGATTGTGACAAAATGGATTTTTAATGATTTTGAATGACGTGAAGCTTTGAAGTTATCTACTGTACAAAGTATGAGTTTGATCAAATTTGGCTTTTTAAGATGCAAGCACTTTGTACTGTCACCTGTAATGAAAGAGTATATAGAAAAATTCAATTCAATTCGATTTTATTTATATAGTGCTTTTAACAATGGTCATTGTCTCAAAGCAGCTTCACAAAAATGAACATTTTTTAGAAAAGAAAATATTTGGAAGTGTGTATGTGTGAGAAAAATGTGTCTAGATAATAATGAGATGAATGAAT
>JAQMYJ010000020.1:3767256-3782578 GCA_030014305.1 Clarias laeviceps
TTTGGTTTACGAGTGTTTTGGAATATGAGCCCGCTTCCGGAACGAATTATGCTCGTAATCCAAGGTTCCACTGTATATGAATTTAGTTTTTATTGTTTAAATGCTGCGATTGGTTTGGAAATGAGAAAACGTATGCTGTAAGGAACGGCATGTTATGACAACTTAGAGTTTTTTTAAAAAAAGATTCAAGGTCTTAAAATTGTAACAAAATTGGAAAAAATTTTATATCAAATAAGGATATTTATGAAAATCGTGAACACAGAATCGGCATAATAATCACATCAGCACCTCGGTTTCGTGATAATATATCAGGTGGTGACTGGTTATTCTTATCCCTAATACTTACGCACATACATAAACCCATTTAGTATTATACCTATAAATTCAAGTCAAATAGAACAGAATAGAAAATATCATTCATGTGGCAGCTTTTTATTTCTAAGCCTTTCTTTCTGACCTCTGCGTGTGGGATTTTTATGGCGTTTATGTCCAAACTTCTTCAAATCGCTGAATTATTATGGACGACTTGTGCTTTTCTTTTTGTCAACCTCAATAATCGTACTTTGCTCTCATTTCTCTCCTCCTCTTTCCTCCCTTCTGTGCTCTCGTTTCTCCTCACACTCCTTCACCAATCGCTAATTTACTTTCCCTAATGGCAATCGCTCCTAAAGACCATTCTGGAAGAAGATGTGGAGGATCCAGTGTACCAGGTAACGCTGCGTGTTAAATCACTAATCATAATGTTTGCTTAAATGTACCCCATCAAATCAGTCTGCCTGCTGGGTTCCCACACCTTAATATGCTTTTAATCTCTCTTGTATAAATAAATATCTCTTCCCTTCATTTCCCATTCTCTTTTCACACAGCCTGAATTAATAAGTCTTGTTATTTTATCATTATGTGTGCATAAATCCATAGTGAATCACTTTTTTCTTTTTTTTTTTCTTTCTTTCTTTTTTTTTTTGCTTTTGTCAATGTGATTGGGGTCTGTTGTGAGAACATTCAGACATAACCCTCAGCCCTGAACGGTTTCCTAGCTCTTACTGAAAACAGACAGCTTTAACACGTATCATCCTGAGCTGTGCTTGTGTGTGTGTATGTGTGTATGTGTGTGTGTGTGTGTGTGCTGCCTTTTGTATTGTTCTTTTTTGGAATAGAGGTTATTCTGAGGTAGTGTGAAAAAAAAGGTAATCCCCTAACATAATGTGTTGGCAATAAAGTTTTGCATAAGTAGTAATTGGGCTTCATTCGTGTGTGACGCAGCCCTGAATGGCACAAGCTGAAATCCTTGGCTAATTACAGTAATCTGTTTAAGAAATAATACAAAAAAACTTTAGACAAATCACCTATTAAATGCACAATAGCTTGCAGTGCTACAATCATCAGTTCTTAGGCTAAGCAGGCATCCTACAAATTAGCAACTTCCCACTGAGCCATCTAGGAGTGGAAAAGGATTAGCCGATATCGCCAGCTAGGTTTAGCATCGGCGTGAATTAAATGCTTGATACGTTAGGAAATAAATGATCGAGACAGAGCTATTATCTAAAACGGCAGTGTGTTTGCTGCGAGTTATAATGCTGTATAAAGCAGAGGGGGGATATGCTATTATGTAGAACGCTACATGCTGGTAATGCAATGGTGTCTCAGTGTGGTTCCTGCTTCATGGAGGAATATATCACAGGAGTGGGCCTGGATAGATCTGCTGTTCGGCATGTATGAGCTGCGTGGCAATTTGGTTTGCTTATTTGCAACCCTGAGCCGAGCACCTAATGCCCCTAGAGGATTTTCCAACCCTTTGCTATGAGCAGGCCATGGTTCTACACCACAAGCGCTTACATGTACAGCACGTGTCTCATTAAAGATACATGAATCCAGCCACAAAGGCCTGAGAGGATCCTGCACTGTGATTTATTTCTCCCCGATGTAGGGGAATACACTGCATCATTGTTTTTGTAGGAAACTGAAATGTACAACTACCTTGTTAATGAAGTAAAATGATATGTATAGATGTAGACCCTCTTTTTAAAGAATAGCTGAAGCTAAATTACACAAATCTCATCTAGTATACTTTAGTCAGACTGCCTATTAGATATATACAGGACCTTTAGATACGTTAAATAATTGGATACGTACAACGATCAGCCATAAAATTAACACTGATTGTCAATTATATACCAGTAAACTGGTGACATGACCATGAACACCTAAGTGTCCTTCATGTGTAGGGGGTCCAAAGGCCAGCATGGCTAACCACAGGAAAGCGGGTTTAGCAGAAATTACTGAAAAAATCAGTCAGTGCTAACTATGAGAGAAAGGTATCAGAACTCCTAGTGCACCACAGCTTGCTGTGTATGTGACTTAGCAGACAAAGAGTTTAACCAGAATTCCCCAGATTGACTAAGCATCCATGGAATGCTCAGGACAACCATGGGTCTGGTGCTAACTTCCTGGTGTCACACACCGCAGCACAAACCAAGAGGTCTTGTAGAGCCCAAGGTGTCAGAGCTGTTTTTCCTGTCACAAGAGGAACCTACACAGTGTTGGGTTTAAAGGTTTTAATGTTATGGCTGATCAGTGTGTATGATATATATACATACGTATGATATATATATATATATCTATATATATATATATATATAGAAGGTGTGTCCAAACTTTTGACTGGTAGTGTAAATATATCTTTATAGTATATTTTCTATTTAAAGTATATTTTCAGAATTCAAGCATATTTTCAAAATATTTCACGTGCATTTGTGTGGCAATAAGCATGACCAAAGCATCATCCAGAAAATCTTGCTAACTAATAGGGTTTTGGGATTCAAACCGCTTCACAACGCCATGGTCGCTGTTTTTCCTCTGTGATCATTCTGCTGCCTATTCTCTTTTTCTCTCTTTCTCTTCCCTTCCTTCTTGTTCCTGTTTTCCTTCCCCTTGAATTTCACCTTTGCTGCCGACGTTATAGTACATTGTGTTTGAGGCGGGCCACGAGGCCATCCGTGACCAATCAGAGGAGAGCGTTTATCAGGTACATCAGCCACTCCCTATGTTCTACTCCTATTTATAAGTAGATGGCAAAAATAAATGTTCTGAGAGAATATTTAGGAAAGAGTTTAGCCTTCATCAGAAACATTTCTATTATCTAATGAGCTAATTTTGAAAATTCATCATCAAACCGTGACGAATCGGTCGTTCTCAGGATGGCAGCGTTAACTACAATCGATATAGTGTTCGACGGAACAGATACAGACATTTTTCTGTGTAACTGCCAAAGTCCCACCTGTGAATCAGACAGTGCGCTGGGCTACGCTACGCTGCGCTAATTCACAGTGACAGCCATCTCGATGATTTACATTCTGTGCGTTTAACACCGTGACCATGACAACAGCAGGTGTTCTCCCCTCAGGGTCCAATGTTTCTCATCACCTGTGGCTTCACTCGTGAACACGTGATCGAGACGCCAGCGAATTCACTCAGGCTTAAAACAAACCTGGGTCCTTTTCTTATAGCCAGCGTTGTTCTGTAAGTTTATCTGGAAGTGGTGAATACTGTACCCATGGAGCTTCCTCTTTTTTTCTGTATACCAAGATAGCGCTGAGGGAAATCTCCAGAGCTTTAGTGTAAATTACTACACCATATTTTTTCTTTTACCAGACTGTAGAGGTCTGTCCTTGGCACGGCGTCAGCAGTCGGCATCAAAGAGACATCTGCACGTTGTCGGAAGTGTAGAAGCTAAAGCCTGATCGCCCGCAACATCAAACATGCTAACATATTGGCCAGGTCAAATTCATTCAGTGTGCATTTAATTTCTTGCGCTTTGCTAATTGCGAGATATTAAGAAGAAAATTGTGTGTCGAAGACGGATTACAAGACGACGAGCAGAATTCGTTAGCCATTCATTTGTGATGGAGGCTAAATTTTATCTCAGGAAACACTGAAAAATACATTATCTAATCCGAATATACATGTGTTAATTAGAATTTCAGTATATCAAAGCAAACCTACAGCCTGAAACACATTAAATATGGTTATGTTTATGTCGAAATAGTTGTCATGTGGTTAGGGTTAGTCACTCTTAGTTCCTAAAGACAAAACCGTAAGAGCTCAATGAAGTAATGTTCAATGTCATTTTTATTATTATTAAAGAACCTAATATTAAAAGCTGATGTGTACAACATGTACTGCAATGAAAGGGCGAATGTCTAAAAGCATTGTGGGTAATATATGAAAACGATAACCGACATTAAAATATATCATGATGAAAAAGTCAGAATTGAATTTAAACCCAGATCACGTGCACCACTGGAGATGGTGTATCGCATACGCAAGTCGTTTCGGGGTGGATTTTCCTTTAAAGCGTGCTCCCGGGAAGGCAGGTATAGCCTTGACTGTTGCTTGATCTTTTTGCAGCAGCGTTGGTTAACTGACCTTGCAACTCTGCGCCGAGATTTATTCTGCTGTGTGAGTAAGCAGTGCGCGTCTGTATCTCTTCTCGCTCTGCTGATGAAAGACAGAGAGAGCGATTAATCACTGCCGTCTGCTTTTGATCTTTAAATGAAAGTGATGGCAGGAGGGGAAAAAAAGAAATCTCAAAAACGAGCAATCGAATGAAAACCTGCTGAGCTGCAATCAACCAGTCAGGCAGAGGAACATTAAGAACAATGGCGAATTAGAGAGCTGGAAAATAAAGGAGCTGGAAATTGAAGGAAGGAATGTGGGTGTATAATGGTCAGGAAATAAGATATTTGACAGCGAATGAAGAGCACACTTTAATTTGAGATCAAATCCAAATGCAAAATGGCTTATATTGGTTAGTTAGCTAATTCTAAAGGAATATATATTAATCTTAATAGAAAGAATTGTCATAACACATAAACACATATTTGTGCACTAACATACAAAAAGGTTTTCAAATGCAACATTTTAAGCCAGTTTCTGTAATGTGAAGTGATGTAACTTGTGCTGTGCTCGTGTGTTCGGCTGGACTCTACACCCACCCCAGGTCCCTACCAGCCAACAAAAGGAGGGAGTGTATGACGTCCCAAAACGACATCCAGTGAGTGGAGCTGTGTGTGTGTGTGTGTGCGCGTGTGTGTGCGTGTGTGTTTGCTTGTACACCTTGTTACAAGTCTCTCAAATCCGCAAGTGCTTTTTCGTGGTATCCCATGCATTCTGGATGATTCGTACGTGTGTCCGTGTGTATCCTGCATGCAATATGTGTCATATTTTTCAGTGTGTCTCCTTGATCATGTGCATCATAATGAGAGCCTTGCGTGCCCGGTGGGTTCTGCATGCTGCGTGCTTGTTTTCACTCGGCCGATCGAAGGCATACTCAAAGGCAAGAAATCACGTCATCATAATTCCACAACATGAATGTGTGGCACATGCTAATTAAAAAGGCGCCTGGTTATAATAAAATTTTTACATGCTGTTCACTGGCTGTCTGAAAAGATCAGGAAAGATTAGCACTCAAGGTCAAACTGGCATGCTCGTTTATATCAGCGCAGTAGTGATAGATGGGACCTGGTTAACTTGGCTGTCTCTGAAGTCATGCTTTGGTCGTAATATGGCTGTTATGTTTGTGGTTTCGATATGGCTGATTTGTTCATACGCAGCCGATCAGCTTCAAGTGTTACTGCTGCTCTGTTTTTTCAGTGCTAGCTTTTGTTCGTTTCAGCTTTTCCTATTTCTCTCATTTTTTTTTTTATCCTGAAAACATCAAGTTCTACCATTTTTTTACTAGTCAGAACTGTCCACTTGTGGAATACACTATTATTCTCAATTCCTAAACATATCTTCTTTTCAACCCACATTTTATATATTTTTTTCTTCTGTCCTATTTTTATTCATCGCATTTTACTTTATCCTCCTTCTCGCCTTCCTGTCTTTTCGTTATCCACTCTCTGAGTCCTGACCTCCCATGTGTACATTCCAAGGCTCCGCCAAGCTGCCAAGCTCCTATCAAAACAACATTTCTTGTACTACTATGATAAAAAACACCCACACCACCTCTCTCCCTCAGCCTTCCCCTTCTTTTCTGCTCTGCTGTCTTTTTTTTATGCACCATTTCACAGCCAGGGCGCTCGAGTCCATCCTGTGCGCGTACTCGCGTGATCAGTCACCGCGCCGGAGATTAGCAAGGCAGCGTTAATTGAGTAAACGCAAAGCACACACATGCGGATAATTAGCATGCCCTGTGAGACAGTAAATTGATAGGTGGTTTGTCGTGATGAAGATTGAGAAGTGTGCAAAAGGATTGTAAGGGAAATTAAACGCATGAAAGAAGGCGAGTGAAAGTATCAAGAGCTTTGTGCAGGATTATGTTGCATCAGGATACTTTCCCCGGCATACGTTCCCTTACAGATTAGATAACTAAAACCACTGAGGAATCTCTGCTAGCTGTTACCATGGAGACCGTTTAACCCTAATACACTCTTATATTGTGGAATTAGGTGGTATTTACTGGGGAACGTCTTTAGAGGGGAGACAAAGATGTCAGATTTGTATGCTTGCTTAATTACAGAAGTATTAATAAAGCTATATAGTGCGTATATTAAGTCAGTTATACTTATTTGTTACATGAGAACTATACAATATATAATGTATATACTTTGGACCCATAGATGGCATCTCAGCAGATTGACCTGGACAGATATAACTATAAAGACAGATAGACGTCATCTCTACCGATATTACTGATGTCTGCCTGATCTACAAGGTCTAATAAACGCTGATGTTGCCAGCTCTGCCATCTTCAAAATTACAACAAGGGTTTACTATCGCCCAGGCAGGTAGTAAATACAGCACACACAAGATGCTCTAGATGCTTTACAGAGCAGAGGTGATCAAACCAGGGACCTGAGGGCTACAAAAAAAGAATAAAAAAAAGACAAACCTCCACATCACCACAACAAAATTTGTGACCTGTGATATCAAGTCAGGTATAAAGTCGCAAAGGTTAGTTTTGCGCCATGGCCAATAGTGTGCAGTAGGTGAAATTGATCTAATTTTCATTTTGCCGGTTAACAACTTATCTTTTTGATTCATCAACACAATTGAGAATGTTTTAATCCTAAACTGTTTGAAAGCATTTTAACGAACACTATCCAATTATGTCCAAATAGCTGTGCTTTCCCCCCACCATGGCTATAAACCCACATGCGACATAAAGGTTAAGAAGGGCTAAGGATGGTCATGATTATTATGGTTGGATGGTTTTGGATGGTCAAAAATTATCCACACTTTGGTTATATTAAAACTTCCGTTGGCCGCACTCGAGGCTACTCTCTCTCCAGTCACACTGCAGGTGTAAACATGTTACATCAGTTCATTTGTAACTGTGCTGCGAGCAAAAATGGGTGCCTCACTTGTGATTTGCAAGGAAGAAGAGCATCACTACGAGCCTGAGAGAAACAGCAGAGTATGAAACGGAAACATCCTCAATCACCAAGTTCAAAAGTCAACCGTCAGCTGGAAACTTTATGCTTAACGTTTTCTTGGATTCTCAACAGCCAGTATTGGAACACTATCAGGAAAAAGGTTCAACAATCAACCGTACTCGTTACAGTGAGATGCTTATTGAAGAGCTGAAGCCTACACTGAGTTAAACACAGAGGATTGCTATCCAAGGGCGTTGTGAACTTGCATGAAAATATGAAAATATCTCAACTCAAATCACTTAAATGGAATTCTTCCATTTTTTACCACAATAGTACCTGGTTAGGCTTCAGATCCACCACACACCCAATCAGGATAATGCATTTACTTAATACTGTAAGTTCATAAGAAGAAGAATATTTAATAATATTCAGGTCCTCAACTCATGAATCAACTCTTCCAAGTAACAGCATGCAGTAAACAATCCCTGTTTTGAGCAGAAAACACCACTCACAACAAAGTTAAATTCCTCCAATTCTTGAGATTGAGAGGTCAAGAAGCACTGCATGCTGATCACTTGACCATTAGGGAATGCTGTAGTGCTAGAGTAAATGCACTGTAATTACAAGCACCACAAAAAAAATACTAAAATATTAAATCGGAAAGCAGTCAAAAGGGTAAAAAAATTGCGGCCCTGTGAAAGCAGATGTAGTTTGGATGCTGTACTGTACAAACACTGTATTATAGTACAGTCATTTGGGAGCTAAGATGTAACACGTGGTAATATTTCTCAAAGTAAAAAGGATTAGAGAGTTGGCTTTAACAGTGGCACAAATACATCCCTTGTGTTGGAACCTGTGTTTAGTAGTACCATTGTACAGGAAGAGTTACTCTACCAACGTGCAGTTTGAACAACCTATGTGTAATAAAAACGTGACCGCATCACTTTCAGTACAGCCCTTATATAATTTTCAGTGTAATTTGTTGTACTAAATTAGTAAAGAATGCAAATTGACACGTTTTCCTTAGTGCTCTCACACTTTTTTGACTTCACTGTATTATGTTCAGCAGACTTTCTCACTTTCGGCATTAGTAGGAGTGAATTGGCATTCAGTGGCAGCAGTCCATCTCCCATTGCTTTTCATTACAGCCAGCGCTTATCTCTCTCCAAGGACATATTTTAATTAGTTACCTCTACCTTCCACACTCCGTCTGTTCTTTCATGCTAAATGCTAAGCGCTAACACAAAGAGGCCTTTGGGCTAATTATCTTCTTGTTAAAAACATGCCAGTTCAGCCCGGTTTACCAATCCGGTTATGATTTCTCATAATGTCTTTTGCATGAGTGCATGTTTGATTGTGTGTGCTTGCCCCGTCAGTGCTGGTGATGTGAAAAATATGGATTTACTACCCTGCACCTCTCTTTTCTTTTCTGGTCTTTTTATATAACAAGCATGCATGGTATAGCGATGCAGGATGTGAGATGATAGCAGATGTTCATGGTCCCCTGCTCTTCTCCAGCTTGCACTCTTTAGGGAGGCCTATACGAGCACATTACTTTCCCATTAAAGCCCTTCTGGCGGCTCTGTGCAAGATAACCGATCTGTTTGCTTTTCCCCCGGTGCCCCTGTTCTTGGAGTTGTGCTGGGGTTACGGTCTGAATGAAAATGAACATAACGTTATTAGCAGCTATTCAGATGTCCAAGTTCTGTTGCATTCAAAAAGAAATCAGGCTGGAGTGTGCAGAAAACCATGAACGAGGTGTGAAGTAGTGAGCTAGAGGAAAGGCTGAAAATTCTATTAACTTATGAACTTGCGCAGGTAAAGTCTTCTGTGGCACCTTTTCATAATCCACTTCTTTCTATTCCAAATGTCCACCTTTTCCCATGTGTGTGAGTGTATATTCTTTGCCATCTCATCTCATGTTCCATCTTGCTCCATGCTGCTGTTTCAGAATGAACATAATGGCCAGACCAAACTGCTGGATCTAGATGCTGACTTAATGCTGTTTTCTCAGGTAAGGTACACCGTGGTTAACAAAAGTAGAAAAACGGCTCAGCTTCAGTGGCTTGACTTCCACATGATGGATGGATCAGCCGTATTGTTTTGAAATGACAAAGTACAAGTGTTCCTCACACAACTCTTATTTACTGTGCCTCCTTCCCCAGCAGCTGATATAAACTGAATGCCATACTACCTGTCGTAAGTGTTTAGCGCCTTGCTGAGTATGGATGTGTGTGCGACCTTGAAATGACCTGGAAGTCCAGCAATAATCGAAATATGCCCCTTTTTCCTTCCCAATTCACACACCTGACCCTTCATTAGTGACCCCTTTCTTGTCCCCTTTGAATATAGTCCTCCTCAGGCCAAAATATTTCCATACAAACCAGCCAGTAAAATAAAAAAAAAGAAATAAATGTGTCTGTGCCTTTCCCAGTCTGTAGCCTCGTGGGGAACCTAGTGCGAGCCGAAAGGTCAAACACATCATAGGTAGATGGTGCGAGTGTGTGTGTGTGTGAGAGAGAATTTGGACGCCCATTTGTTCTCTTGCAAATCTGCACAATGCCCCACTATTATTCTGAAAGTGATCTATTCTAAGGATTCTCATATAGTACTGTACATATCCCATCTTGTGCTGCGAATTTTTGATTATGTCTAGAAAATCTTTATATGGATTAAATGTAGACAGTACGGCATAGTAAATTAATTTCAAAAGAGTTCTGGTGTGTAAACTTATTAAATATGTGCATTCGCAAAGTATCTGATTACTTTTAATCAGAATGGCAGACACAGGATGCCTTGAAAAAGTGTACAGTATATAAGGATATTTATTCCCTGTGATCCTCGCATATGTACGTGGTGGGTACAAGTCATAACCTCATTTCATCTTCGCCATCACATTCCATATAACAATCTGTTAACATTCATACCTTGCTGCCACTGAGCAACCATGTACGCTCTTGAGTGTTTACTCAGAGGTAGGTGTCAACCATACGGACGAGGAAAAAACGACTCGGAAATTGAAAATGATTTTATTTCGGCTCATCTTTTCTCTCTTTGCTACAGAATATTCATCAATTAGAGCTTTTTGGAGACATGTCAACTCCACCTGATATCACCTCTCCCTCGGTGAGTGCGTGCACACACGCACACACACACTTGCTGACACAATTTCTTGTGCTTCCATAATTTGATAATGTACACTGTCTGTCTGTGTTACGCTTCCAGACGCCTGCATCCCCGGCTACCGTCTTAGACCCGACGCTGCTCCACCAGCCCCCCTCAGAACTGTTTGCAGCATTCAACCCTGCCTCTGTGCCCTCAGGTCCGTTCAACTATTTATGTGTGGGATGGAGAGAGTGACAGACTAAATGAAGTGTTCTCTCCTCTTGCTGTAAAATATGAATGCGCTGATTACCTGCCTGTATACTGAGTTACTCAGCAAATGCTTTAAAAAGAGAACTGAATTAGGTACCCGGTGTAGCCCCAGTCTAGAGTGCGTTGGTGTGCGATTGTGTCTCTATCTAGTCCGTCAGGTTAATTTATTTAGTGCAGTCATAAAGAATCAAGTGTAGAAGCGATTCTGACAGAGTATATTAGGGCTTTTGTAAATTTCTGAGAACAAGATGGATTGCATACTGATGGAAAAATAAGATTTGTCCTGTTTCTTTTTTTTTTTTTCTAAAAAGTTCTAGCTTATATTCTTGGCTAGAAACATAAGCTGTAATATTTATAGTGTGTGGTACGGTTACATTATCAACAAGGCTTTCCAAATATTCTGCTATTGCAAATGATTAATCCCTACTAGGCTGTTTCTATTCAGGCTACAGCATTGAACTACTAAATTATTTTAAGAGTACATGACTACTACCCTTGTTGCCATATTTATTGATGTTATAGAGGCAAAAAAATAGATAAATTTCTGTCTTAGAGTAGAGGTGTCAAAAACAGTCCCTTAAGCACAAAAGTATAAGGCGCTTGTAAGGCTTCATAATATGATGTGAACTTTCCCATGGCTCTTTGCTCACAAAACCACCCCTTCATTTAGCCTTTATTCTTTATGTGGTAACACTTTCTATACCCTGTATCCAGACAGATATACATACAAACTGCTTGTGTCTGCTGGAACCCTTGTGTTTAACCCGGAAATTGCACATGTACTGTATTTCCAATCGTCTGTTTGTCACGAGGTCTATGACTTAGATGTTAACGTCTGGTTCTTTTGATGTCTGTAACAGACTCCCCACTGTCATCCGGAAACCACAGGTTCGATTCTTTCGTGGTCCTGCAGCCATTTATAAGCCTGTTTTAAAAACAATGCTGTCATTGGCGTGAAACACAAACCAAATGCATAAACGTTCACAACTCTTTTGCTCTCTATGTTAGCTGGTTAGCTAGATCACTTCTAATCTTACCTTAAGCAGCCATAGGAATCCACTGCACAGAGACCAAGTGGCCATGATTTATTACCTAGGTAACTGTCAATCACTTTGGTGCTCTAACCAATTTGCACTTTTATAATGACCTGCCAGTCATTTCTTTAAACTTGGACTGGTGCAATTGTTTTTTTTTTTCTTCTGTACTTTCCACATGGGGTAGCTTATGTCATGGTATGATGTGAAACACAGTGTAATCACTTACGATTTGATATGAAAATCAATGCATTTTTTTTGTGATTATCAAAGTAATGAGTCTCTATTTAAAATGTAGTGAGTAAAAGTGAGTCTAGTATTCTGTTTATATTTTAAGTCGTAGAACTAAACTAGTTCATCAGAACAGAACATATGCATTTTTAAACAGTAATACCTGCAGAGAAAAACAACAACTTTCTATGACATAATTACTTCAGGAAATTGAAAAAAAAAAAAAAAAAATCCCAAGTTCACCTCAGACAAATACAATTTATTCATATGAAATTATGAAAATGTCACACAGTGCTGCCACACTCTTCGCCCTGGCCCAAAAATGTCTAATATGTTTAGACCACAAGCTTCAGATTCTTAAATGCTGCAGTCTAATTGGTACTACACAATTTCATGCATGCACACTTCTGTGCATTGGTTTTTAGCTGTCAAAACTTTAAAAAATTTAAGCAGTGACCTTTTAAAAGCAAGTTATCAGAAGATTACAGAATTCCATTTTTCAAAGTTAATAAAAAGTTTTTTTTTTTTTTAACAGTTAATCTTTATAAATCATGCTACCTGCAATTTCAGTGAAGTTTTGTGAAAGTAAACAGTTGGTGTTTATGCTTTAGACATATCAAGAGACATGGTTGCCAGCAGGTTTATTGGATATAGGTTAACCATACTTCTGTAGCAATAATTAAATTATCATTCTGTTCTTCTCACCGGTTACTGCACCTTATAGTCATGTAAAATACTGTGCACTGAGCAACACTGTTATATCACATTACATGTCTGTACTTGGTAATACGAACATCTCTGGCTATGATGGCAGATGTGTAGCTTATAGCTTATATGTCTTATTACTGATGCTACAGTTCTCCTGCCAAGGGGTGTCGTTTTTGGGAAGCTCAACACAGAGCTTGTGCCACAAATGGTTTGTCATCTCCAGGTACCCGGTAACGCAGTGTAGTTTAGCTTACACGTCTGAGACAGCTGCTGCAGCCAGATTGAGTTGTTCTAAGACACTAAACAGTGTATGATTAATACATCTGGAAACACACACCACATCACTCTACCCATCTGGCCATCTGCGTTACTCTGTAAAATCTTGAAATATCAGAAGCCTGCAACTTGCTGACCCAAGCACAGGCTTTGCCCTTCTTTCTCTGCCCTCAGAGAACAATGAACTGCCCCAAGTTCATTTCAGCTAACAAGATTACACTTCATACACTCCTAGTAAGGGCAGGGATGTCTCTCCAGATTGGTGTGACTTAAAGAATAAATCCTTTCATCCTCCTTAACCATGACATTATATACCTACCTTGTGTAAATTAATATTCAATTCAATTCAATTTAATATAATTTTATTTGTATAGCGCTTTTAACAATTGTCATTGTCGCAAAGCAGCTTTACACAATCAAAAGCATGAATTAAGTTTGTATGGAATGTGAATGTGTATGAATCAAAATGGTCGGATAGACTATTACTTTTTTTGTTTATTGTTGTGAAATAAGATGACACAAAAAATGTTAAATCAAATTGTGGTTTATGCCTCAGGTGCAAAACAGAGAAAGAAATTGTAGGCAGGGGTAGCTCAGTGGTTAAGGTGTTGGACTATTGATCAAAGGGTCCCAGGTTCAAACCTCTGCACCACTAAGTTGTCACTGTTGGGCCCTCGAGCAAGGCCCCTAACCAAATCAAATGCTTAGATGTTATGCTGACATGAGGTGAAGCAAATAACATTATTAGCAAAGCTCATTACATTGGCACCTGGAAGTGGATGGGCAGTATAATAGGCAGCAAGTGCAGGTTTTTCTACCTGAAGTTGATGTGTTAGAGATATAAAATTGGGCATGCGTAAGTATTTCAGCAACCATGACAAGAGCCTAATTGTGATGGCTGGGTAACAGTTAATGTAGCTGAAAATGTTAATGCTGGTTCTGAGAGAAAGGTGACCGAGCATCACAGTTTGTTGCATATGAGGCTGCGTAGCCTGTGTCTACTGCCAAAATTGCCTACAATGGACACACAAGCATCAGAACTGTACCAGGGAGCAATGGAAGAAGGTGGCCTGGACTAAGGAATCATGGTTTTGCATTGTTTACCTGGGGAAGGGATGGCACCAGGATGCACTATGGGAAGAAGTCAAGCCGGCAGAGGCAGTGTGATACTCTGGCAATTGTTCTGCTGGGAAAACTTGGCATTCATGTGGGTGTTCCCTTGACATGTACCACCTATCTAAACATTGCTGCAGACACAGTATGTCCCTTCAGGGAAACGTGTTCCCTGATGGCAGTTGCCATCCATCAGCAGTATAACGTGCCCTGACATCTGGTGAAAATGGTTCAAGAATGGTTTAAAGAACACAACAGTGGGGTTGAGGTGTTGACTTGGCCTCCAAATTCTCCAGATCTCAAGTCATTTGAGCACCTTTGGAATGTGCTGTAAAAACAAGCCTGATGGAGACCTCACTTACTGTATGGGACTTAAGGACTTAAAGGATCTGCTACTGATGGCCTGGTGCCAGATACCACAACACACCTTTTATTTATCAGTTCTTTTCTGCTGGTCGACCTAGCTTCATTTTGTGTGTGGTTTATAAAAAGTCTTTTTAAACTTTAATAAAATACATTTGCTTTATATTAGGCCCTTTGTGTTGCATTTGTTGATGTTGGTGTAGCTCAGTAAGTTTTCTCTGATTACATCATCCAGCTGATTTATGTTGAAATAAAACATTTTGTTTAAAAAGAAAAAAAAAACAGCTTTAGAGTAAAACACACACACATAAGTAACCACTTCACCATATGTAAACACCATTCCTCCAAATGATACACCATGAATTAGGATTTTGATGAAGTGTGCTGTCTGAGACATTAAAAAAAATCACTCATACTGTACAGTAGGTGTTCAATTGGTCTGAGATCTGGTTTCTGTAAAGGACGTAACATGTGATTTACATCTTTCATCATCTAATGATTCAGTGTGTCCTCATGCACTGTGGAAATGATCACTCCCATCAGGATAGAAATATTCCATTATTGGACAAAAGGTGATCAGTCAGAAAAACTTTGTATTGATTTGCAATGACTCTCACCTCAAAGCACACAAGTGAACCCAAACTCTGAGTGTAAAACACTTTGTCACTTTATCAAATCACAGAATCATGATTACGCTACTCTGACAAAAAAGGAAATATGCTGAACTTCAGTAATGTCCTGTGTCATATCCTCTATGAATTCAAATTCTAATTTTATTTGTCACATACACAGTCATACACAGTACGATATCCAGTGAAATGCTTATACGACTGCCAGTGACCTTAA
>JAQMYJ010000020.1:3782678-3793486 GCA_030014305.1 Clarias laeviceps
TAGTAAAATATACTGTACAAAGTAAAATATACTGTACAAATAAGGACAAAATAACAATATAGCAAAATATAGAAATAAAGAAGAAAAAAATGGGTATTTTTTTTCACTGGGGTGTGCAAATATGCATAAAAAGTGACTTATTTAAGTGTCTTATTAAAGTGATTTGTGCAGTGGTCCAGAAATGAAAATATAAAAACGTAGTGCAAGTGTGCATGAATGTGTCCATATTGGCCATGGATGCCCAGTCAGTGTTGAATGTTAAAAAGATGGTATTAGTCCTGTGTTGTGTTGTGGTTGAGAGATCTTATCCCCTGCGGGAAGAAGCTCCTCCTCAGTCTCTCTGTGTTGGCCTTCAGTGAGCGGAATCGCTTCCCAGACCGCAACAGAGAGAACAGTTGGGATGGCTGAGGTCCTTCGCGATCTTCCTGGCCTTGGTCCAGCACCGCTTGCTGTAGATTTTATGCATGATAGTGTCATGCATAAAAATCTGTCATATCTAAAAGTCTGGAGGGTAGGTGTTATGTTTTAGCATTTAAATTAACGATTGAGCGGTTTGACTGCAACATGAGATAAATCCATTCTAGCAGTTTTGAGAAATAGACTCACTGATAGAAAATATTTTGTGCATGTTTTCTTTGAGTTTCAGTGGTGTTAACTCAAGGGAAAATTGCCAAAAAATTATGTTCGAATTGTTCTTGGCTATATCAGTATGATTTTCGCATTACTTTTCCAAATCCACCTATTACAGTTTTGTCACTTTGCATAAGTCAGCCTGAAGTTGTGTTTGTGACAAATGCAAATATGCAATTCATTATTAATATTCTGTAGCCATAATAACACCATGCTGTAATAACTCATGTTTGATTTTTGTAGTTTTATAGTGAGTCATACTCAAGGAAAAAAGCTTTGGGTTTTGTAATACACAAAAATCTTTTAAATGCAAAAGAAATTCTTGAAGCTCATTTACGATGAATCAACCACACACTTAGCTGACAGTAGCACCCTATGATAGACGTCCACACTGTTGCATTTTGCTATGAAATGCAGTTGTCACACTGTACCAAAAAACATGCAAGTTTAAATCTTCTAAAAATCCCAGGAGATTACGATTTCTAAAATACTCATTTCACCTCATGTTACACAAACACTCTTGTCATAGATAACATCACAGAGATTTACATTTAGGCATTTGGCAGACGCTCTCTCATGCAGAGCGACTAACAAAGTGCTTTGGAGTTTCCGTCCTTGGAAAGATCCTTACACTGGTTACTAGGTTACTAACTAAGTACTATCAGTCAAACACTCTTTTCCTATTTAAAAAAATAAATACTAATGGATGTTGTATCCGAGTATCACAATGCACATAAACAAATAAGGCATATGATTTCAAGTCATCTGTAATAGACTCCAGCATCTATGGTGCAGTTTTTCCCAACATTAATAGATATTACTCAGCTTTTGTTTGTATATACTGTATTGCTGAAACACACAAGATTAAGCTCAATTTCTTTCTCATACAACCCTACCACCTTCCAGGGCTGCACATAATATAATAGTCACTCTCTAAAGGTGTGTGTGTGTGTGTGTGTGTGTGTGTGTGTGTGTGTGGTGTTCCATGTGGTACTGGTCATTTGGAAGAAGCAGAAGCATAATGAAATACGAACTTGCATGATGTGAGTCAGATTTTATAATGTTCTCCTCTAAAGGGAGCTGTTCATTAGGGCCGGAGCCATTGTGAGAGGTAATTACAGTACTTCATCTGAGCTTTAAAGACCTTTTCACTGAGGAGAACTAGGTCATTTTCTTCTGCACATTAAGGTTCATGGCCTCACTTCAAGCCTCTTTAGCGTGAATGGTGTATAAAGTTGATAGGGGAACGGGATCAGTGATAATTATGGTCCTATGTTAGACTTATTACTGTATTTACCAAAGTCCTATGTTACACTAAATAACACTAATTAGTTAATAAGTGTTAGCATTATTACTTCTGTATGTAGTCCTGTCTGCAGTATATAATTGTTCTACAAACTCATATTACACTGATATTACTAATTGGCGTTAAGTGACTTTATCCTTGTCTCTCCCTTTCCTGTTTCAGGTTACGTGACAATGGGAGCAGTACCCCCAGGCTGGGCGCAACAGCAGTTTGCAGCCCAGGCACCGCTGGCATTTGGAGTTCAGTCACCAGTTCCCATGGCTCAGGTGTTACCTGGTGGGCAGCCGCTAATATGGGGCCAGGCCAACATCTTTCCCGCAACGCAGCAGCAGTGGGCAGCTATGGCTGGAGTCCACTTTTCACCCGCTGCCTTTGTCCCAGCACAGACCATGGGACCACTCCCAGCTGCTATGTTTCAGGCACTGGCACCCATGCCCATGGCAGCAGCATGTCCCACTGCTGGTCCTTCCCCAGGTACGCCAACCGCAGGCACCTCAGCTTCCACGGCCTCTAGTCCGCAACATGGCGAGCGCTCAATGCCTGGACAGACCAAGATGAGCAAGGAGATGTTCAAGGACTTCCAGATGGCCAAGCCACCACCTGCAGGTACACATAAGAGTGAGCAACCCAGTCTGGCATGCACCACAGACGCTTTTACCAGCTACTTCAGCCGGGTGGGACTGGCACAGGACAACGATGACTGTGATGACTTTGACATCTCCCAAATGAACCTGACGCCCGTCACCTCCACCACACCCTCCACCAACTCACGTGAGTTGAATGCATGAACTGTTGCAATACACATGGTGTTGGGTTGTAGAATGTTTTTTTCCTTTAATACAGTAGTTAACACTAGTGTCCAGGAGTAAAGGACATGAAAAAAAACATGTTCAGGTGTCCAATAATGTTGGAACCCTGGAGAACCCTGGAGAACCCTTTTTGTCATGATACGTCTTGGAAGCATCACATTTTGCACTTCACCCTGACACATACTGAGTTTCAGACATGGTTTTTACAGTTTCATTATCGCTGCAATCTGAAAATGCGTTAATTTTAAAATTATAATGTTTAAATATTCCTAAATATAATTGTTGTTATTATAAAAACAAAAGTATCACTACAGTATACGCTCGCTAAACTACATTACACTACATTAAGCCTGAGACAGAGGCATTAGCGCTGACTATCATTGTGGTCTGTTGAAAGTTCATGTACATGTTCTCAACACTAATGTTGTTAGTAAAGTTTTCTTTAAGTTCCTTCCGCCTCCCGAAAACATGGCAGTAGATAAATTGGCTAAGACAAATGGCCCCCAGTGTGAATAAATGTGCCGGGGATAGACTAGGATCCATGGCTACTCTTCGGTTGAGTGTTGACTAAAGTCAGTGCATGTATGGGAAAATTTGCTGCGTAGAAGCCGATGATGCAGTTCCTTAGGGTGCATTTTTTTTGCCAGCGTGGAAATGACAATTAATAACGCAGAGGTGAGAGATGGATTGGGAAAGGAAAAATAAAGAGAGAGAGAGAGACCCAGCTGCTCAGTGCTACAAAGTAGGGAAATTATTACCAGTCTCAGGAGAGCTGTGCATCGTGTGTTCTGGTCTATTTGGAGCCTCATACTCCTGTTGTGTTAATTACTGCTGTGGATGAGTGCAAATCTGTGGCACTACACATGCAAATATTCACACGCGGTATGAGAGTCGAACTCTTTTATGAACTGACAGTGAAACAGCATGAACCACCAGGCATTTCAGGGTGTTCGGGTTAATACAGGGGTTGAGAGCTATTATGGCGCAGAGAGCCACTAAGATGATATTAGAGAGTATTAAAACAATTCCAACCATTATGTCTGATAAATGAAGGCATAACTTTGTGTTTAATATCGGTAAGGGGTGGGAGGTAGGAGGTTGAGATTTCCACCCGTTTGAGGACATGAATCACATTCAATCGAGAAAGCCATACCACTTCTTTATGTTTTATAACAGTCATTTTAATTCATCATGATATAATATTTGGAGCAGTTGTACTGGCCGGTTTTGATTCAACCCTCCCGTGTCAATTACGCCTATGGTGATAAAAGAAAAGAGAAATGTCCTACTTTAAATGAAATACTTGCAGATTAGCTCAAACATAAAATGCTCATATTTTAATTGCTGGTAAACGGCTTGATCATATTTGGAAGTGATTACTAATGAGCCAAGTGGTTCCCAAACTAAAAGTGCAGGGGGAAAAAATGGGAATGTGGTGCAGTTCATCTCTTATTAATTTGTTTGTCACCATTTTAATTGCATAATTATGGAGTTGTGATCTGCATCCACTTAAACTATTACCGTCCCTCAAGCAAATGTCTGGCATGCCTGCTATTACCATAAAACTCAACCGGGGTGCTATAAATGGCGGATAAGTAAGGACGATTCCAAGGGCCCCTGAGTGACAGCTTTAAAAACCTACTGTATGGCTATTAAAAAGGGTTGGCTCCGTCCAGGTTGGGGGCCCAGTGTATTAGGCTTTCAATGGGCCCAGAATCTCTAGTGGCTATAATTTACCACTTTTTATGCACAGTAAATGTTTGCAGTCTGTAATGTGCTTTTTTTACTTTTACACTGCATTTTGGTCAAAACGGTAAAATAAAAAAAATGAAAAATAAAATTAGATGTGTGTACTATGTGTATGTGTATAGATACTACTGTATGTTTAGGTCATTTTTCTGTAAAAACTATAAACTAACTATAACTGTCAAAGGTATTTTATTTAAAGGCAACTACTCTTTTAGTTGTTTGAAAGAATCATTGAATTTCTCTAAGTTTGCTGGTTTAGCATATACATGATTAAAGTTACATAGTTTGATCATAATTTAATTAGAATTAAAATAGTAGGGGTGTTTGTATTGTACAAAAAAATAGAGTAATTGTGTAAGTAAATGTATTTTAAAAAAATGAATCAGCCCGGGAGCATGATGATAGAAAATGGCTGTCTTGTAAAGCTGTCCCGATGGTGAAAATCCTCAAAAAAACAGAGTTCACAGTCCAATACAGTGGAAAACGGCTCTGAGACAAAATGGCGCTCGGGATTCCCCTCGCGATTTAAAGGCACAGAGACAACACTGTTACTCTTCTTTGAGATTAAATTCTTTAGGTTTGGTTAGGATTTATTGGTTAAATTATAAAGTGCAGGTTAAGTAGTTTTTTTTTTTACTTTTCTATTTTGTATTAATAAATTTTATATGAATATTTGTGGGTTGTGGGACAAATTGTTGAAGTTTCTTTTCTGTAGTTCATTGTAATTTCTTGTGTGGAAATTTGCTCTGAGACAAAATGGCGTCCGCGATTCCCCTTGTGATTTAAAGGAGCAAAGGCAAGATTTCACTTTGAGGATCATTCACTTGGGTGCGGTTATGGTTTTTGGCCAGATTATGGCAGTGTTGGGAAAGGGGACAGGTTTAGTCAAGTGGATTGGTATGCTTTATATTGTATATTTCTTTCAGTAGAAAGAAAAAATTAGCATTTTTGCTCTTCTTTCTAATTAAGCTTAACCAAACAAAACAGGCTAGCTTAGCATATACTAAAAAACTTTGTCTTTATCATCATGTGTTAGTTACCACAGGTGCAAAACAACCTTCAGCTGAATTTAAAAGCTAATAATTAATAAATAGCTATTATTATTTCTGAGTAACTGCCATTTGCAATCTGATTGATCAATTAATACAAAACATTTGTTAGTTGCACCCAGAGGTGGAAAAACCCTTTTCTTTACTTTTACATTGTTTTGTATTATAATTTTGTGATGCTGAAAGAGGACGATAAAGGTTTTGTGCTGAACGTTATTCTTGGCTCTGAGCTCTTTTTTCCCTCGGCTATCCGGCGCAAAGTGTCACATCATATTTAAGCGACCACTTTGATTTCAAGCACAAAAAAGGCAACAGCTTTATTATGCAAAGGTGTTCCTTCAATTAAAAACAACTAGTTTGAGATTTATATCCGCTTGTCTTTTTTGAACTACACTAGAATCCCCCATGCCGCCCCTGCTGTTAAAAAAAACTCGGTAACTTTTACTCTAAGTAAATTTTTAATGAGTTAGTTTTTACTTTTACTTGAGTAGATTTTTATAATGGTACTTGAACTTCAGTAAAATTTCACTGAACTAACAGAACTTTTTACTTGAGTACAAAAGTTTATTACTCTTTCCACCTTCCAACCATAAATCACACATACTGATAGATCTGATGATAAAATAGCCTTAGTTTTGTTGTTGTAATATTTATTACTAAACTTGATTGGATGCTAAACTATGTGCCCAATCAGTCGATACTGTATAATGCACTTGCAACTACTTTTTTTTCTTTTCTTTTCTGGTTGCCTTGTAAGGGGGATTCAACTCAACTTTTTGATTTGAACACATTTCCACATTATGTCTCATATTATTAGAGTAAAAACTCTCTTTATTTCTCTGTATAATCCGCTGCTAATGCACGAATCCCAGCGTTTCGCTAGTGCTTGGATACCATCAAGGTAGAAAGTTTTCTCTGTACACTGGAGCAATGATTGGACTGCATCCTTCACATGTGAAACGTTGGTCTCCCAGGAACTCCTTTAATTGCCCAAACATGAGGAAATGGCATGAAACGAGGTCAGAACTCCCAGCTGAATTCCTGTAATGTGCAAGTGGTGTTGGTGAATGATTGTGTGTATAGTTCACACAGACAGATGCTTTTTTTCTGCGGGCCGGAGACAAGTTGTCTGTTGATTTTCAAATATCAGGCGTTCCACCTGCTGAATATTTGACGGGAACGACTGCAGAGGTCTTAGATCCACCTCAGCTGGGATTGTCCTTCTTTAAAAAAAAAAACTTTTGCACCTTTCAAATGTTTTACTCTGGCTAAGAGTCTAATCACTGTACTGTGCTTCTGTAAATGTCAATCAGTTTTACGCCACACAAGTCTCGGTTTAACTTTAACGCCCCTCTATCTAACGGCCCTTGTAATAATTAACAGTCATTCAGTGTATAACATATACTCTGATTATTAATATTACAATTGTATATATTGCTAATAAACCAAATCCAGGATGTATTTTTTTTAATTCATTATTTACACCCATGTTTAAATTCACTATGTACTCTTACACAGCGCCCACACCAGCCCCTCACCAGAGCTCCCCATCTAAGGCATCATCACAGGCCAGTGACCCGCCCACCGATGACTCCTTCGGGGAAGCGGAGGGCAGCCCGAGCCGTAGCGGCGAAGAGGACACTGTGAGTAAACCCCATACTGCACTGCCTCACAAAAATAGCTCAGGTTCTTGCTATAGGCATACAGTTTCCCAAGCCTTCCAGATTAAAAAGAAAAAAAAAGATGATTTTGTTTTGTTTTGTTTTTAATAGCCCAGGATGTTACCCCAATTTTCATAGACACATGCGATCAGTTACATCTACTGTTCCTAAAGGTCAAGCTTGTGCATAACAAACACACAACATTATTCTAGTGTGAATCTTCATCTTTTCATTCTACTCACAGAGGTTATTTTCATAATAAGCACCTTTTGCTTTTTTTTCTCCCCAATTTGAGGCACGCTGATAAATCGCAGTGGAAGTAGGCAAACACACCAGACGCTCTTATTATGCGTGCGCTTCCACGGATGGCCGGTAATGTGTCAAATTAGTCCTTGGAGCTGACAGAAAGGCCATTAGGACATTATTAATCACACTTAGATTCCTATCATATATCACGTACCAAATTTTCTGTGTTTTAATTTAGTATTGTAAAACCCAGGTTAATCCACTTTAAAGGACTAATACGTATATCATTTCATAATATAATGCACTGTACATAGTCGAAAGAAATAATGTGAAGTTTAATTAACAAATAGAGTAGTGTAAGAGAGATAAATTTTGCACTGACAGAGCTGTAGCATGGACACTTTTCCGTTAGTCATCAGAGACTCTCTGCTCGCACTCTTGTTCTCTTTTATCTTTCTGCTGAACAAAAAGTTCGATTATTTTGTTTAAATTATTCTTGCAGTAAGACTGTGTTCTCCTTTCAGACACACACACACACACCCACACAGACACACACACACACACACACACACACACACACACACCCACACAGACACAGACACACACCCACACACACACACACACACACACACACACACACACACAGGCGCTAAGAGCCAGGAGGCTATTAATTCAGCAAGCTTTAAAGTGTTATATAAAGCTGCCTCCATGAAGACATAACAGCGTGCAGAAGGAAGAAAGCGTGATTTCACATGACCATTAACGGAAAGAGTGGAAGGATGAATAGATGGCTGTATGATTGGAAGAAAGATAGATATCAAAAGATGAAAAGATTTCCCTGTGCTGTTTTTCCCTTTATTGGCTTTTTCTGTTTTCCCTCTGCTTACTTTACTTTTCCCTCTCACGCTCTTCTTTCTTTCCCTTTCTCTTTCTTTCTCTATTCAATTGCCTTCCAATTCACTCTCACTCCCTGTTGTTGTCCTCTTTTCCTTCTTTTCCCTCTATCTTTCTTTTTATTCCCCTTGGTACTCCATCATCTTTTGTCTCTATCATTGATATTTCTGCTTTTCACTCCATTTCCCTCTGCCACCTGTCTCTATGCGCCTTCTATTATGTTACCCCAATTTTCCTATCACTTTTTTTCTATATTTCTTTTTTTTGATCTGATTTTCCTCTAACATCTGTCTGTACCCACCCTCCGTCCTTCCACCCCCTCTCTCCTTCTTACTGCTTACTCTAATCTTATCTATCTATCTATCTATCTATCTATCTATCTATCTATCTATCTGTCTGTCTGTCTGTGTCTTTTCTCTCTCTCTTTTTTCCCCACATTTTGTTTTGTTTGCTTTTCATTTCCTCTGTTATTCTTTTTCCCCCCATCTGTCTCTCACTCATGCTTTCTATCTCCATTCTATTCTTTATCTATTTCCTGCATTTCTTTTTTGGTCTAATTTCTTTCAACATCTGTTCACACCCACTATCCATTCCCCATCAACCTCCGCCCCCCCACCCTCCATCTCTCCCTCTCTCTCTCTCTCTCTCTCTCTCTCTCTTTTCCTCCTACAGGCCGGAGACGCACAGTCTCCGAGTGTGAGTGAGCCTCAGGCAGAGCCCGGTGGCTCTGAGCCGGACAGTCCTCAGGTCGGTAGCTAGATAGCGGCAGGTCAGGGTAGGTATCTGTCCTTATTTTCCTCCTCCTTCTCCTCCTCTTAATGTCAGCCTGCTCCAACCGTGCCGCCACATCAGCACACCTTCAACCTGCCACTTTACTCCACCGTCACATAGATCCACTACATAGTGGCTGAGTAATCTCTTTCTCTCTACCCTGTCTTTCTTTGGTACTCTTTGTCTCTCTCTCTCTTCTGTCCTCTGTCATCCCTCCACCCTTGCCTGCTGCTACATGAGATGGTATGTGCCTTCAAGTTTTTGTCTTTTTTAATGTATGAGAAAAAAAAAAAAAACAAGGTTCTTTACTCTCCCAAAGCTGCCTGCCTGTGAGTATCAGAGTGTGTATCAGAGCTGTTGAGTAACCTTGATTTTGAATGGCAGTCAGGCATGGCTTATCCACGAACATCACATCACTTGACATCGAAGCATCTTTGTTTGTGTTGTGTTGTGCCGTGCCATGCCATATCGCCATTTCAAATGAAGCTTTGCAAAGTGTATTTGTACTCGAAAAGGGTATGGATTTATGTTGCTGTTTTGATAAATTTTATTATGATGTAACTCAATTTATTATAGCTTTACTGACATCACAATCATAATCATCACTAAGAGATGTATTAAACTGAAGCAACCAAAAGCCACACCCACAACATTGGATTAACATTTCTACTTCTGTAAAAGTGCAAATAAAAACGGGATTGCAAACACAGTTTATTGCTGGCCAAGTGGGAGCATGAGGAAATGCATTACTTAATGAAAGGATTCTTATTACGTGAACATTTTAATTGTGGCGGCCATTAATATTGCTGCGCACAAAATGCAATTGAATTTGAATTTCGCAATTAAATTATGTCTCAGATTATGCTCTCTAATAAAGGAAATACAATTGCACATGCACATTTAATTGGCCTTTGAATTTAACTAAAGCCTAGAAAATGCTACAATATCCACTGTCTTGATAGTGGAGCAAATGATACAATTAAATTTGGCCGGTTAAGACTTTTCCTCCTCGCAGTGATTGTAGCTGTACAATATGCAGGCATTCACATGCAAAGTGAATGTAGATCTGAAACTCATTAAATTATCTCTAGTGGATAGCTCGGTGTTAAGAAAGGTTAATGAGATAACATAACATTCAAGATAATAACTAATGTTGTATATATAAGAAACCATTTACACAAATAAACTCGATGTTTAACATGTGGTGACTAAGCTAGCCGAAATAAACCTACAGTCTATTTAGCTCTATAATAAACCAATATAAGGGGGTTAATGAATGATTAAGATCCATGAAGAATTGAGATCTTTTCTTTATGGTATCCATTTCTGTTGTATTTATAGTGAGTTATAGTCACGTAGAAGGTATATTTTATTACACATTACAGTGGTATAAAAGCAATGTTATAATTGATTAGGATAGACCACTACCTCACCCAAAACAGGCTGTCTGTAAGGCATGACAGGCAGAGGTGGACAAAGTACACAAATCCTGTACTTTGTTAAAGCAGAGATTCCCAAGGGCAAATATTACTCGAATAAATGTAAATGTTCTCTATTTACTTGTGTACTTGAATAACAGAAGTACTCACCAGTGGCGATTTCTTTAAGACTGCAATGGAAGCTCAGCTTCCCCTATAATGTCACAAAATTAATGGTCAAATTATGTACTATTGTATTAACATTTTATTGACTA
>JAQMYJ010000020.1:3793586-3803846 GCA_030014305.1 Clarias laeviceps
CAAGTGAAAATGAGCCGTGAAAGTGAGGCCGAAAATGAGCTTCCCCTATTTGACAGACCAGTAGCCGCCACTGGTACTCACCTATAACCTAGTATAACAAGCACAAAAAAGTCTCTCTCTCCATCTTTCTCTGATTGCCGATTGTGAGTGTGTTGTTTTCGTCGCTGTCTGCAACCAGCTCTGTTTCTGATTTCAAGCATCTGCTGCATTCTTTAGGGATGTCTCGAAGCAAAGGCAAGTCACGCAGTTTCACATAATAGTCAGCAGGTGGCAAAATTCCTGCTTTAAATACAGTACTACACACCACTGTTGTTGGGTAACGCAACGGCATGCAGAAATGTGCATAAGTAAGGAGTACAGATATTTGCTCTGCTTTTAAGGCAAAGTAAAAGTATCATGTAATAAAACTACTCAAGTGAAGTACAGATAAGTGAAGTATGTAAATAAGTACAGTAATGAAGTACATGCACTCAGTTACCTCCCACATCTGAGGACAGGTAATACAGTCTCACAACTCTATAAATGCACTCCTAATGACAGCAGCCAATCACAGCAGTGCATTGCATAAAATAACGGAGGTAATAATGCCAGGAGCTATAGATAATGTTCCATCAAAATGATTTTGACCATGGCATGATTGTTGGTGCCATTCAAGCTGTTTTTTGTTACTGCTGATCCTTTAGGTTTTTCACACACAGCAGTCTCTAGAGTCTACTCAGAATGATTCAGTAAAGAAAAAAAATAACATCCATTGAGCTGTAGGTTTGTGGACAAGAATGCCTTGTTGATAAAAGAGGTCAATAGAGACTGGTTTGAGCTTTTCGAAAGACTACAATGCTACAAACCACTCTGTACAATTGTACTGAGCTGAAAAGCATCTCAGAATGTGCAGCATGTTGAAAGTTGAGGTGGATGGGCTCCGACAGCAGAAGATCATTGAAATCTGGTTTTACTTCCATAATTAAGACCAGAATGCTATTTTTAGGTAAAGACTGTAAAAACATAGTCTGATGGATGACTGATGAATCTGGATTTCCGCAGGTGGTAAGGTCAAAATTTAGTATCAACAGTATGTGTTCATGGACCCAAGTTGCCTTGTGTGGGGTATTATAATGGTGTGGGGAATTCTTGGGACACTTTAGGCTCGTTAATACCAATCAGTCGTTGGTTAAATGCCATGTGCATCCTTTGCCATCTTTTAACTGGCTTCATGAACATGACCATGAGTTCAGTGCTCCCCAGCCACCGGCTCTGAATCCAGTAGAACAGCTTTGAGATATGGTATAGTGGGAGACTACTGATGCCATCATGTTCACATGATTCTTATTGTTATCAGGAATTGGGGAATGCCACAAAAGATCGAAGCTGCCCTTACAACAAATGGCTGCCCCAATCCAGGATTAGTGTAATATAATAAAGTGCTCAGTGAGTGTGTATGATACTGTATATACATGTAAGCATCATATTTCTTGTCTTTTTCACTTACGTATAAAGATAAAGTTGCATATTTTTGACGTTGTCCAGCAGTGCTTCATTAAAGATTGATGCTGTCCTTATGAACGTGTTATAAAGGCTCACGTGTCATTTGTGGCTCAGTGTATAAAGAACAGAATTGGATTGGATACCTCAGTTGTCATGGTGATGTATACGAATCAACATTTTTATGTGTATAGATTTCCTAAGACAGTTTTTTACTGCCTTGAAAATCTTAAATGTTTTTGAAGATTTTGGTTTGGAACGTGATTGGATATTTGCGGTGTCGATCAAACCTGCCTTGTGAAAGCAGATGCCTCATGGACATGTTTAATGATTTATCCAGTTCTATGTCTGGCTTGAAAAAGTGTAAAGCACAATTTATATATCTTTTGACAAGGAACAAAAGAAAATATTTTAAAATCCTCCTCAATTTTTTGGTTTGTGTTTTGGTTAAAGTCTTAATTAGGATGATCAAGCACACTTGGAATTTGTGTGGTGATGCACAGATCCAGAGCACACTGCACATTTTATATCTCACTAGTGGGTCGGCTTACTGTGTAATTTAGTGTTCTGCACTGATGTGTGCCTCCAGGAAACTTCTGTAGTATGCGGCTAGAAACCCAAGTGGCCTCCTCGATCAGCAGACAGAGGCTTGGGGGGGTGGGGGGTTGTCTGCTTTCTGGCTCTGGTGTATAAAACTTTAATAAAGTGTGAAGGAACAGAACTGTGTGTCATTGTGTGCATGCACAGCGATCTGCTGGCCTCGTTACTGTGGTGTGGGGCTTAATAATGCTGGATGGCCACTGAGACATGTACAGATGCTGGCACCTCTGGAAAGACCAGACCTTGTGTATATATATACAAAAATGAGTATAAATCATATTAAAAGTGTCAGATAATGAATATTATCTTTTGTTTGTGCATTCTCTGTGATATGCTTAGCATCCTAGGAAAATGTAGCGAAAGATAAAAAATAAATCAGATTTGGGCTGCATAATCAATTTAGATTTTAGATACATGTTGACTTTTATGTGTAGACTTTAATATGCTATACTTTAAATTATTGTTGAGGTTTGTGCAAAAGGGATACCGTACCTACTTGTATTTTCTATAAATCGTTTACAGAGCTATTTCTACACTATGTCGTCATAGTATGACATTTTAGATATGTGCGACATGGGCAGCCGCTCATGGGCAGATTGGCATTTTGACGAGGACAGCAGATAAAAAGTTCAGAATGGTGATAATATTTGCACAACCGTCTTTCTACCATTTATTTGCGCATCGTTTTTATGTCACCCTGTGGGTCATCAATTAACCTTATTGACTGATTCCAGTTTGTGAGAGCGGTAGTGGACTAACTGGGTAGGTCTCTCCCTACAGACGTATGAGATGAGGAGGGAGGTGGCTGAGTGGATGTCAAATTAGGCCACCCCACAATTAGTCAAATCAATCACACTATTAAATGCTCCCAAATAAACCACAGATCATTCATAATACTGTGAATATATACTGTGCTGTGTAGGTTTACTGTTTTGTGTGAAATTGTTAAGGAATAATACATCCAGTCTACACACCTCTATGGTAAAATGGTTAAGTCTTGATTGTTACAGTAATTGAGAGTGTTAAAAGAAATGAGGGTGATGCTCATGAAATTAAAGTAAATAAATAAATAAATAAATAAGTAAAGGTCAAAGCCATTATATGACCAGATAAAGGAAAAAATTCCAAGGAGCAATTGGGAAAATATAAAGGTATGTCATCTCTTTATGAGTATAATAATATGTACCTCATGTATGAAACTTGCTGTGTTGGTATCGTACATAACATGAATGTAATGATTATTTATTTGTGATGTTCCAAATGTCAGAATAAAATGTTAAATTAAAGTTAAGACTTTTTTTTTCGTATGGGCGATGGGGAATTGTTTGTCATTTGTTAGCAACAAGTGAGTTAAATGTAAGAATCTACTTTTGAACTGTATAGTTAGTTAATTTCAACATATGTCTAATTGAATGCAGCGTAGTAAAAATTGTCCCCTATGAAATGTTTTTGTTTGCAGTCTGTCACACATACAGTAGGAGAGACAGTGCAAACGGAAACTGGTAAAAAGAGAAAATGGTAGATGTCAGGAGAAGAATTCTGCGCTTGTGAGAGCAAAGAACGTTCAGCTATATAGTAGGATAAGGATATTGGAATTTTTGGCAATGGCTTGGACTGCTTTTCTCGGTTCAGATGACGCTTCTCTGCGTTAAGACAGTAAGCAGGTTTGAAAGGAGGTAGCTAGGACGTTATGGGGAATGTGTGTCGAGGACATGTGTGTGTGTGTGTGTGTATATAAAAAGCGTAATGGATGAGAATGCATTGGGAGGTGTTTCGTATTCTGTGTGCAGTATGAAGGTCTATAAGCTCACAGTTTCTCCTCACTCTGCTTGCTTCTCTCTTATTCATGCTCTACTGTCAGTCCTCGAGTCTGTCACTTCGACGGCGTGCCATCCTTTCTCTTGTAGTCCTTGCTTTATTTCACTCACATCTATTCTTTCATCCCTCTCTCCATTTCTCAGTGAGAGGAACTAGGGAATGAGGGAGTGATAATTATCGTGTTGCTTGATTTACCGGTGTCAGGCTGATTTGTGGCTGTAGATGGACCACAGGCTGGGCTCGGAGCTCCCACTGCGAGTCGGCTTCATTGCTGTTATCAAGCCGTCATTCTTTCTTTGCAGCTGAGAGTAACACGCACTGCCTCCTCCTGGGCCTTCCTTCTCTGTCCTGCTCGCTATACTGTAATAAGTGGATTGGTGTGAAAACAGAAGCAGGGGGCAGAGGAGCAGTCTTACTGGATAGGTTCTGAAGCAGCCACACCACCTGTGATAGTGCAATTACTCTTGTATTGTGTTTTCTCTGAGCTTTGGCATCTATACTCCTTTTCAGGGGAAAAATAGAAGGTGAGGAAGGTGGAAGAAGATGGAGGTGAAAAAGATTGAGCAACCTCATTCCCTCATTACTTTTAGCCAAAGTGTTGCCAGTGAATTTAAAGCGCTTTACTGACATCTGCTGTTAGTCTAAGGGAATTGCAAGTTTTATTGCTTTTCTAATTTCTGGTAGTAAACCCTATCTTGGAGAGGGACGCTCTGGAAATGCTTGCTATTTGATAGACAAATCACTACTAATATATAAATAACACTTTATTTTAAATTCAAACTTTTTAGTCACATGATTCCAGTTGCAGTTGGCATATTTGGAACCCGAATTAATGGCTTAATTAATAATTAAGGTTGAAGGATGGCTAAAATTTCTCACCTTACATCAGACGAGAATGAGCACTATAAAAAAAAGCAGCTTTATTTATGGATTTTATTTTTTTTTGTACTTTCCTGATGTGGTCAAACTGCCTGGCCAAAAAAAAAAAAGGTTGCACAATCTAATATTTCGTTAGATCAGATTTATTTATTGATTAAAATGTGCATTCACTGTGGTATTGTTTCACCAACTTTATGTAACATAATAACATCAATTCACATCCACATTGAGTTCAGCATTCATTTTTGGCCAAGGTGTTGTACTGATGATGGTAGAGTTGAGCTACTCTGTAAAGTATTCTTCAACACATCTCAAAGACTTTCAATAGGGTTAAGATCAGAAAACTGTGGTGGTAAATTCATGTATGAAAATGATTTCTCATGCTCAGAGCCACTCTTTCACTATTTAAGTCCTGGAATATGCTTGTGCCATTGAACTCATCATTCAGTACATTCAGGTTATCAGCTGACTCCATTCTATTGCCATATATCATTGCCACCATGCATGATGGGTGCATCGCTTTATGCACTTCCCTTCTTACCGATTCCAGTAATTTCAACTTAGTTGTTGTCTTTGATTGATGCAGACCAATACACTGACCTTTCTGAAACACAGTTTTTTTCATGACCACAGGATACATCTTTCGACATGGTTGTTTAAAAATGAGAAGCTACTCTCAGTTAGGGTTTAAAGAATTGGTGCAAGTTGAAATATTAATATTAATCTCTGCTGTAATTAACCAAATAAAGTATTTATATCCAAATTGAGACTTTTGTGTATGGCAGTGCCTATAAACATAGTAGCATTTAAGAGTATTTAAGAGTGTTGCGTCAGGAGGATTAAAAAGCACTGTCATTATAGGGAGAAAGTTGTTACCCTATTTTCATAATGTTAGCAATCATTGGTGCTGCATTGCATGAAATCTAAATGAAAAACACATTCTACTTGCAACAGAATGAATAACATCGATGCAGTTAGTCATTTATTTGGTTCTAAAAATGGTCAGAGTTATATGATGTGATGCCACCTGAAGCTTATGTACCCCCCAGGGATGTCGGGTCACAATTTTGAAAAGAAAGGTTAAAAAAATATCTACTGGAAATCAGTAATTAAATGTCAGCATTACTGGCTTTGGACATAGAGTACAACACGTCCACACGCACATGGACACACACTGTTGCATTTCTTTGCGCTTTAGTCAGCTCTTTCATTTGAGTCACAAAATCTACAGTTCTTTGTCTAAGTTCCTTGGATGTAATTGAACAATGTTTGCTTATTCTATTTACTTCTATTTTGTTCCCAATGCGTTCTTAAAAAAAATTATAAAATTAAATAAATCTGTTCTTTAGAAAGTACTCCAACTCAGTCATATTTATTACTCCTGATATTGTATTTCACACAAGCCATTTAAATCACTGCTGATGCCATTGTGAATGTATCAATAAAATATGCTTATTTAAATATGCAGTAATAGGCCGTTGCACATGGGGGGAAAAAAGCAACATTCAGAAATTAAGTGGATTTCAAGATTTCAGACGTTTCGCTTTTATGTTTGGAAGGGTTAAGCTATGCTAGACCGTTTATACAGTACCAGCTTGCTGCAGGTAAACAGATCTGTGCACAGAGGTGAAAAGTACTAATTCAGAGATCCTTGAGCTTGTGAAAGTTATATTCTTCCTTGGTTTAATTTAAACTCTTTTTGCTTTTAATTTACAGTACAAATGTCTTCAGCCACCCCTTATTTCTTCATATTTTGCTTCCAAAGATTATGGAATCTTTCTTTTATGTTTAACATAGTCTTGAGGAGTAGTTCTCCAGACATCCTGATGGACTTAATTGTCTATTATCTTCAGAAGAATGTGTTTTGTTTTTATTTAAGCTACACAGTGACTTACTGTATGGTTCAATCATTAAAAAAAAAAAAAAAAAAAAAATCTAACATAAGACAAGAATCACTGAGAAACAGGTGCAGATGTCACATTATCAGACCAGTGATTAGTACACTGGTGATGCTGAATGCTGAGTGGTTGGAATAGACGAGAGGGGAAATGAGGTTGCTGCTGAGAGGTTTATATAAACAACCTTAAACCGCAAAAATTGTTATAAACAACCTAAAATTGTATCTTGCAGCCTACCTCAGTAAAGCCTTTGTTTCTGTTTCTTTAATTTAGTCTACAGCATTTAATCTAATTTAACATAATGTGAGGGGTGGCTCAAGACATTTTCACAGTACTGTATATTATATTTGTATATTCTATTATATCCAAGTATTTGTTCAAAATCTTCATGACTTTTTCTTTTTCAAATATTTCTAAGAAGCCTACGGGCCTTTTTATATTTGATACATGACTTTTGTGTGCATGCAAAAGCAGCAGCAAAGTGTTCACATACACCCCTGTAAAATTGTTAGAAATTATTGTATATGTACTGCAAGCATAAACATTTTAACAAGATCTGTTAAAACATTCCATTGTTATCATGATTGCTGTCATGATCTGTGTCTCCAATTAAAAATAAGTGGAGTTTTTGTTTCAATATCAGTCCCATAATGAATTTCAGTATTTTTCAATACCTTTTGTCTGATCCAGAGGCTCTAGACAATGGGTTAGAAAAAAAATGATGATAAATGTGTTATAGCAGAGTTGTAATTATTTTGAGAAATACAATACCTAGAAAAGCTTTTAATTAAGACACACCATGATCTATGACGTTGTTGTGTCATGTACTCAGGTTATTTTCAATATCGAGCTGTCTTTGGTAGGAAAATTAGATGGATCTGTAATTGTTTGCAGAAAAACACATTAGATTGCTGTAGTTTTTTCCCCCTCTAACAGCTTGTGTAATCACTCATTTAAACATTGCCATCATCTATAATCATTAATATTATATAAAAGTTATAAAAAGTAAAAAGATCCTGAGTCCACACTGCATTACATTATATATCCTGCAAACTAGAGACAACTTTAAGCTTTGTAGAATCTCACACAGATGTCCAGGTCATGCACTTTTTAGATGCTCCCTAACTGGCTCCATCACCATTAAGCAGTTGTTTCTGAGAGATTATATTCACCAGTTTTTAATATGAGAAAATGTGAAAATATATTCAGTTGTACTTGGTTATACTCCTGATACTCCTCGCTTGCTCCAGAGTGAGAAAATATGTATGTTTTTGTATGTTTATTTCTTAAGAAATTCTAAAGAGAGAATCTCGACTTTTCAGTGAATGTCCCAAAACCCAATTCTCCCATGCTTTAAAACAGCGGTTCTGCTGTGTTTAGGTATATATTTAGGTCATATTTTCTTCTCTCACTTTATAACTGAAATAACTCCATATTTCACTTCGAGTCTTTTCATTACTGCGGTCATCTCTTCCACTCAAGTCTGTGAATAAAGCAGGACGATAATCCTTTCTCTCCTCTGTTGCTTGTGATTTTTAAAAATCTTTCTACAGCTTATATATGCTGACTTCCGCAGTCCAAAGACATGTAGGTTAGGCTAATTAGCATTCCCAAATTGCCCGTAGTGTGTGAATGAGTGTGTGAGTGTGTGTGTGTGTGTGTGCCCTGGATTGGCACCCTGTCCAGGGTGTACCACACCTTGTGCCCTAAGCCTTAAAGAGACAGAGTCCAATTAGCCACACCGTGTAGTCATGTAAAAATCTCAAAATGCTATTTTAAAAATTCTAGCACCTTGGTCGTACTTTTTAGTACTGTACCAGTATACTATGCAACACTAGCATGTACTAAATTAGAAGATCCAGAAGACTGGTATACCTTTCCATTATTGTAAGGAAAACTAACCATAGAAGCAAAACCAGGAAGTGCTAGTACTTGATAACTGTGCTATACAGCTCCCATTTATATTTACCCTCAATGATGTATACAGTAATGTCATAAAAATTATCCCCATATCATGACACTTGCTAGCGATAGGAGTCGGTAATTATTCCATAATCAATGTTTGGTTTGAGAAACCACCAATCGATTAGCAATCGGTTTAACCCCACACTACACTGCTTCTCTCAATCCAAATTGATGTTCATACAGTATAAGTACATTACCATAGGCCTTGGCCGATATAAAATTTCCTGCTCTGCACACCGACCGTGAAGTTTGGCACCCGGAAAATGAGTACAATGTAAGTAATTGAAGCCAAATTCCACAAATTCATTCTGAGTAAAAATTCATTCCAAAGTTCAGCTAAGAATATTTTATCAGTTCCACTGAGCTAAACCAAGATTTTATCTTTTAAAGTTACGGTGTATTTAGGACTAATGTAACTTTCTTCTTTCCCGGTTAGCCATACAAATATACAGCTAGTTGTGGTTAGCCATACACAACAGTCTTGTGAACATGCACAGTTATAACAGAAAAAAACATGCAACATGACGCGTTGTAGGAATTTTTAACAATTAAAATCAATGATTGTCCCATCAATAATTCTTGCTCTTTTATACTTCAATGTGGGTATGATATTCATTGTGGGAATCGAAGCACAACTCTTCTTTCTTCTGTTTTGTTTGGTTCTCTCTCAATTCTCAGTTGCCTAAATGCTTTTAGATACACAACTCAAAATGCATTTTTTTTAACACAAACCTCATAGTTTATTGTTCTGCAGTTTATTGCTTGTTGTTCTGGACCTACAGTATATGTTGTATATGCGCAACCTTTTTTTTCCAAGTGATAGCTGGCTCTTGTCCTACCTCCCTTATCATTAGTCTGAGAGTGTGTTATGATATCATGCTTGGTACAACTCTTCATAGATGATTACTTGGGTTTTCATGAGCCTATCCCCCTGCAAAGTAGTGTTCCACTTGCAGTCCAGGACATGGTTAAGTTCTCTGCTTTGGCTAGATTAAAAAAAAATACTTTACGTGCTATTTAAGTGGTATGCATTATGAAAATTCACTTTATTTCCCACATTTTTAGACCTGCAGATGGGTCTCCATGTACAAACAAAAAACTTTGTCTTTCCAGTCAATTAGATTTTTTCCCCCCTCCTAATATGACCTCATATAAGAAGATATCATCCACTATTGCTGCTCAGCTTTGCTGTACTCTGCAGGGGTGTGGCCCAGCATCAGCTTATTTACATAGACACTGAAACGGCGGGTTGGGTGGAGGAGTGAAATAAAGGGAGTTTGAAGGATGATGAAATGCATTATCTGAGGCGTATTTCATCTGGAACAATAACACGCACTGTGGAGGAGCTCAGACACTTGTGTTACCTTAAAGAGAGTAAAACACAGGACCTTTATTAATGTCTCAGGAAACTTTTGGTTATATGTCTTATGTTCTTTTTTCCTTTTAAGTGTTAAGACATCTTATGGATTCTCTTATACTAAAATATATGTTATGAATGCATACAAAAACCAAAGGACAATACATTGCGAGTAACATGGTTTGCAAGTGTTCCGCAAGACGAGCAAAGATTTTTAATAAATTTTGATTTGGAAAACAAACAAGTCTTGGTTTACGAGTACCA
>JAQMYJ010000020.1:3803946-3817325 GCA_030014305.1 Clarias laeviceps
TTACTTTTTTTAAAGGTAAAGTGCAGGTTAATTTGTTTTATTTTTACTTTATATTTTGTGTTAATTATTTTTATGTAAATTTTTTTGGCCTGTGGAACGAATAATTTGAGTTTCCATTATTTCTTATGGGAAATTAAATTTGGTTTATGAGTGTTTTGGAATACGAGCCCGCTTCCGGAACAAAATTATGCTCATAATCCAAGGTTCCACTGTATTTCTGTAAAGTGAATATATGAATTAGATCAATGCCCTGAAAATATGTTAAATAACAAAAACAAAACTTTTATTTTATTTTGTTTTATTTTATTTATTTTACAAGTTTCAGCAAAGGGCACCCGAACCTGATTCCAGTTAACAATCAAACACATACTACAGATTACATTTCTGGGTTCAAGGCTTTTTATACTACACTGTACACTACACTGTAAATAAATTGGTATAAAATAATACATTTGTGTAACTTGTTACACTATTTTAAGGATGTTCTACTTCTTAAAATATACCCATTCACAGCAAAAAGCAACAGTCTGGACACACTTTCTATTTCATTATATTATGTTTTGTGATTTATTTTCTACCTTCTAAACGAATACTGAATTTTTCCAAAATGATAAAATAACACATATGGCATTATGTGTTAAGTAATAACAACAGTCAGTTGTTATTTTAAGACATGAAGGTCAGCTGTTCTGGATTAGTTCTTGCAAGAACAGTATTGTCTAGTGCATTTGCAAAACCCATCAAGCACCATAATGAAACTAGCTCTCGTGAAGACCTTCCTAGAAAAGCAAGACCAAAACTTGCCTCTGCTGCTGGAGAAGTTCATTTAAAGATACCAGCATTAATAATCACCAATTAAGCGCGTCTCAGATTAGAGACGCTATGAGCAGAAACAGAAACATCTCAACATCAACTGTTCACAGGAGATTATTGCATATTTACGATGCCTTCAGCATTGTTTTACAGTGTAGAAAGAAACAGAACTCAGAAAAGTCTTTGGAATTAGGTGTGTCCAACCTTTTGACTAGTAGTGCACATGTTTTCATGGTATTTTGACACACCTTGAAGCAATCTTGTCTAAATATATTTGTCATGATTCATAGCACATTTGTGTTGAGGTTTGGAATCTGACACAGTACTATAAACTTTGCTTGCATTCTTTGTAAATAATAATAATAATAATAATAATAAACTACTGGATGCCAGTGAGAAAAAAAAACATCTGTGCACTATTTAGAACTTGTATTTCATTAGAGATAGAGAAATAACACAAGATTATGTCTTTTTCCAGGGGAAGGACCCTCTCTACGCCAAGATCTGCAAAGGGAAGAAGTGAAGGATCATGGGAAGACTGCACACTGAACAGTGCTCAGGGGGGAGCAGGAGACCAAACCCTTAGAGCCGCTCTGTGTGTGTGTTGTGTGTGTGTGTGTGTGTGTGTGTGTGTGTGTGTGTGTGTGTTGTGTGTGTGTGTGTGTGTGTGTGTGTGTGTCAGCGAGAGAGAGAGATCAAGAAAAAAATCAGTGAGTGAACGTTATAGAAATATAACTGGCTGATGACAGTGTGTGTGTGTGTGTGTGTGTGTAGTTGCATGAGAGTGGATGACATTCAGAGCTCACCTGTAATGGATCACTCCAGCCATCTTGGCCTTCAGTCTCACTTTGGATATCACTCTATGTGGAGTACTGTACTGCAGACTGGACATCCTTCCCTTCTTTCTGTCCTTCCATCAAGCTCCTTGTTTCTGTCTCCCTCTGTTTCCTACACTGTTGATGATGATGATGATGATGATGATCTTTACACTCTTTCCTTCGTCTCACTTTTATGCCAATCTAGCCAAGATTTGATAGTATGAGTGCAAAGTATGAGAGATGCCTCATTCCAGTGTTCTCTCTCTCTGTCTGTCCCTGTCTCTATCAAATGAGTGTTCAAGAAATCACAGCTTCTTGATCCCGCATTATCCCCGTCTCTCCACTGTCATCTCCCTGCCTAGTCCAGGCCAGAGCAATCGATTACAGAGTAATCCATTTGATCCATCCACAGGATTATGTGATTCGTCCATTTGGGTTTGTTTGGTTTCGCTGCCCAATCTATTTGAGATTCTGCTGCTAGAGAGCTATGCAGAAATAATAATTTAAAAAAATGATCAGAGACTTTGTCTTTCTCTGTGGACATTTCATACAGAGATCTGACTCAAGGAGTGACTTTGCCAAAATACTCTTACTTTCTTTCTGTCTTTCTTTTTTTTCTTTTTGCTGGAAACACTTCTGAGCAGCTTTTACAGAGGAGACACTGCGATGGACGGACGTTGTCAAAAAAAAAAAAACAAAAAAAAAAAAACACCAAGCTGAATCTGTGACTGAACTGTTCCTTCTCTATAGCTTTTGTATGATACTAATAAGACAAAAAAAAAATGACATTGAAAACTGAATTTTTATTTTATAAGTCAGTGGAGCCCTCGAGGCCGACTTGAAACGTGTTTTAAGGATAAACGTGGCTTTAAGGCATCGGATCATCAGTTTGCCAAACTCATTTTGTAAATAACAGTAATGCCTACAATAATGCTGATGATGATAATAGTGTTTGTTCTTTTTTCCGCCGGACCTCTGTGCCATAAAATAGGCAGGCTTAAGTGATGCAAGCGTAACATGGAATATCCCAAGCAATATATCCACGTGTCAAAAAAATTCCCCCTTTGTGGTTTACGTTGCTGTCTGCTCCTGTGCATGTTTGGTTTACTTAACAGTGTGGTGCACGTCCTTTGGGTACAATGAAGAAAAGCAGGCAGTTAAAATATCTCAAGTGTCATAAAGAGTGCACGGCTCATTATGGAATAACTGAGTATGTATAGGGTCAAAGAATATCTGCAGTAGATAGCTGCTAAAGATGGTGTTTGATATAATTGGGGCATATTAAAAATTGAGCGTTAAGTTCAAAATAAACTTTATAAATGATTCTGAATCCCATTACAAAAGGATATACTGTAGTATATCTGGATTTATGATGTCATAAAAGTCTCTATACAGAGGGGAAATTGACAAAATGCAGCTTTATTTAGAAACTCTCAAAGAAATTTTACTATAGTAAACTATAATACAGTATCTAATTTACCATAGTATTATGATGGTACTTCGGACATTACCATGGTAGGCACCATAGCACTCTATAGGGTACCAGGGTAGGTAATATGGCATTTCAGTGGGTACTGTGGTAGTACTATGGTATGTATCATCGTTTTGAAATTTGTGAATACCATGATAATTATTGGGTACCACATTGTCAGCAGGTTTCTAGTATAGTATGTTTATACATGCTGTACCATGTTAGATATGTTAGTACATAGTACTGGCACCCGATCACACAGCCCACCATGCACAAATGAGCCTAAACGACCCGGCCTCCAAAATCCCCACATTCCAATTTGATGGGGCAACCATGGGATTTGCCGGTCAAACAACTCCAATCCATGTCATGACTCAGGCGGAACTCATGACAGCACCCAAAGGATCCGCTGCCAATGTCCCTGTGCCGGACACCACAGCACACCCCAGAGGTGGCACAAGGGGAACCCAAAACCTAGTTGGTTATAATGTTAATTTCATGTTAATTTCATGTTATGGCTGTGTGTGTGTGTGTGTGTGTGTGTGTGTGTGTGTGTGTGTGTGTGTGTGTGTGTGTGTGTGTGCAAAAAAAAAAAGACTAATGTATTAACATCTTGCAATTAAGGGCAGAATTTCAACTTGTATGTAAAAAATATTTTGCTCAATAAGTTGAAACTCATTCAGTTGAATCACGTACATTTACAAACAGTGATACCAATGTGTAAAAGATTCCAAAACGCCCAATAATTTTTTTTCCACTGTGTGTGGAGACTATTGGGACACAGTGTATTTTATAAGATTGATTTCCAATTTGTCAAATTTTTACTGCATTTAAAATTTAAAAAGTAAAAGAATTCACAGAGCCCATCACTCATTGACTGGGTCAGGTCTTTATAACCTTGTGGTATTTTACTGCAGTCTGGTCTTATTCTCGAAAGCTCGAGTTCTCCTGCCATGTTGCTGTTTAAATTTCAGATGCCTTATGTGTCACCACGCATACCGGCGCAGCCACAAAACATGCATGACCTCGTTCATTAACATGTGCATTCCCAAACACACACACACCCACCCAACCACACACACACACACACATTCATGTGTAAATCAACTTTGTCAATTTCTGGGAAATGCCCATTGGCTTCACAGTAGGTACACCAAAAACACAGAGCACACAGTGTCTTTCATTTTATCTGAAATTATATCATATTTAAAACCTGCTTGTGACATTGTGTGTGTGTGTGTGTGTGTGTGTGTCTGACATGAGCATCCACTTCTCCTTGTATTTCATGACTTATAATGACTAACACTCCCTATTTTATGGCCAGAGTCAGTCCTGTTTTAATCCGAGAGCCATTTAGGCCCTTTAAAGTTCATAAACTACACTTGGGTTATAAAAGGAAGATTGTAAAGCCAGGAGAAGATCGCGAGGATCCATAATGCTTCGAGTATGTTTCTAGACCTGTTTTAACTTTACCTCAGCTAATGGTTTGTTAATGTAAAAGGACATCTTATTTTTATCTCAATGAAGATGACATTCAACAGTGAATTTTTAGGAGATTTCTTCTCTTTCTCTCTCTTTTTTTTTCGATTTACATATCGCACCATGTAATACTGTACCAATAAACACATGAACAATTTAAACCTTGTTGTTTTCTTCAATAGATTTCCATAAATATGTGCACATTGCAGCTATTTTCTATTCAAGGAAACTTTTAATAGCGTGTACAAAAAACGTTACAGTCTATGTTCAGTATGTGGGTGAGTCAAATCAAAGCATTAAAATTGCTATTATTATTATTATTATTGTTTTGTTTTTTGCATTTCATTGTTTAGTGCAAAGAGGAGCCACTAAAGTGTGACATTTCTTCTGTCTAAAGTATTTACAAGCTTAAAAAAATCCTTTATGTTGCACTTTTCAGGTTGTGTCTAGTACAACCACCAAAGTACCAGGTCATTATTTGTAAATGTTGTACAGGTTCTACATAGAACTTAATTCAGTTCCTTTAGAGAACAATAATGAATCAAATTTGTGCCTGACATTAGCTATTCTGGTGGAAGAAAAATGGACACACAAAATACAATACAGTACATCATACTTAAAATAAATGTAATTTTGTTCAATTATTTGTTTTGTAGCCGCCTAGTTTATCTACTATAGGCCTATATCTAGCACTACTTACTATACGGACATGCTGTGTAGTGTGTGTGATCCCCAGCAGACATGCTGTAAAACGTGGGTCTCGCTTATCTTTTATGTTTACAGTCTAAAAATACGGCTGATAGCACTGATAACACTCACGTGCAACAAAATTTAGCAGGGACTACAAATTAAACAGTCCATCTCTAAACGGGCATCGACGTTTCTCTTAAGCAGCAGTTAACCTAATTGTGTTCATATTTTATTCATGACTTTCAAAAGCATTAAGCCTTCATTTTATTCCAATTTTAAAATTCCAAAAAAGTTGCTTAGTTATTTATAGTCATATCAAACACATTTTTCAGTTGTAATTTTTTTCTAGGTTTTTACAAAACAAAATGAAGCAAATTTAAATGAGACCCTTGCGAAAGAAAACCAGTCTGCAGGGTCAGTTTTACAAATTGTAATTTAAATAATTTTTACTGCCAACTCGGGGGGGAAACATTTCGGTTTATCATTTAGCATACAATAATGTGTGTCCTTGTTCTTCTGCTGCTATTAAAATTGTAAAATTTTATATTTTTTTGCTGAGTTTAATTTAAAAAAGTCCTCAATAATCAAGACTGAAATTAAAATATGAAATAATCAATCTAGAAATGTTAATATGCATGTCAGTACATACATACCCTGCCTGGCCAAGAAAAAAATAAACAGTTGCACATTAAAATTTAGTTTGACCGTCTTTTCTTTTAATTTCGGTGCACAATGTGCACTCTTTCATAATTTTATCTTGAATTCTTGAGTTTTTGAATATGCCTGAACTATCAGGGAAGAGTTGATGGTTATAACCTGATGTTAAAACCTGGTCATTCAGTACATTCAGGTCGTCAGCCGACTTCATTTTATTCAGTCTAGACCTGATCAACTGAAGCAACCCCAGATCACAACACTGCCTCCAGAGGTTTGTACAGTGGACACTTTGCCTGACAGGTGAATCGTTCATGGGCTTTTTTTTTTTTTTTTTTACCCTGACACACCCTTTGCTCTGGAATAGGGTCAATCTGGACTCATCAGACCACATGATCTTTTTCCATTGCTCCATACACCAATCGTTATGCTCCTTAGCAAATTAAAGCCTTTTTGTATGATTAGTCAAGTGGTTTTCTTATGGACACACAGCTGTTTAGTCCCAAATTGTGCATTTGGAAATGCTCTTACTTTCACTATTAAACACAGCTGTGATTTCAACTTCTTCAAGCATTTATCCCTATTCATGATGCTTCCAAGATTTAAAAATGTGTTGCACAGTTCTTAATTCACAATTCCAGTAATTTCAGCTCTCCTAGGTTGTTTTCTTTGCGTGATGCAGCCAATCATTTGAACCTTCTGACAAAGTGACTTTTTTAGTTTTTAGCCAAGCAGTGTACAAAATAAATGTTAAGTAAATGCACATCCATAGCTAAGGGGAGAAAAACTAGCTTAATGGTAATAGGCTAATAAACTCTGTGCTGCTTAAGGTTGTTTTGTTCCAGATTTCTCCTAATTTCCCCTTACAATTTTACAAACCACAGATGACTGATGTGGTAGGTAAAAAAGTACTTCCTGAGCAATGCAAAAATCAATTCAAAATTGTAAAAGGCGTCACACAATTGTGTGTTAGTTAAACACGGACAGTGTTTAGGAATTTCATGCTACTCAATTTTAATATTTTTTATTTAAATGTTGAATTTAAATTAAATTGTATGATGATTAATGATTAATCCTGGGAATAATCCCTTCAAGTCCTAGGAGAAATTGAGCTGAAACTAGGCGATACCCAAAGCACAACCTACCACACAGGCAGCTGGCAGGACCACATTCTTTATGAAAGAAAACAGTCAGAAGTGTGTTGATGACTCAGGCGGAACTCGTCTAACAAGACCAAGTGCTTTTTGGTGATTAACTTGTGAATGGTCTATCTGCCTTCATTCCCGCAAAACACACGCATAGCTTAGGTCACAAACATAACTTTGGGTTGTTTTGCTTGTACAGAAGTAATTTATTATTGGATTGTATTAATTTAAAGCGGGTTATTTGTTGGATTAACAATGAGATGACGCAGAATTGATGGTGAAGAAAGTGCCATTTCTTTGAAGAAGGATTACAAATTAAGACAACATACAATGGAACAGGCAAGTTTGCGTTGCATTTCTTTACATTATTTGAGATTTTTAGGCTTTATCGAATCATAGATTAAATATATTTAGGTAGTATGTAACACAAATATTATCTATATATAAAACACTTAACTTTAGGACATCAAAATCACAGCAGATTTTTTTTTTTCAATATTGTTTAAATAAACTGAAACAGGAAATAGTATAATTCTGTCCTGAGAATTAGATATCAGTTAATTATATTTCATGACTTTGACTTGAAAAAGCCTTTGCATGCCTTGCATTGTGTAAAGGATTTTTCTCTGCATGTTTTATGGTTTCTCAGGGTGAAATGAAAGTTAAAACCCTGAGAGAAAGGTTCCAGAATGATGAATCTTCGAACATCCGAATCAAACCTGCCATCCCGGAGAAACCCCAAAATATCCCCCCAGTATCTCCCACTGGAAAAATCAGCAACCCCCTTATTGCATCTATCAACTCAGCTGTGGACAACCGCCAGGCCCCTCGTGTGATCTTTAAAGATGACAAAAAGAACCTCAAAAATTCTCAACCAGAGACCTTACTTATAAAGGCAAAGCCTGTTTTGGTGGATAAGCACCAGAAGAAGCAAGCAGATATTATTAAACAAGCCTTAAATGATAGGAAGATCTTGCCCACAAATCATGTTACTCCAGTCTTAGAACAGACAACCAAACCTGCATCTGTCCCAAAGTCCCCAGCTGCGGAGACACCCGTCAAAGTCTCTATACCATTCAACAGGAAAGATCCCTCAGAACGGGATGTACCAGTTTTCCCTGTCCTTGATCGTTCATATTCTCCAGTTAATAAGCATATGATTCTCAAATCTCCAGTTACACCAGTTAGAACAACCCCTAATTTCTCTGCTCCAGTTATTTCTTCTCCTGGTGTTTCAATCTCAAAAACTCCTGCCCTAACAGTTCCGGAACCCGTCTTTAAAAATGGTCCCCAAATTAAGAACCTAAGTCCAGAACTTCCTATTAGACTTAATTCTGATTTCAAAAGTCCAAAAGACGATATTTTTTCATATGGTTTACCAGAGGAGGCGATCTCCACTCCAGAAAGCCATTCTTTTCTTAATATGAATATTCCACCCCCAATTATTCCTGATGACTTTTCTGATACTGACACATCTGTTCAAGATGTATCTGCTCTTGTTACTCCTGAGCAATCATTTGCTGGTGCTTCTCTTTTTGAAACTTCAATTTCCAGCAGTCCAGCTCTGTTTCGTACAGCCTCTCCTATGCCAGCAACAGAAACTCAACGTTCAGATGCTGCTTTTATATTCAGTCCTTTGCCAACACATTTAGCACCATCAACAAATGTTGAGTCAATGGTGGAAAGCAAGATAAGTGAATCCCACAAAGCAAATGACCACAGAGGGGAGCTCTTGGAAAATCCATTGCCCAGCTCTCCCTTGACGCCTTCATTGGTCTCTGCTCTAGCGAGAGCCGAAGAGAAGTCTCCTGTTAAGCAAAACTCTACTGATCTGCGTCTGCTTACCCTTCTAGAAAAGGCTAAACGGAAGTCTACAGTAGGCACTCAGTTATCCACACCTGAATTTCTGCCTGTAGTTGAGAAAGGTCTTCCCAACAATAGTCCACTTGAGTCTTCATTAACAGACATAGTCTATGCTGATCCATTCTCACATGTGGATGCTCTAAATGTTCCTAAACCTATTACTCTTCCTGCTATTCCTCCTGTCGATTATGAAGGCAGGGAAGAAGAACCAACAACTCCCAATGACCAAGATCACAGTAAGTCAATGTTTAGTTTTTCTGCACATTTCGGTTGTAAAAAGTGTTAATTTGAGTTGCCAAAGCCTTTTTTCAAACCAGTTTGAAATTTCATCGATCTGTCCTCTCTCTTTAAGATGATATCCTTTTTAATTAAATGTTATTTATATTGCACTTATAACAATATTTTTTTTTACTTTTATTCCAGAGGCAATAGTGTCAATATAAAAACCTCCTTAAGAGGTACTAAAAAAAAAAAAGTCACCATTGACATAGTGCAATATGCATATTATATAATCAAGCTGTGCTAAGCATATGGAAAGGAAACGCATTAGAGTCGAACTTCTGAATGATTTCAGAAAGCATAATTTCTGATTTACTTGCATTTTATTTTAACTTGACATCTATGATATCAAAGTGAAGATATTGAATGTTTAATGACTGAGACATGAGCATAAACTGGTTTTGCTAAGTGCAGTATTTAAGGTAGGGTTATCACAGAATCTGTAAACATCTTTAGGATGATTGGTGGTACCATTCATGGCAATATCCTTCTCATGGTTGCTTTAAGCAATGTGATTATCAGGTGAAGGAGACTCCAAACTGAGATACAGTAATACCACATTTTCCCCCCATTCTAATTTATGAGGTGAGCTTTAACTGAAGCTTTTGACCTGTATTGCCATGGCTTTATAAATTGAGCTGGTTGTGTTTGATTAGCTGATTGGACAATTGTGTACAGAATTTCACTTTTAAATCTTTTTGTGCATTTCGATGGACTTTTTATTTAAGAGGGTTTGTATGTGTTGGTATGTGAAGCAGCTATGAAATGCTCTTGTGGTGGTGCAGGGCAACATGTCTCTCATAGTCAGAATGGCTTAGAGGTAGAGCTGTTTGCATATCATAGGTAAATCATCTTTGAAGTAATTCCACATGACTGTATGTGCTTGACATGTATAATGCAGTCTCTGGATTGTGTAGTTACAGAGTTTACCTGTTTATTAACCTCTCAGTCCTCTCTTTAGGCAAAGGATCGCCTGCTCCAAGGATTGTGATTGTGCAAAAACCTGCTATGCCTCCTCCACCTCCTCCCAGAAAGCCCCAGTCAACTGTGCCTAATGGTGACCTCATGCCAGAGAAACCTCAGTCTCCAGACACACATATGCAGTCCACCATTCTGCCAAGTCAGCCCCTAGAGGACAATGGTAGAACTACCACAAACAATTTAGAATGTTTTATTGTTATATGTAATATGTCTCTGCAGGATAATTGAAGAGGAATTGTTCTGGTATTGGTTAGTTATACAGAATGCGTTTGGGTAGAGAGTGCACATGAAAACAGTAGTGGCCATGGGGTATTAGTATTATGTTCATTAGTATTTGTATTATGAAGTATTAGCTAAGCTACCTAAAGACAGTGGTGGGAAAGTACACAAATGTACTTTAGACCCTTAGATATACCCTTGGTAAAAAAATATTCAAGTAAAAGTAGAAATCAATTATATGTGTACTGGAGTAAAGGTACAAAAGTACTTATCTTTAAATTTAAGTGTCAAAAGTACTAAGTACTCAGTATAGCCTTTTTCAAATCTCTCTTACTGTGAACGTTCTGTTTAAGTTGATGTCTGCGACCAGCTTGCCTTCTGATATTAAACCACAAGTAATGTTATAAAGCGTGACACAACAGGAAACACAATCACACATAATGGTCAGCAAGTGGTCAGAAAATCCTGCTTCAAATACTCCACACCACTGTGGTTATGCACCGCCATAACATGCGGTATAGAAATGTAGTCGTACACATACGTCCTGTACGAAGTTGTAAAGTGAAAGTAAAACTTATCTTCCAATAAACCTACTCAAGTAATAAACCTACTCAAGGTGTCCTCCCATAGTCCAATGACTAAAACAGCATTTATGCTGACTGGAATTTCCAAATTGTCCTTACTGTATGAAAGGGTGTGTGTATGTTTGCGTTGTTTATGGTTGCAGTGATGGTTAATGAGGCATAAAAAGAAACTATTTGATAGATATGTATGTATGTATCACTTAAGTCTCTTAGACTATGTAGCTAGGATAAGGTTCTATTTAAAACAATACAAAATTAAAAGTAGCAAACTACCTACAATTAGGCTTCTTACTGTATGATGATAACCAGGACTTATTTACAGTACTAAGCAAGGGTTCTTCCTCACCTTACCAGAGTGCTAGATGTCATGCCATAGAGTTATAGATAACTAGTAAATACATCACATGCGCTTAAGATTGTACTGTATTAATACTTTAGGGTAAGTTGGTTAATTTATTCAACTGTGATCAGTTATGTGTTGTTGTCTAAACAAGCCCCTAAAAGTAAGTGGAGAGGAATCGTGGGAGACCTGAGACAAATCTGCTTATTACAGTTCAAAATCGTAGAAAGCAAAATAATTAGCTTTATGAAGGAGTAATACTAACTGATGTCATTAAGATTTCTGTGAATGTGATGGGTTGGTCTAGACATCATTTTACTTATTATTAATGATTATTGTTTCAGAAATCATTATCCCGGCTCCTGTAGCTTTTACCTCAGAGCATACAGAAAATGAAGATGAAGAAATTCTGAATCCATTTCAGATGGTTGGCTCACAAGCAGAAGTTCCTCCTGAACCATCGTTACCAGATGAAATGCATTTGGGACACTTAAATCTACATCAGACCCCAAATATGGACACTACAGATACTAGGGTTCTCAGGACATTGACACCTGAACATTCAAATTTAGTACCAAACCCTCTGTTCAGTTCAACTCTCCCTTCTCCATCACGGTAAATATCCAAGATTTGTACAACAATGTAGAACACATACCAGGATAATACCTCTTATACTGTGTGTTTGTTTTTCTTTAAATAGCTGCTGTTATTTTATACCATTTTCCTGCCAGGTGAATGAATGTATTAGCAAACTGATATCTTTACTTTTTTTTTTTTTTTTGCATCAAAAAATTGCAGTAGCATGGAATATGAAGATCTGACACCCAGCAAGAAAAGTAAAGCACCAAAGAAACACCGTAAAGGATCTCTTATGAGTATGAAAGCATTTTTTTCCTCTGTATACTCACTCACTCCTTCATCGTCTATCCCGCTTAATCCTGTGTACAGGGTCGCGGGGGGCCTGGAGACTTAGGGCATGAAGAAGGGGACACCCTGGACAGGGTGCCATTCCATTGCAGGGCACTGTGGGAGTAAACCAGAGTACCCAGAGGAAACCCACCAAGCACGTGGAGAACATGCAAACTCCATGCACACAGAGGCGGGAATCAAACCCGCACCCTGGAGGTGCAAGGTGACAGTGCTAACCACTAAGCCATCATGCTGCCAATTTTTCTGTACAAATGATATATAATGTGTAAATGCACCTGGGCGGCATGGTGGCCTATTGCCGCCTTGCATGTATAGGTCTAGGTTCGATTCCCGGTCAGGTTTGATGTCCGCCTCTGGTTTTTCAGGTTATGGAGTTTGCATGTTCTCCTCGTGCTGGGTGTATGTCCTGCAGGTATTCCAGTTTCCTCCCACAGTCCAAAAACATGCAGGTTAGGCTAATTGGCATTCCCAAATTGCTTATAGTGCGTGAATGAGTGTGTGAGTGTGTGCATGTGTGATTGGCAGCCCGTCCAGGGACCCTGTTTCGTTCCCTAAGTCTCCTGGGCTAGGCTCCATCACACACCCCTCCCCCCTGTATACAGGATAAAGCGGTATAGATAATGAGTGAGTGAGTGAATGCACCTGGATTTTTTGAAAACGTAAGATCTATCTGATAATTTTTTGTTTTTAAGACATTAATGAAAGTTTAGACTCAATGGAAGGTCAAAGCTTAAAAAATTTATTATTTATTTATTTGTTTGTTTGTTTGCTTATTTTTAGATCCATATTCTGATACACCAATTGCGGTAAGTATTATTTCATTTACAACTTTTAACAATTATAACTGGCTTGCAATGTGAGTCATTATTATTTTTTAATGTGACATTATTATTATTTAATGTGTTTTATTATTAGTAGTATTATTAATATTATTACTATTAATATTATTATTAATGTGTCTGATTGTGGGATTAATACATTTTTTATTCAATATCTTTGATGTAATATCTTGATTTTCAGACAGAGAAGATCCCCAAGAAAGCACTGTTTTCCAAGTATGTTTCAATTTAATATTCCTTTAAAAAAAAAAAATTTATATATATATATATATAT
>JAQMYJ010000020.1:3817425-3937114 GCA_030014305.1 Clarias laeviceps
TATATATATATATATATATATATATATATGTATTTATCACCATATATATATTATGGTGATAAATACATTGTCTTTGTTTTATATTTTTATGTTTACAGAAAGAACTCTGTGTCAGATGAAAAGGACCTGAAGTCAAAAGAAAAACAAAAGGAGAAAGAAAAGACAGCAACCAAAAAGGAGCAGAAGGAAAAGGAAAAGAAAGAGCAGAAGGAGAAGGAAAATGAAAAGGAGCTGAAGGAAAAGGAAAAGAAAGAGCAGAAGGAGAAGGAAAATGAAAAGGAGCTGAAGGAAAAGGAAAAAGAAAAGAAAGAACAGAAGGATAAGAAAAAAGGACAAAAGGAGAAGGAAAGAGACAAGAAGGAGCTTAAAGAGAAGGAAAAAGAGAAGAAGGAACAGAAAGATAAAGAAAAGAAGGAAAATGAAATTAGGAAAAAATTCAGGGTATGAAAATAAGGCGATGGATTTTTATGCACTGTATTAGGCATTTAGAGAGATTGGGGACTTACTGTATGTCTGTTTTTCTATGTCTGTCTGTAGATCACAGGAGAGGAGGAGGTCTTGTACCAAGCAAAAGTGACAGAGACTGTTAAGGGCCGTAAAGATGATCTGGCGATAAAAGCTGGAGAGACTGTCAGCATTCTTCGCACCACTGACTGCCCTAAAGGGAAATGGCTGGCTAAAAACAGCACCTACAAATGTGAGTTAGCTCGAAACATAACATGTGACATGAAACGTTAAACATCATTTCATATTTGTAAAGCACCAATTTTCAGTATCAACTTAACTTTATTTAAGTAAACCTTTGAAACCCTTGAAAGTGTATTCACTAATTGTTTGCAGTCTCGTGGAATTTTTTTTTTTTTTTTTTGGTAAATATGGTTTCTTTGCAAAATCCACACCAGCATTCAGTGAAAAAGAAGAAGATTTATGCTTTCGTCCGGTCTATCTCTTCTAACTGGTTGGAAAGCAAAGTGGTGTACTGGTATAAAACAATGTGTTCGGTGCTAGGTGACGGAGATGCCTCTCCTTGTAAGATCATCATCTAGCCAGATAACAGCCCGGCTATTAAACATCCTGCTTTAGGACAAAAGAATCTAATAACACACACAAATAAGGAATGCATACTGTAGAGCATGGACCAGACATTTAAATCTGTATATTAAAAAAGTATAAATGATACAAAATGCTCAAATTGACAGTCTCTGACTTTGCATCACTTGTATATATGCTGAATACAAAAACACTGAACATCTCTTAAAGTATGTGGAGATGATTTGCTCCTTTAGTGCAGTCATTGGCAGCACGGTGGTGTAGTGGTTAGCTCTGTCGCCACCAGGATCCAGGTTTGATTCCCACCTCAGTGTCTGTGTGCATGAAGTTTGCATGATCTCCCTTTGCATGGTGGGTTTCCTCCGGGCACTTCCAGTTTCTTCCCACAGTCCAGAGACATGCAGATTACGCTAATTTGCCAGATGTGTGAATTCATGTATGAATGTTGCCTGGAGGTCCTACCATGGTCGTAAAAAATATGGGAATGAATACTAGTTGGACTTCAGAGATTCATGGATGGATGAAGTACATTGATTGCCCTAAGATGGTTCTTACAGACAACTGACTTCAGATAAATCCAAAGAAAAACTTTGAATTGGGTTAGGTCTGGTTCTGTTCAACGATCTACTGTTAGTTGTAAAGCCATCTTGAGTTTGAGATAAAAAAGGCAAATATCAAAACTCACTTAAGTTATATAATACCAATGGATCCAGACTTCAGGCCATTAAATGTATGGTTTATTTTACTTGAACATAGAGTGTACTGTATATCTATGTCTGTGTTATATCTTATAGCAGTATTATTTTCTGTTTTCAGATGGCTATATCCCACTGGAGTCTGTGCAGCTAGATATTCAGGAGATGATCATGCTAGGAAATAAAGCTAAAGCTAACAACAGGGCCAACAGTAATGGGATCGTACATCCCGAGACCCCAAGTACAGACATCATGTAAGACATTGCTTATTAATGTAAAGTGTGTTACACACTAGTGCTACTGTACATATTTTTAAGAGCAATATATTAATCTATTTGTTTAGTCATAATTTGGTTGCAATCCTACACTGCTTTTGCAATTGTTGTGTTTTTACTTTTGCAGATCCTCACCACGTTACAGCATGAACCAAGAGAGCTGTAAGTTAATATACTAAACTCCCTTATAAATGCATATACTTTCTTAATTTACGATCAGCAATATCAACACCACCACCACCACCGGGTAAATCACAGACACCAGAACACCCTATGCAGCACAGTCCACCATGTACAGGGCCCAAGAGGTAAAGTGCCCAAAGCCACTGCGCCCCAACTCCCCAGATCCCAGTCCAATCAAGGACACATGGGATGCACCCGGACAAACAAGTCTGATTCACAGGGCCCAAATGATCCAATGTCATGGTTCCAGACACCACAGCACATCCAAAGGGGTCTTGTGACAAATCTGTCCCTTGTGTCGCCCAAGGGGAACCCAAAACCTGAGTGGTTTTAATGTTGTAATCATTTGCTTTACATCTCTCATCTGTAGTTTATAGTTGTTCAAACTAACATTCTATTGGCTGTGAATCATTCCAGTCAGCGTTTTTGAAACATAAAACTAGAAAACCATTGTTTTGGATATTCTCTCATCTATATGATGTATACTTTATGGCCGTGATTTGATATAGTAGTGCATAGATACAGTTGATTTAGTATAACGTTTTGTATTTTCAGTCGAAGAAGACAGCGAGGAATGGGGTGACGACGATGACACAGTTTTCCTACCAGGTCATGCCACAGATGAGTGAGTATCGAGACAAAATGTGTATCAAAATATTTTTTATCTTATGTATTTCAGTATTAATACACTCTTAACTCCTGATACAGTTCTCACAAACACACACAATCTTTCGGACTGGACAGGATGGTGGCCTTTCCAGACATTGGTGAGTCATAAGAAAGCATGCATTTGTTTTCCATTGACACATGACTTCATGAGTCACTCAGATATGAGGAAGAATATTAGTTATTAGAATGGTATGAATTATTAATGTTATATACTGAAGCCTCATTTTCTTGGGGTTTAAGAAAAATATTTTTATAATTTAATTTTTTTATTAGTGCTATCAGTCCCACTATTCTTATTAAATAATTTGAGCAGGTTATTGAATAATATGCTTCAAGATAAGGGGTAGTTGTATCTATTGCATTGTATTATATTATATTGTATTATTCACTTGCTAATCTTGCATACTTCAGGTCCTGAGCCACTTCCAGCTCTGACAGCACACACTGATAGAAGTGATAATCAGTAAGTGCTTCCCTGACTGACGTCCTTTACACGTGTGCTCTGAAGTATCTTATACATATCTGTTTGATCTTTTTGTCCAGCCTTATCTTTGGTACATACATGCTAACACTTGCAGTGCAATGCTAACATCTGCTAGCAAGGAACAAGTTGTGTGTTGTATAGAAGTAATTTAACTATGGCTGGTTACAATATTAATATCATGTGTGTTATATATATATATATATGAAAAGCGCTGATGCACAGAAAAGCGCTGATGTGTTTATATAAGTTATAGATGTACCAGAGAATGAGCTTTAAATAATAAATGTGCCCCAAGCTACATAAAACTCTAGATGGCTTATCAGTGTGCACAGGCCGCAGCAATCTACAGCAAAAGCTACTGTATTATAGCTTCTACTTTATGTTCACTTTTTGTTTTTTAATCTGTGAACAGTGATGGTGCTATGGCGTTAAAAACAAATTAAAACACATCAAGCTATTTGAAGTTATAACACTCAAGCGTTAAGACATTGGACTACTGATCAGAAGGTCATGGGTTCAAATCCCAGCACCACCAAGGTGACATTGTTGGGTCGTTGAGCAAGGCCTTCAACCCTCAACTGCTTAAAAGTATAATGAGAGAAGCGTAAGTCACTCTGGATAAAGGTATCTGCCTTATTCATTACATGGCAGTTAAATTAACGTGACACATGTGATAAAAATTCTCATAAATAGATGCATAAAAATGATTTAGACTATTAGCAGCATAAAACATTTAAATGGTGCAAATGTTTTAAAGATGGCCGTATGGTCGTTTGCTCGGAGCCCACTGCAGTCTTTACTGTGAACATTCCGCGAGTGGAGCATCTGATACTTAAAAATGAACAGATAATTTACCCTCTGTCTGTGGGATGGATGTGTTCTTAGCATGGATGTTTTCTTGCTCATTTGCAGTTCAAGACATGAAGCGCTCCATAAACTGAGTACCTTCTTTGCACCGAAAACACCCTCGCTGCAGGACAGCACGCCGTAAGATTCAGCTCTCCTGTTTCACTTGGGTTTTTTTTTTTTTCAGAAAAAAAGAAACATTTTTAACTAGAAAGCATTTGTCTCACTGCCCAACCATTTCCTCCTTCTTAGGGTGCAAAGAATTAGTGAACCAGACCCGGTTGCTTCTAGTGCTGTGGAACCAGTCAGTTTGTACGTTTTTTTTTTTAATGTTGACACGTTCTCTCACAAACACATGTGTGTATATATATATATATATAAACCCACTAAATACATGTGTTGAGTGATTTCACTCCTGTACTATGCTGTCTAACAGGTTCTGCATGTAGAATGTGTAGAATTCCCCTGTAAGAATGCTGTCTCCTTAACCTGTCTTTCCTCTTTAAAGCCTCAAACAGGAAGTAGATCTGCAGCTCCTTCCTCCGCCGGATCTGTACGCTGATATCGTTGTGGGGTGACAAGAATTTGTTAATTCCATGCACGTGAGTCAAAAGATATGTGATTTGGCAAGTGATAATGTTCGATAGACAAAGCAAGTAAGGCCAACACTTTGTGTCTACAGGTGATTGATATTAACTCAGCTGCTCTTGCTTCATCAGTTGAAATGTGATGGATATTTCGAAAGACTGCAATGTATACTTCGTTCTGTCTGACGGTGTGTTGTTTAAGAACCAGACTGCAACTCTTCCCCCTGGCTGATGTCAAAGAATGCTGTCAGGCGTGTAGAAAAATGAGGCGTGGTTATGCACGCAGTATGCACACGCTTCAAGGTGGGGTTCATTCAACTCCCATTAAATATGTCTAATCAGAAAGACTTCGAATGAAGGAATATGGAGTAACCTTTATGATATTACTTTCCTTTACTTTTACCATGCTATTCTCATGCTATTCTCAAGGTTAACGTCGGAAAAAACAAACAGCAACATATCCAATTGTTTGCTAGAGGTTCCATAAGTGCTAAAGGATATTCTGTTTTCTGTGATAGACTTTTAAGATCATGTGTTCTTAAACTGCAAAAAAAAAAAAAAACACAGCAAGTGAAAATATCTTAAATCTAATCAATTCTTTGTAATATATCATGACTATAAGATAGATAGATAGATAGTAATAGTTTTAACTATACATTTCTTGTTCTATTGACAGATAATTTTGATCATTTAAAAAAAATAATTCTAAATGATCTGCCTCTGTGCAAACAAACTCATCACAGCCATACTGATATTCAGCACAACAGCATGACCTCAAGTGTGATATTGCTTTTATACAACAGTTCTGCAAACACCATTTTTTATCAACAGATTCTGGTTTGTTTGTTTATTTAACCAGTTATTTTGCCATGCCAAAACATATCCTTCTGTGAATGGCGGAGTTGGCAACCGACAGTTGGTATAGGTAACAGGGTTGAAAGTTCTTACCAGTACTATGCAGCCAAAAGCTGAGAAGAATAAACAATGGAGGTGGTGGACAGTCCTGTAAATCTTGAAAGTTTCTCTTTATATTTCGGCTTATTTAAGGGTTACATCTGTTAAATCAGCGTTAAATGGAAAGCGGGTGCGCTATGTAGGGTGTACAACCCATTGTTCCACTTGTTCAACAAGTAGTGCCCTTGATTAGGGGTTGAGAGGAATTTGGAATTTAGTCTTATATCAGAAGCTAGTTACCTTTGTAGCTCAACTTTTGTGTAAATAAAGGACCCTGGAAGAAATTCAGAATGACTTGCAAGTATATGTGTGTTCTTGCTGAAAGTGCTTCCGTGACTGGTTTTGAATGTGAGCTTTGGCAGGCAAAAGCCTTGCTGCGACCCACAGTTAGCGTAATTTAAGATTGTTAGGACACCTGTGATGTCATAGTTAAATGTCCCAGTGCTGTTTTGCTCTGCTGTACGTCATCACTCATGGAATGCGTCTCATCTGATCAGATTACTTGGTTAAAACTAACTGTTGCATAATATATATTCTTCTGCTAGATCAATTTGACCAGATTTAAGATATTTTGACTTGCTGGCATTTCTTGCAGTGTATATAGATAGTTATTAACACTTAAGCCTGAGTTTATATTAAATTATTCTCAATATGCGGTCTTTACCAAAACTAAACACTCTCAACAGAAAGCTGGATCGAATCCTGTTGTGTTTTGATAGTATTAAATCCATGTACAGTTCTATTATTAATGTCTATTAAGTGTATGTTTCACCTGTTCTTGGTCATGTAAGTGTTTAAATAATGGTTACTTTGTAAAGTTGCAACAGTGCTACAACTTCTTTAAAAATAGGTCAAAGTTTATATCACACATGCTGCACACATATAGTTTTACAAGTCCTACTTCAATGGCAATGATTAAAACTTGATTAAAATTCATGAACTGGTATGTTGTGCTATATTTTGGTAATCCCACCTACTGTGTCTTGACTATTTTTTTTATCCTGCTAAGATGAAATGATCCCCCAATAACCACAGGGCAACATGCATTTATATGTTACAATACATATTTTCTTTTTTACTTCTTTTTTGTGCAATAAATAATAAAGTGCAAATCAGAACACCATGCAGTGCATAATTTGTGAAATAAAAATAAACTAGACTAGGACTCATACATCAGTATACAGTGAGAACACCGAAACACACACAACACTGACTTCGCTTGTGTTGTGTACACAAGACAACAATGTATACAAGACTGAAAATGAGAAGCGAAAAGACACTTTGGTTGCATTTAATGATTTGGAGGGATGCCATGCAGATGGTAGTACTCAAGTATTTGTACTGTTAAATAATAAAATTGGTTTAACACGGTCATTATAAATTTCAGTGTAGTGGCGCAGCTTCAGCAGTAGGGGGAGGACATCCTCTCAATTTTCTAAACACTTTGCAATCAACAGCTCTGTTAAAAATGACAAACTAGACATGCAGCACAATGGCCAGGTATAAGAAACTCTCTGAGGTTCTTCGAGAGATTTAAAGAAGTTTTTTTTTTCAAGACACAATAAGGCACCACATGCCCACTGACCAAAAAACACAAACAACATTCACTCCTTTATCCAAAATAAAAATAGAATAAATTAAATAAATTTAAAAAAATTGGCTGCACATTTTCCCTCAACACAAACCAAAGAATATAGATATATATATTTTAAAATCTTTTTACAAACTCATCAGTCACTCCATCTAAGCATTTATTAGTATTATTTTTTAACAATTATGTTACATGGATTTACTGCAGCCTTATTGTGTTACGGTATAGTACTGTACATTTAACATGGTACAGAAACACACTGATGCACAAACACCATGCAGTGAGCGGAAGCCATTTCACATTCAGTACAGTACAGAACTGACGCCCAGAAAGATTCAGGAAGGACAACTCATCTCCAAAGGCATTGACTATCCAGGAAAACACCAACATAGAGGAGATATGTGGTAGAAAGCGAATAAAGTTTTGTCTCCTAATTGGATAATAAAAAAAATGGTTAGGGTTAGGGAACAGAACAGGACAGTACAGAACAGTAGTCTATCAGAGCAATCGCCCCTCTAAAGGAGTGAAGTAAAGAGGCCATGAATTCGAGAATTTAGTGCTTTTATACTTTTAAATACCAAAATTATACAAAAATGTTTTGATTTAGGTTCACTTCTAACTTCTAACCAAAGCTATTCAATTTACTTCATTACTGAGATTAAGAACCTATTTTTTGGGGTCTGTACTTCACTTGAGTATTCTTATTAATCAATACTCCACTACATAATACAACAAATAACGTATTATGTACTTCACTGCATCTCTGCATGGTGGTGCTTTACACAACTAGTGTTGTTTAGTATTTGAAGGGGTAACATCACCACCTGCTGACTATTATCCATAATCGAATTTACTCAGTGAAAAGATTTACAGTAATCATGCAGGTGGTTGAAATTAGAATTGGAGATTGTTGCAGACAGCAAGAGAGAGACTATTGTACTATCACTTAAAGTTTACAGTAAACCAATACAAGCTTTTGATACTTAAGTAAATTTAAAGGTCGAGCTGTCCAGGTTTCCAGGGCCATATATTTATTTTAATATTCTGTCAATAATTTCACTCATTCTCATTATTTATTTTGAAAATCATATTTATATTATATTATTTATATTATAATATAATATAAATAAGAATTATGTTGATATCTGAAAGAAAAAAATGATGTGGTTCTGTGTATCAGCCTGATCACGAGCTGGGATGAGAACACATGACCGTCCTGAATTCCCCAAGTCATCTTTCTGAGTGCATTGTGTTAGAAGTAAGCAAAGCCCCTGGTAGAGAACTATTCTGTCAGGGCCTCTAAACATTCCAGTGCTTAGGGGAACAAGATCCACACGTCTAATAGAGCTGCATACACATGTATAATCATCAGAAACAATATAGGTTGCTTTTTTAAGGCATCAGAGGAAACTTTAAATCCTAAGTGCTCGTGACTTTAATCTCTAAATGTCAGCAAATACACCCCATCTCACATTCCATACAGTTTTAAAAAGCCAAGTTCAGCATAGCTTTCTCCTGTTGATTGGTTTATATCACGTCCTCCTCTCTATTCTCTATTTTCTCTCTATACAAATCTTTGCTCAACTTCTCTTCGTCTGTTCTTCTTCTTCTCTCTCCGTGACCTTTCCTTTGGCTCTAAATCTCACTCTTTCTCACTGGATATTTAAGATCTAGATGTGCTTCTACATTTTTTCCTTGATGAAGGCCACTAAGTCGAACTGAGCACAGCATTCGATGTTTTGCTTCGTATCCTGCATGAATTATTTTAAGTCTCTGATACGAGCACAACACCATCCGGGATCCGGCAGCTAAAAGAAAAGGCACTGCACTCAAGGAAACCATCTATATTCACTTACAGATGGAGGATCCTAAAAATTGCATACTTATGTCTGCCAAATCGAGCTGAAGCAAAGCAACTCCAGCTCTCGTGTTGTGCTCTATGACACCCATGGTGCGTATTTGCCGACATGCTTGTCATGCTCTCGATGCTCAAACTGCCTTTTCACACCACACCTGCGATTACATCAACTCGACTAATACATACTTAAATAAAGTAACTTAATACCATAAAATATCTCTAAAAATAAATAATCTAATATAATAAATGCATAATCATCCTCTTTTTGAATGCATATAAACTGAATTTTTGGTATGTCATTGCAATCGATCAGTAACTCAGCTACTAAAGTGATTGATACGAGAAATATAAATAGATTATGTTATCAAAAATGCTACGCGTATAAAAACAAAACCGATGAAGCACTCTGGAACCTGGAGACGCCCCAGAATGCCAAACTGCTACAGTGAACTGAACCGTCAGTATAGCAGCAAGCATCATGTCTGTAATCTTGTCTAACTGACTGGGTGAGAATTCTAATAACTGGCTAAATCTACATGTGATTTAACCCCCAAATGCATCACTGTGTGTAAATGAGCGGGTTTATGAATGAGTGTGTTTGTGTGTGTGTGTGAGTGTGTGTGTTTGCTTCAGCGCGCCAGTGTTGTGATGAGACTAGCACACATCTCAAAGAAGTCCATGGTATGGCTGCCCTGCCGTGGTGCCAGCATGGGCATGTTGCCTGGCAGAGAGCAAGGCAGTGAGCTGCTGAGCGGCGGTATATCCATAGCCAGGGTTGCCGAGTCGATGCTGAGACGGGGCCGGTGAAGACCTGCAGCAGAGCCCGAGCGCTGAGGTGTGGACGAGCCCGATTTGTGCTCGATGATGTCATCTGAAATGACAAACACTTTATGAAAATTTCTCCCAAACACACTTTTGATTCTAGGTAATCTTATTGATTTTATCTTGTTCACCAGACTGTGCCTAAGTGACAAGCTTCACATACACACACACACAGCTCCTGAAACACTTACCTGTCAGGATTTATTTTTACTTTTTTTTTAAAAGTAAAGTGCAGGTTAGTTTGTTTTATTTTTACTTTATATTTTGTGTTAATTATTTTTATGTATTTATTTTTGGGGGCTGTGGAACGAATAATTTGAGTTTCCATTATTTCTTATGAGAAAATTTGGTTTACGAGTGTTTTGAAATACGAGCCCGACTCCGGAACAAATTATGCCACTGTACGATTATTTTGTTACTCTGCTCAAGGGTGGTTTTAAGGGAATGTACTAGGGTTATGAATTTTGCACATTGTTCTTAAATGATACAGTACTGTGCAAATGTCTTAGCCACTCGGTTTTATTTTGTTGTTGTATAAACTTTGTTATAGATTTTTTCATGATTTCATTAATTCCATTAAAATAAATTCTGATTTCCAAACAAATTAGTATACAAGCAAAAAACATTTATCCTACAGGTAAATATCTGCAGGCCAGAAAAGAAGGCAGCATATTATGTTAAAGACCACTTTTTTGACAAAAAAAGAAAGCTTGTTCTTGGTTTTTGCCTGCATGAAAAAAGAAGCAGGTGCGACAAAGTCCTCAGAAGGACTGTGACAGGTTTTGTAGTAAAACTAAGCAGCTAATTTCCTTATAAAACTGCACAAAATTGTACCCGAGACTATATTTTAAAGTAGTCACACCAATTATTGACTTTGTTTTATTAATTACTGTTTTTTGATTGATAACTGCTTTTTATAGTATTTTTTGAATGTAGAAACTTTTTTTGAAGACATCCTCACTCTGCATCAGTTACTTGCATGTGTAAGACCTTTGCACAGTACCGTAGTTATCAATCAATTCATCATTAATGGTAACAAGAAACAATTTGTCCATAGATACACAATCCCAACAAGTTAGTTATGTGAGACAAATTAATGAAGCCCAACCAGTTTAAACAAACAGAATAAAAAATAATAATAATAACTAGTGGTGTATGGACAGCATGGATTCCTTTCCATTGTTTGGTACTTTGATTGACACATTTTTCCAACCAAAGATAATGATAAATACCCTTGCAAGCAACGATGCCCAAGCACCCTGCGCCATCACCACTCCGGGTCCACCGCACAACCTGTGTGTTATTTGAACGTGTTAAGACCTACAAAAAGCCATCGCCACCCGAGTGCACTGCACAACTTGCATATTTCAGACACTATATAGGGCTGATGTCAGTTTAGGCCCTAAATATTTTTTGAGTGCGTTAGTGTGTGTGTTTGTTAGTGTATGAGAATGTTAACATTTGTAATGTATGTGTATGTATTTGTATATTTGTGTGCGTGCGTGCGTGCGTGTGTGTGTGTGTGTATGAGTGTGTATGTGCATGTGTATCTGTGTGAGTGTGAGAGTGTTAACATTTGTAATGTGTGTTTATGTATGTGTGTATGGGTGTGTTTTTTTTTGTGTGTAACATTTGTGATGTGTACAGAATAGGCTGCAGATGCTGAAAAAAAAAGCATCACACTATGATGTTACTCAATGTGATGTCACTGAACGTGTCACTGAATATAATGTCGCTCAATATAATACCACACGGAAAATTATTAATCATTTTTCAGTGTAAGTTTAAGGCATTATCACGGCTGACCCATTTGAGATATCAAAAATCCTTCCGCAATTTTGCATCCTCAATGTCTTTAGATCACATCGGCCCGGTTTGGTGGCGATCGAATAACTTTCCTAGGAGGAGTATATCAAAATCCATCGGGTGTGTTTTTGTGAACGACCAAAAATAACCGGCCTCCTGTTGAGTTGAGCCCAGGACATGCAAAAGTTGTTCGGCTCAATGAGCTCTAAATGTGTACCGAGTTTCGTGTGCCAACATGAAAGTGTGAATGAGCTATGCAGAAAAATCTCGTATGGGGGCCCCTGAGGGCCCCGGGCCACGCAACTCGCAGGCATCCTAATGGCAGCAGATTCCAACCTGTCTGGCAATTTTCATGAGTTTTTAAGCATGTTAAGACCCCTAAAAAGCCCAAAAGTGTGGGGAAAAAAACCCTTAGAAAAACAAGAGGGTCCTGTGCACCCTATAGTGCTTGGGCCCTAACTATCCCAGTTGCAGGAAAACCACACAATCTGGCAACACTGATTTATGAACATTGCACAGCCTGAGAACTCTCATTGACCGTTTCCTTTCCAGAACTCATTCTGTGATAGTAAACACGGTTCTTAAATAAAGGCAAAATAATTCCATGAGCATGTTGACTAACGTGACTAGCATGTTTTGTAAGCTTCTATTTTAGATAAAGATAAAAGGAGTTTATTTCAATATGTACAGTCACTCAGTCTTCTCCCTCATGTAAAAATGCAACACAAGCAGGTGTATCCAACTCCTGAACTCTTCATGCACGGCATTATGTATGGCATGAGCACGTACCATCAATGCTTTTGAAGTCCAGCAGAAAACTGCGGTTGTCCACTTGATAGAGCTGCAAGCTCATTTTTACAAAGTTTCCAGTCACTGGGTTCTTCCTGCGCACTCTCAGATGATAGGGGTTCACCACCTAAAATAGACAAAAACATCAGAGATACACACTATACATACTGTACATCCCTAAGCAAAAAATAATAATAACATTGCAAACCATTGTGCAAACCAATATGTTCATCCACAAATAGTTAGCCACAAATCCTTATAAACATGCCTCTTTACAATATATACTTATGTGGCCCTCACCTTCCAGTCATAATCAAGCTGCTTCATTGCGCGGTAAACTTCAGCCATGATGTCATAAGGTCTGCTCTGACTGCGGATACCAAGATGCCACTTAGCCTTTTTCACTGCCAGAGGTTTGGGTTTGGTGGTGTTCAGGGCGTCCAGTGGACACCGGGCTTTGGGGCTGTCTGCCAGCAATGGGGGCATCCTCTCAGGGTGTGGCTTTATGCTCTCATCGATGAAGGAGCCAGCAGGTGGGCTGGATGCCAGGTAGAACTCGCTGGCCTGGTTCATGATGCGGCGGTTGTCGATGATGAGGTGGTAGGCGACAGCCAGCTGGTCTTGCGGGTCGCCACTGTACAGGCTGCTGAGCACTTCTGCTTCGGCACATTCGAACTTTTCACAAACGTCACGCACGGCTTCTTCGTCGACCGCAGCACTGTCGTATGATGCATCCTCTGGGAACAGGTAGCTGGGCAGATCCTGCTTAAACCACTCGTCTTCTCTAAGGGGACAGAGCGGGGACATGAACATCACTCGACACATAATTTTGCTGACTTAAGCCCCTTTTACACATACAGGAGTCTGATGAGAAATCCCGTTAGAGAGCGATTTTGAAGAGAAAATAGTCATTCTGTGACCTAGAAGGGAAGTTACATCATGGGTGTACTGTACATATTTATGGAGAGCCATTATGAGGACTCTATACTCTTGAGGAGTATATAGTGAGTATATGGCGAGATCTAGGAATATCCGGCGATCTCGTGGTTTCGCACATGGCTAGAATGAGGAGCACTTGTGCGGGAATGAGAGGAGGTAAGGAGTGCTCAACAAGTGACTCATGACTACAAGGAGAGCTTAGTGAAAGCATCAGGAGAAAGGCACATGAGAACATCATCTTTCCTCAAACTCGCTGCCTCGCTCTGGCATTATGTTGATCACTCGTCAACACTCCGCGTTCTCCTAAATCTCGATAGTGCTCCCACCAAGTAGAGAACACTTTTTTTTCATGACTACTCTTTGATGATTTCTTGATCTCCACAGTCACTTCTAAATCTTGTCATCGCTGCTCTACATCCAAGAAATTGGTGAGAACCAGGATAGCCCTGCAACTTTGGGAAGTGCCCAGGAGTGAGTCTACGAGTCCCAAAAGAGGGCTATGAGAAAAATGTGTTGCTTTTTTCTTGTAAAAAGTCTAGATAGAGAAATATCACTATATCCAGCACTGCCATAGCTTATGGCGAGATTGAAGAGAGGCTTGGGGAGTTTGAAGAGACGCCCCCAGGAGCCTAGGAGTTCCAGGAAATCAAAAAGATTTGCCAATTTTCTTGCCTAAATCGCTCTCTATGAGATTCTTCATTTCACTCCTGTATTTATGAAAGGATCTTTACACTATATGACCAAAGTTATGTAGACACCTAACCATCATGTTTTAATGTGGGTCACCAAACTGTTGCTCAAATTGAGATGCAAGCAATTGTCTAGAAAGGCACTTTATACTGTAGCATTAAAATTGTCCTACAGTGAAACTAATACAGCTTCTATTAACTGAAATATTCCTGCTTTTAATAAAGCATCTAAAGCAACATAGAAAGCTCATGTTTTTCTCCATTTTTAAATAGCTCTTCTTATTTCAACTTGAACAATTTTCAGGTGCATTTCACTAAAATTACTTCCTAGTAAGATTTTAAGATATTTCCTAGTATGACCCCTTGTACATCTTCTGGTCCATAACTACTGTGTACTTTATACGCAATGGGTTAGGATTTCCTAGCTTGTGGCTTGTTGTATTCATGTTGTGTGGGTTTTTAAATTGATATTCAAAAAACCTGTTATTTCATGCCACCTCAAAGCACCCAAGTTCTGAATGTCTAACCTGATATCTTTGATTGTGGCCCTCTTCAGAGGATCCACCTGGAGCATGAGCATCAGCAGGCTAGCCACAGAGCGATTAAGGTACTCAGGGATGTAGAACACTCCTCCACGGATCTTCTTAAAGAGAGTGGGCACATGCTCATCATCGAAGGGCAAGGTCCCACAAAGCAGCGCGTATAAGATCACACCACAGCTCCAGATATCCACCTCCGGACCTGCGTACAGTCTTTCAGAGGCCACACAATACACAGGTAAAGTGTGATAGTGAAAACAAAGTCTAACAACGTTTTACACAGCTAAAATAAGATATTGTGTTACAGTGTGTTATGTCATTATGTTTCAGATGTAGATATGGGTTTGTGTTAGAAGATCTTGCCCAATTGTAACCTATTGTAAGTTCTCTGAGCACCCTAAGGTAGGATAAAGTTATGATGTTCGGTAGGTTTGGTGTACATTATTTATCCATTTACGATGTGATATTTTAAACATAAAAGGAGTTTATCAGTATGTAACACCTTCATAAATCAGGGATCATCAGTATTCAAATAAAATCAAGTTAAAGAGACAGACTGCCCATTGTGCGCATTTAATACTGAAACTGCTCACATAGTGTCATCAGACAGAACTACAGATTGTAGCACTCTATTCAGAGTTTGCACAAAGTCTAGTGCAACTGTCTTTCACTTTAACTTAACCTCAATACAGTATATCATTGTTAAATTTATGTATAAATATGTATATATTTACTGGCCATTTCAGAGCATTTTCAGGTCACATATACAGTGGTGTGAAAAATTGTTTGCTCCCTTACTGATTTCTTCTTATTTTGCATGTTTGTCACACTTCAATGTTTCAGATCATCAAACAAATTTAAATATTAGTCAAAGATAACACAAGTAAACACATCATGCAGTTTTTAAATGAAGGTTTTTATTACTAAGGGAAAACAAAATCCCAAACTACATAGTTCTGTGAGAAAACATCTTGATGATCCCCAAGACTTTGGGGAAAATACTCTGTGGACTGACGAGACATGAAGGAGAATGTCCAGTCATCTGTTTGTGACCTCAAGCTGAAGCGAACTTGGGTTCTGCAGCAGGACAATGATCCAAAGCACATCAGCAAGTCCACTTCTAAATGGCTGAAGAAAAACAAAATTAAGACTTTGGAGTGGCCTAGTCAAAGTCCTGACCTGAATCCAGCTGAGATGCTCTGGTAAAAAGGCGGTTCATGCAAGATAACCCTCCAATATGCTGGAATTACAAAAATTCTGTAAAGATGAGAGGGTCAAAATTCTTCCACAGCACTGTAACAGACTCATTGCAAGTTATTGAAAACGCTTGATTGCAGTTGTTGCGGCTAAGGGTGGCCCAACCAGCTATTAGGTTTAGGGGGCAAACACTTTTTCACACAGGGCTATGTAGTTTTGGATTTTGTTTTCCCTTAATAATAAAAACCTTCATTTAAAAACTGCATGATGTGTTTACTTGTGTTACCTTTGACTACTATTTACATTTATTTGATGATCTGAAACATTGAAGTGTGACAAACATGCAAAAAATAAGAAAGCAGGTGTAAATATAACAAGAATGGTTTGTGTGACCTCGATGTAACCTGGCAGGAAAGGACAGAGGATTGGAATGCGCATGCGTGAACAATATAACTCCACTGTACTATTCAATGGAATACATTCAAAAAGACTGAGCAAGTAGAGTTATTCATCTCTCAACAGCTGACCTTTTGTGTCTTAAAATGATTTCTTGTTGCTGTTGTTACTCAGTTACCTAATTCCATACACGTTATTTGATAGCTTTGAAAATATCCAGTATTGCTCTAGAATGTAGAAAATAAATCCTTGTACACTTGTAACTGGTACTGTATACCTGGCACCAAGCAGCTCTACGTAATGCAAAAGTAGCAGCATGACACAGCACCATCAGTCTGTCTTAGAAATTAAGAATATTAAATCAGATCAGATGTCATGACTTCTTACCGTCCAGAGATGACCTCTGGTGCAGCGTAGTTAGGTGAACCACAGCTTGTTCTCAAGAACTCTCCATCTGACATCATATTCGACAGGCCTAAAACAAAACAGTTAACGTCAAAATAAGTGCACCATCACATATGACAGCTTAAGAGACACAATAGCTGCAGGATATTACATACCATATAGGAACAATTTGATCATTTTGATTTATACATATTTCCTCACACATTTCATACTAATTTCTCTAATGTTCTTTTGATTCTGTAAAGCTCTTTTGCGACAATGACCATTGTTAAAAGTGTAATATAAATGAAACTGAATTGAAAATATGGCTGCCCTAAAGCAAAGCACTACGAATTAGATCTGCATGACTTGATAAAAAAACAAATTGTGATTATTTTGACATCATTTCTCAGGAGGGGTAAGAGAATAAGATTATGCCTCTGCGCTGTGGTAAAAGTCATCCCTCCTTCTTTAGTTGCATGAGTTGCATCCAAGTGGTGTAGCAGTGCCATCACCTTAGTGCTGCAAAGAGCTCACCTTAACCGAGTGATCCCTGCCAAAGTACACACAATCACCCCACGTCCCAACTTTCCCCTCTAACTCCTGCATTGGGGCGCCCACCCTTAACAACATAGTGCCATATTGGAGCACACGCTCGGAACATATGTAACTATGAAATGTACCATGTTGTATTTAAACCTATTTATCTAGGCTAACAGCAAATATGCCCTCAATGCCCTCACCCCCTCATAATATTTAAATTGTTCATGAACTCTACATAAATTTTCAACTATGCATATCACTATCACTCACTCATTGTCCTGTGTACAGGGTCTCGGGGGGCCTGGAGCCTATCCCAGGAGACTTAGGGCACAAGGCGGACTAGACCCTGAACAAGTTGCCAATCCATCCTTCGACACATGCTCATTCACATACTACGGGCATTTTGGGAACACCAGACAAGTTCCAGACAGGGTGCCAATTCATCACAGGGCACACTTACTCACACACTACAGGCAATCTACGAACGCCAATTAGCCTAATATGCATGTCTTGGGACTGTAGGAGGAAACTGGAGTACCCAGAGGAAGCACAGGGAGAACATGCAAACTCCATGCACACAGTCCCGAGGTGAGAATCAAACCCGGAACTTGGAGGTGCAAGGCGACAGTGCTAACCACAATGTCACTATGCATATATAATAAATTACAGCCATTTGCAATTAAATAATTGCACACGTCCATATTGTGATTTAAATTTTTATGGGATTAATTGTGTAAGACTACTAGAAACAGTTGGATATTATAGTGCCATCGTTTAAAGACTGAGAAACAACACTGAGGGAAATAATAAAGAAATGGAGTTAATAACGCACAAAACAATGGGCCATGAAACATGATTCTAAAAATTACTGAATAATAAATGGAATAATGTGCAAAACAAGAGTAATTCCTTTCTAGCTTTTTTTTTAGTTACTTACTGTTACTTTATTTATAGGGAAATAATTTTTTTGGCTAAAGTCCATAAGGAAATGTGTAAAAAAAAAAAGGAAAAAAAAAGCTGTTCCATTTGACCAATTTAAAGTATTAAAGTGCTAAAGACAAGTAATTGGGTTTAAATGTCAAATAAAGGACAAGCACTCTCTCATTTAGCCAGTGACAGGTACGTAGATTACACTTTTTAAATGATGATTTAAAGCCTTGGAATTACTCAGGTGTGTAAAAACTATAATATATTATCCATGATCAAAGTAGGATTTTCATGTCGCACATGCACATTAAAAATGAGGACCATTAAGAGGGAGATGAAGCTGATTGAGGTCAGAAGCTTCCAGGAAAAAGGAAACCAGTCTTTCTAAGTAATTTCTTGTTATGACCTAAAAGAGCACTTATCGATGCTAAAGGTTTTCAGCAGTTATTATTCATGCTTCTATGAATTGTGTTTCCACGATGGCTGTGATTATCTGTTTTACCCCTTAAAAGCTAAACATTATAATAAACTGTTATCTTCTCTCCTACTGTATATGACCAAACAACCTGCTTAATGGACTAAATGCCCAAGTCAAAACTGCCTGTTGCTAAGCAACCCTCTCTGTCCCTGTGTACCGAAGTCAGCAATCTTGGCGTTCATGTTGCCATCCAGAAGGACATTCTCTGGTTTCAAGTCTCTGTGCACCACCATGTGTCTGTGGCAGTAGTCCACTGCAGAGATGATCTGCTGGAACAAACGCCTTGCTTCGGTTTCCTCTACCTGCTCAGACAGAAAAGAGAGAATGATGATAATGAAGAATTATTCGCAAGAACACTTACACGACCACACTGGTACAATCAAAGCTATTTTGGGCAACTGTATAGCTAGGGTGAAAAGATGGAGCTTTTAATTTAGGATCATTTCTAACAGACGGTGGAAATGACTACAGTGGATAGACTGGAAAAGCAGTTTTATGTTATCTTCCAGTCTCTGACCAGTTTGCTTATAATAAATTCATAATGTAGCCAACCAGACAGGCAGAAGCCCTAGAAAACATGACCTGAAGGGCTAAAAAAAGTGGCACCTAATAAAATGTAATAACCTATAACTGCGTACTTAACACTAAAAAAAAAAAAAAACTTGAAATTACAGAGTAGTGCAAACGTTTTTAAAAAATCCTGGACTAGGTGGCCCAAAGTCCACTGCAGGTGTTCGTGTGAACATTTAGTAGAATGTCTGATTCTTAAAAAATCGACTGATAACTTGTTGCCAGCTTGCAGAAGAAACATATCTGACTGTGAGAACTGTATACACAATCATTCACTAACACCACTTGCATATGAACTTGGCTGGAAGTTATTGCCACATCTTCTGTCCAGTCCTGACCTCAAGCTAGTTCCACTTGTTTGGGCCATTAACGGAGTTCCTCGGAGGTCATCGATTCAGATGTGAAACAGGCAGACCGATCTCCGTATGGCTCTGGCATACTGAGAAAACTTTCTACCTTGCTGGTATCCAAGCATTAGTGAAAAGCTGAGATAAGTGCATTAGTGGAGCAGGGGATTATATAGAGAAATAAAATGTTTTTACTCTCATAAATTTTCCTGTAATCAAAAGTCTCAGTCTGACTTGAACAAACCTCACAATAGTCCTGAGATGAAATGTGTTTTTTTCCAGCTGTCAATGCTAGTGCTATTTTGCAGTTACAGACTATAGCCTATTTGTTGCTGTATGTCCCTAATGAAGTGGTTGTAAAAACACACTTTAGAGAGGATAATGTGGGATTCTTACCCTTCCATGCTTACAGATATAGTCAAAGAGCTCTCCTCCAGATACATACTCCATCACCATGAAGAAGTCTGTGGGAGTACTGATCACCTGATACCTGTGTCTCACACACACATACAAACACAACAATTGAATTATGTTTGAAGAAATGATGTAGTATACATAGAGGACAGGCTAGTCTGCACATAGCTATAAGCTGTAAAAAAAAAGACCTCAGCTTATGTAAGATTTAATGCTTGTTCATTATAATAATTATTAACAATATTTTGATTATTATTATTGTTTACATTACATCTTATTAAATAGTTTTACTGGCATAAAAGTGAGTCAGAAGCAGAAGTGGAACCCCTGAGCATTCAGTTCTTGCTGAGCATTTTACCTTTTATGATTTTTGTAGCACGGTCGCCCGCGTGATGGGTAAACCCGCGAACGAGTTTATAGGCGGATTTATAGGCAGGAAGAGCAGTGGACGAGTGCAGTTGCTAAGCAATCATGTAGGCAATCAAAACAAACGTGCTACACCTGGCCGGTAGGTTACTTAAGCCTCAAGGTCTGGGAGCGTTGCTCAGATATCGGGAAAAGAGAAAAAAAAAAGAGAAAACAGAAAGAAAAAAGAGAAAACTGAAAAGAAAACATAAAGAAAAGAGAAAACTGAAGAGTGAGAAGAAAAGAGATAAAAGAAAACTGAAAAGAGACGTGAAGGATAAAGAAATATATATATATACACATAAAAAAAATAAAAATAAAAAAATAAATTCATTTCACAAGAAAAAGGGAATGATTCATATATAGATACACATTGTATCTGTTATTCCCAAGACGAATTGATGCTGTATTGGCCGCAAAAAGATACTATTGAATTATTGTGGTCTAAAACCAGGCGTTTCTGTTTCATTGTCCAACCCCTGTAGGTGTAGAAGCACAATTTTGGAAGTTCCTTAGTTGGGTGAGAGAATAAGAAGTGCACCTCCACGCTTTGGTAAAAGACATCCCCCCACTACTTTAGTTGTGCGAGTTACAAAGCGGCATGGAAGCACCATTACCGTAGTGCTGCCAAGTGCTTACCTTTACCGATTAATCCCGCCAAAGTCACAATCGCCCCACGCATATAAGAGTTCCCGCTCTAACTCTTGCGTTGAGGCTCCAACACCTAACAACACATTCAGTGGCGCCATATAGGAGCGTCCTCTCATAACAGTTGCTACGTGCAAATGACCTCCACCAGGGATATCTTTTGCAGATTTGCAATTGATCAACATAAACACTTGAATAGAAACTAAAAGCCTGAAAGCTGAGGCCTTACAGCCAATATATTTCAAATGACAACATTAAGACTGATGATAATCTAACAGGAATAATCATTTCCTTGATAGTGGCTAAGCTCATCGTTGTCGCTGTGAGAGTAAATGGCACTGCTGATTGTTGCTGTAGGCAAACTGCGAGGCCATGCAGAGTTAAAGGTCAAACTGCATATTTCATAGACATCACAGCCGATGAAATCTGACACGAACCTTTTCACAACGGAGCTATCAGTAACACATGTAGTGCTCTGTATTCAGTGTGCTGTCTCCTCTGGCTTGCACACACTCATCTTTGATACTGTCTTCCCCAGAGGGACAGCAAGACTCCTGCCGCAGCTCGGAACACACACTGTCTCTCTCTGAAGCGTGATGGCTGGGCTCTGTCTCTCATTTTAACACGCTTACTGTCTCTTCTTACTTACTGCAAGCTTTTGACTGTTCTGATGACAGGAGACAGCTTATTCACTGCAGGGGAAACTGTATGAAAACCTCTTTCAGATCTGCTCACCTCAGCCGAGTGGTAGAAGATGAAAAGTACAGCTGAAAAGATACTGTCAAGATAAGGGAAAACCTGAGGGGATTTTACAGCCTACAGCCTGGTTATAGCGGTCTACAGAATAATGATCAGTTATACTATAGACGGTATTAATTATCAGCAAAATGACATAACACATTGATTTCAAATTTAAAGAGCTGTGAAAGTTTGTTTATTGTCATGTTACTACAGAATTCTATAATTCTACACAGAATGACTTATGGATAAATGTGTAACATTATATTGTAGTGGAACAAATTATAATGTATTGTACGAGGAATTTTCAAGTCAAACCAGGACTTTTAATTGTAAAGGAATAATAAACCAGAGTTATGAGAGTAAAACCTACTATTTCTAGGTAGAAAAGTTTCTACCTTGATGGTATTTAAGCACTAGTGAAACACTGGCATAAGTGCATTAGTGTAGCAGGGAATTATAAAGAGAAATAATTTTAAAAATCAAACTCCCATAACTGTTGTTTTCTTATTCTGCACAATCGAAAGTCCTGAACATTCCTCATATACCAGCATTTGATATAAAGCTCTATAAAATGGGTTTGGACTTACCTTGACCATGAACAGGATAAAGCGAAGATAAAGAAGATTAATCTAAACCTGTTAATTTATTTATCCTTATAAAATATCTGAAATATTCTACAGATCTTACCATGAATCACTATCATCCAAATTTACTAAAGAACATGAAAAGTTCTCAAACTGTTTTTCTTTATTTTCTGTGATAGCAATATTTGAGGTCAATTTAAAATTCAAAAAGTATAGATTTAAAGTAAATGAGCTTTAAAAAATTATTATAAACCACCTCAGTTATTATTATATACAACTGTATAACTCTTTATAACTTTATAACAAAGAAATCTTGTAAAAATAGAGTGCAAATAAAATATGGGCTTCTTTAATAATTTCTCATGAAACTAAAGGTGCTAGAGAGCATTTGCCCGAGTGAAACTTATCTTCTCTGGTTTTAAGTGTGTGTGCATACTCTTTCACTCACAGCTTGATGATGTGTGGATGCCGGAACAGCTTGAGGTTCTGGATTTCTCGTTTGATTTTGCCGACAACATCTAGACTGCGGATCTTCTGCCTGTTCAGGATCTTTACAGCAACCTTATGCCCTGTTAGCTGGTGCTCTCCGACTGTTAGGCAAAACGAACACACGCCAAATGAAATCTCAGCTGCGACAGCACCGCCGACAGTTTCGTCAAACACAGCTGGTGAAAGATCGGTTCAAACTGAAAGAAATCACGCTACAGGACCAGAGGTCAGTGACATCCTGCTTTAAGCTTCTAACAAAACAATGGCAAACAAGGTTTCATTGTTTCAGTGTTAAGCTTCCCATGCCTGACTTTGGAAAGACAAACACAACCTGTAAGTGAATATTATCATATTATATTATAACATGGTATAATAAACGTCCTATTGATGTGCTTGCTTTTGACTTTCTTTTGACCATAATTTTGTTTAGTCATATAAACAATCACTTTGTTTAGATATATAACAATTAGCTATTTTTATAACATCATAATCTCAAGGCACTGCTGGGGGAAGAATTTCCAGCTTTCTTACTACTCATTGTTTATACCGCTTTATCCTGTATACAGGGCATTAGGGTTATGGAATCTGTCCCAGGAGACTTAGGGCACGACAGGGTGCCAATTCATCACAGGGCACACTTACTCACACACTACAGGCAATCTACGAACGCCAATTAGCCTAATATGCATGTCTTGGGACTGTAGGAGGAAACTGTAGTACCCTAGTAGTAAACCCACCAAGCACGGGGAGAACATGCATACAGAGGTGGGAATCAAACCTGGACCCTGGAGATGCAAGGAGACAGTGCTAACCACTAAGCCACAGTGTCGCTGGCTTTCCTTATGGATAACTGATATGCCTCATTGCATGACACATTTTAACGATTAAGTTTTTTTTTTTTTTTTTTTTTTTTTTAACAAAACATCACATTTTACTGTATTGCTTCTTTCTTTCCTTTTTAACATTTGCAATATAGCTTCTTCCCACATTACAGTACACTTTATTTAAGAGCTCTGTGTAGGACCCTAAATAGTGAGTCTTTATTATAAAGTAGTTAAACAGAGACCTTATTTTTACAGACTAAAATGTCTGACCTATATAATGGTCTCCTAAAAGATTTCGGGGACAACAGGAACCAAGACAATTTGTCTAAATCTCAAATGCCTGACAGGATCTAGATATTAAGTAGAATATTATTAATCATTTGGAATGAATACAGATCCCCATGAATACAGATTTTTTTTATTGGAATATGTTTGCACCGTAGTATGCACCATATTTTTAGAACTAAACAGAGACAATTTCATATACAAATAATGACCTTGCATCACACCCCCAATATATCCTAGTAAATAACCAAAGGTTTGTTGACACCTGTCCATCCAACCCGTATGTTTTTCTTCCCTAAACTGTTGCCCCAAATAAATAAAAAAACTGGTACAGCATGACAATGGTCATGTGCACAAAGTGAGCATGTATAGCATATACATATATGTGGTCAGTAGTTCACGTACACTCGTCATGAACATGATGTCATGGCAATATTGGGCTTGCATTTTTTTTACTGGTCTTTTTCTGGAGCAGAATTTTAAACAAAAAAAAACATCTTACATTTTTTAAGTTGTCGTTATTTTGAAAGATTTTCTGAAATCAACACAGAACAGAAATTTGCTGTTCTGCTTAGGGATTCTGATGTAGTCGTCATTCTTCACCGTTCCATCCACTTTATCCAATGCACCAGTTCCACTGGTAGCAAACCAGACCCAAAGCATGATGCTACCACCACCATGATTTACAGTTTATGCAGTTTTCTTGGGACTGAATGCCTCGGTTTCATACCTCCAAACATACATCTGGTCCAAACTTTCCTCCAGAAGGCTTTGTCTTTATCCATGTGGTCAGCTGCAAGCTTCCATTTCCTGTGTCTTGGTGGTTCTTGGGTTGTTCCTGACCATCTGAGCCAGTTTCCTCACAGCTGGGAGCGACAATTTGGGTCTTCTTTCAGACCTTGGCAAAGTTGCTCCACCTTTCAATAACTTGAACTTACATACACTTGTTTGAACTAAATTTGGAATCTGCATTTGTTAAAAAATGGCTCCATGAGACATTGCTGTCTTGTGTAAATCCACCATCCTCTTTCTCAGATATGCACTGCGCTCCTTGGACTTTCTCACTGTACTATGTGTCGGTTAATCGAATGAGTATTGTTAAACAAACCATTTTATACCCACATAGAGAAGCAACCAGCTGGAATTAATCACCATCACTAACAGGAAACTGAAAGAGTGTTCAAAGAGACTTTGGGACTCCAAGGAATGTATGGCCCAGCGTGTACAATTTTAATTTAAAAAATGGATGTTGTTGAATCCTTCTCCTCAAGTAACAGACCAGTTCAAGGAAATCACTGAAAGTCCAATATTGCTATTAAATTCATGTTCATGATGAGTGTTTGCAAAATAACTGTAAAAATGTAATCTGTAACTTTAAGTGTAGTTTATATAAAACAGAGCAGGTCCTGTGTCTCCTTGCCCAAAATAAATGTGTAATTCTGATTATTTCCATGAGTGAGCGTTAAAAAAAAATTTAAACAAGCATTATTTTAATTAACAAAATGACCTGAAAACTACTAATTAGGGAAAGAAGCGATACGAAAAGTCATTTGTTTTCAGACAGGCCTGTGAAGGATGTGGCTCTACGTTCTCATGGTGCTATTGTTTTAGAGCCGTGGCTGTACATTATCGTGGTGGTAATGTTTTGGGGTGTGACTCTACAATCTGTCTGTGTTATTGTTTTTAGGGTGTTGCTCTACAATCTGGCTGTGATTGTTTGTGGGCGTGGCTCTATAGTCTAGTAGTGTTTTGGGGCGTGGCACTACAGTCTGGCTGGTATTATTTTGGGGGTGTGGCTGTACACTATTGTGGAACTATTGTTTTGGGGCGTGGCTCCACCATCAGTGGTATTGGTGTTTTGGGGCGTGGCTCTACACTCTGGTGGTGTTATTGTTTTGGGGGCGAGGCTTTGCAATCCAGTGGTGTTATTGTTTTGGGGGAGAGGCTCTGCACTTTAGTGGCATTATAGTTTTGGGGGCATGGCTATACACTTTAGTGGCATTATTGTTTTGGGGGCGTGGCCACCTCAAGGCAAAAGACTCTGACCTCATTCTCTACAACAGAAATAGAGGTAAGCTTGTAGGGCAGAACACATGGGGTGGTGACAATCGTGACTGAAGTACACAGGAGAGGGTTGCCCAGTTCTTTTGGTCGCAATAGATTTTTGCCTTACTGCATCCTCAAGGTCATGCAGACTATGCCAGCATGATATCTCTCCAACATAAACCTGCACATTTCTCTCTGTTTTTTCACATTGTCATGCCCCGATCCTGTGCATTTCATCAGTATATTAGTGAAACAGTGGATTTGCCCACTCATCTTCGATCAGATACTAAAAATGGAAAAAACACGACAAAAAAATATCATTAATCAAACTCCGCCTACCCCAGTGTTACTGTAAACCCTGCGGACAGAAATAGACAGATATAGTATCGCGTTTAATATCGCAGTTACATGTAGTACATGCAGTGGATTGTTCAGCTATCCAGTAGAATTGTTCACGTTAATGCAGCTTCAAACCAAACCAAACGCAACGTTTACAAACAGAGGAATGTCACGCTGAGGTCCGGGGGGAATCGTGACAGCTTACGCAAACGCTCCGCATGGAAAAGCGCGACCGGTACGCAAACTGCGCTGCGTGCTTTGCGTAAACAGACTGACCACCGGTAAAGCTAACGGCCACGAAAACGAACGCTTTTCATGCCTATTCAAAACCACAGAAAAGCCACACGACTTAACTCTTCACTTTGCCAAACGTGCCGACTCCGAGCGTGTCTCCGAGGATGTAGTGTCCTATCTTGACCCTGCCTTCGTGCTTCTGCTTCTCGGCCATTTTACTATGCGCGATCTTGTTCGCTCGGTTTGGACAGAGTACTGGAAAATGGGCGGGGCTGGAGTGCACAAAAGGGCGGGGTTCGATGACGAGTTTTAGTTAGAATAGGACTGTTCCTAGATCCGCTTGTCTAAGTGTCCTTTAATGTACAGTAAATCGTACAATAATATCTGCGCGCACAGGAAAGATGTTCTGCGGTCAGTGCGACCACGTAAAGCAAAATGGAGGCGGAGCACTGCGCTGCATGACAAGAATGAATTGACACAACACGTGTTAGGCAAAATAAGCAAATTTATCTTAATGTTAAAGATATATTCGGCTTATACATTTTTTTTCTTTCTTAAAGAATCACAATAGTGTAATAAAAATGCAATGTCTGAATGTTTAAACAATTATTCAAATGTCTATTTTATTAAAACAATCCGAAAACATGTAACACCCCACTCTAAATAAATAAATAAATAAATAAATTGGCTTAAATAAAAAGACTGAAAGTTAAATTTTTAAGATTAAATTGTTACGGACCTTATTGGTCTGTTCTTTGCACAATTACTACTCTTTGCACTGCTGTCACTTTGTTACACAATAATTGTGTTATTGCTGTTACACAATAATTTCCCCCACGGGATCATAATAAAGTATATCTATCTATCTAGGTTGCACTGCATTTCAGTTCATTTCGCTAATTAGCATTCTTCATTTATTGTATTATTATTATTATTTTATTTTATTTTTTTATTAAATTGCCACAAATAAAAATTACAATATCAAAAGTATGAAAGTGCAAGATTCAGGTATAAAGGATTGAATTATACAAATAACTAGTTAAATAGAAATTATACAATATGAGCAAACTTAACAAAAATATACATAAAATAAATAAAATAAATAAACTAAATAGCAGAAACAAAAATCACAGTGTTCCATTGACTAAATCAGAATGTCGAGACAATAGCAGAGCAGACCTGTGATTTTCTATTAGATTTAAAGAGCACAAAATGTTTTTGTTTTCAAAAGGTATTTCACAGAGTAAAGGTTATAATTTAGGAGATGATTTAGAAAATTTACATTTATGAATGTAGAACTTTACCATTAAAATACAATGTATACAATGAAGTTGACAATGTATTCAAATGATTTGTTACTGTGATGGAAAAAGATAATTATGTCTTTTAATGTAAAATTGTAAGATTTATGAATTAAATAAAAAATATAATTTCTAAGTTGCTGCCAAAACGCTTGTACCACTCCACAAGTAGAAAAAAGATGAGCAATACATTCTTTTTGATGGTTGCAGAAAGTACACAGGTCCACCAGGCCAAAATATTGTGCAATTATGTAATTAACAGGGTAAATGCAGTGTTACTATGCAGTGAACTTCTTTAACCTTGTTAGAAATAGGATATTTGTGTGAAATAAACCAATATTTTTTCAAATTTAGGTTATCAATTATTGAAGCTAAATAAAATTAACTTTTTGGGATGTTCCTGTTTAGGTTATGAGTGGTTCGATGTACAGTATATGTTTATTGTTACATTTTCTATCAGTGATGAGAATAACTCCGGTTATTAACGTTAATAATGGTTGGTTCATCATATGTAGTTATTATTTATAAGATGAGATTTATAAAGTTGTAATAAGCCCCTTGTAATAGCACTAACCATTGATTTAAATTCTCTAAAGCATGCTTCAATCTTTTTAAGGGTCCAAGCATTATGACATCAGCACTATGATGTCATAGTGATGATGTTAGGCGAGTGGCAAAGGCGCAGGTGCTTGGGCCCAGTCATCATGGTACCGCTCACTGGTAGGTGTTTCGCCTGACATGCAACAACAACTTGTGACTTATCTGCTTCATTAATACATTTCTTATATATCTTGTAGTTTGTTTGTTTTTATTTAGCAATGCACTAGTAAGTTTTTTTTCAGTTCTCACATTACCCTGTGTCTACTGACTATATGTAAAATATACAGTGTGCGATCACATCTACAAACCTGTACAAATCTTTCTATCTAGCTGTCCGTCTGTCTATATATGTAGTCACGTGACTAGGGATCATTTGAATATTTAGGAAATATATCTGACACAGAGTAGAAAAAAGAGATGCAAGGAAACAGTAAGATATTCTGCAAAAAGAGTCCAAACACTTTTCAGTTAATAAGGAGTTTACACAGGACTGCAACAGGGAGATTGTGTGATTTTACACTTTTTCGTAAATGGGCATAAATCATTATGTAGCAATGCTTCTGGTTTTGGACAAATGCATCAAATCAGGCACATTTCCAAAAAAACAACAACAACAAGGAAAACAGTTGAGCTGCTTCATATTTATTTCATACCTGAAGTATATACTCCAAACCTTCTCTTATTGTATGCATATGCAAAAAGGGGCAAAAAGTCAATAAGATAAGCTGAATACTCATTCACTCATCATCTATACCACTTTAACCTGTATATAAGGTCGCGGGGGACCTGGAGCCTATCCCAGGAGACTTGGGGCAAGAGGCAAGTGTACACCCTGGATGGGATGCTAATTCATCTCAGGACATACCCACACACTCATTCACAGACTACAGGCAATTTTGGGGAAAGCCAAGTAGCATTTCCATGTGTTTGGACATTGGGAGGAAACTAGAGTACCTGGAGGTAACCCACCAACAGAGAACATGCTCTCCAGAGAACTCCATGCACACAGAGGTGAGAATCGAACCTGGCGGGAAATCGATTCGAGACCCTGGAGGTCCAAGGCTAACCAATAAGTCATTATGCCGGCCTTAAGCTAAATGTATCACGTTTAATAAAATTTACTCTGTATGGCTAAAATTAATAGGTAATTTATAGGCCTTGTAATAACTTCAACATAAGAACAAATTGTTTCCTGTTCAATTAAATTCAAATAGTTTAAACAAACAACATTCTGTGTTGCATTAACTGTCTAATCTATATGTTAACACAGTAAAACTGGTTTGGATTTCATAATAGTAGAAAAACAGTTTATTTTTCCATTAAACATATATGTATCGCTCAATATATTATTATTATTATTATTATGTTTTTATTATTATTGAGTATTGAGAGTAGTTGCAGTAGTAGTAGTAGTAGTAGTAGTAGTCGTCTTTACCACTAGATGGCAGAAGCGGCTCAGGGCTGACATATCTCTGTCAGCCCTGAACACTATCAAGCAGAACATAAATATCACAAAAACTGAAGCAAGTATTATTCACTGGCCTTTGGTCAAGGGCAAAAACACTGTCTGTACATGCACTGTATAACTGAAGGTGTATTTGCATGGTTATACAAAATAGTACGATATTGTCAAATCATCATCATCATGATCCTCATCATCATTGTCATCGTTATCATATGGTCATCAGAATTATAGTGTTTAGTGCTCATGGGAGATGGAGTGAGTACTGTTGTCACCTCACACCTCTGTGGTTCATTGAGCTTGTGGAGTTGTCTTTGATTTACCAATGTTTGCGTTGGTTTCCTCCGGGTTCTCTGGTCACCTCCCACTCTCCAAAAGCAGGTTTAACTGCTACAGTGTCTGATGTTGTGAATGAGTGTGAGCAATGGGATAAGCTTCACATCCATCATCACCCTGAGGAGGATAAAGCAATGAATGAATGAATGAATGAATGTGTCAGTGTAAGTAGCAGTAAGTAATGATTACTTGACCAAACAAGCGAACAAATAAGCATCAGCTTTAAAACATAAAAAACACCCTTCCTTCGAACTCAGATGATCATGAACTCGTAATATTATCAGACTCTGCGCCAATTAGTTTACTAGTAATACGTTTATCAGCTGTGACGCATCAGGGTGATTTTAACGTGAATTTTTAAGCTTTCGCAACTCTCTTATGAATGAAATGTGACCGATGCTGTGCTCACGTGACGCCCCAGGCTTAAGCAGAGCTCCGGCTGGCGCGCGCAACGGGCCGCGCTCTGAAGCGCACAGGAGGGGGAGGGGGGGGGGGCAGTAAGGGGGCTGAACCTTTCCAAAGCGCTTAACCCGGAGAGTAAAGGGGAGAAGCAGGGAGGAGAAGGAGGAGGAGATCAAGCAAGGATTCTTAAATGTGGACCTGGACCTTCAACACTTTTAAAGCACCGCGCTGTCCGCCGCTCCACAGAGCCCTTGATCCAAGTGAACTGCAAAGTTTTGCTTTTTCTGCATCAAACCACTCTTTTTGAAAGGTACGCTTAGAAAACCACGGACTTTTGGACTTTCTTTCTTTTGCAACTTTTCAGGAATTCATTCTTTTTAAAAAGCAAAACATACCGGATTCCATAGACTGACACGTCCTTATGCAATTTACCGGGACTCGTAATTAAAGTGTATTGCAGTGGACTGAGACTTTAACACAGAAGTAAGCGCACGATCTGTTGAATGCAATCGTACATGTACGAGAAAGCGATGGCATCCGAAACGAGAAACGGCGGCACTTCGACGTTCAACAACAACGGCACCGGCACAACCAGGAGGAAACTGTTGATAGTCCTGGATATCATCTGTCTTCTTTTAGGTGAGTGTTGGAGAACTTTACAACTTTACAGAATTACATACAGACTTGAGAGAGAGAGAGAGAGAGAGAGAGAGAGCGCTTCATTATGGAGTTATTGTGTTATAGTCTTTCATCCCCTTTTCAATGACTTTAAACACAATCCTGCTTTTTTATATATAAATATACATTCAGAGAGATCCCTCCTGCAAAGTGTAAATCTCTCTCACACTTGTGCAGGGTGTCGTTGCGCATTGTTATCTCGTTAAGCAGAAGTAAGTGCCGTTATAAACAGTCTTATCGAGCAGGGGAGTGGGGGCTTGGCACAATGCCCTACTCAATATTTACTCATTTATTCGTCAGGTCATTTAGGCTGATAACACATATATAACTGTTCATAAAAATATGCTCATAAAAAAAAAACTTATTCTATTTTACGCTCTCCAAGTTTTTGGTTTGGTCTTGTTTGCGCATCTTTACAACCTGTCCATCTACAGCTTATACTATATCCTGCATTAGCAACTTTTTAAAAGAGACATTCTTGATGAGTTTGGGAGTTCTGTCACACTTTCCAGTTTGCTCCAAATCAATCTCACTTTCTTGATCTTTTTCTCCTCTTATGCATTTTTTTTTAAAGTTTGGAAAGATGCTCATCTCTAGCCTACTTTAGCTTGATTGCACAGACCAACACTTTCAGCAAGCAATCATCAGTCACACACCTGCACTGTCAACATTCTGTTTATACGTTGTCCGGAACAGAAATATAATATTGTTATTATATATATAATTATTTTTTTTTGCATGCTGTCTCTGACTACAAGACTGACAGATTGGGTTGTCCATCATTCATAATTCCATGTTTACTGAATTGAACATTTTTAAGCAGCTAAGCCAAACTTCTACTATGTTTCATCGATCAGCGCAGAAGCATCTTATTATCTCTCCATTAAGATTACGAACTACACAAAATTAATGCTAAATCCTTTAGTCTGGCAGTCTTTCAGGACAGCTCAGCAAACGTTCTGTAGGGTACTGATGGCCGAACTGCCTCGTTATTGTTTGAGTGCCTGGAACCCATCACAGTGCTGTGAGCAGTTCCCTAATGTCCGTCAGCATTCAGGTCTTTGGGGCAGACCGCTCCAACGCTAGACTACACATTCTATCTTCTTCAAATGTCAGTGCTTAGATGATGTTAAACAGATTTTTTTACTTTAATAGGTTAAACTTTCATTTGCATTCGAGGTTACACACATATTCACATATTCTTCAGCGAATGTTACTTGGTCATTGTGCTGCCCCAACATTATTCAGTCCAATCCAGCATTATACAAATTCAAGTCAGTATTCAAAGCTCTGGGATTAGCAAACATGAAGCCAATGGTATACATTCTACAAATCCCTTTCTTCAGCTGCCTAGCCTCTTTTAAAATCACTGCACTGCATCTTATCAGCTTGCTATAAAGCCGAGACAGGACAAGTGCCCCTTTGGCCTCCATGTTTGTGGAATGTGAGAAAAATGGCATTAATGTGTGTTTTTTTGTGAGAAGCAGGGCAGTGCTATTATTTGAATGGGTCTCATGGTTGACCCTTTAGGATGCAACTGCTTTTGTCCTCATAAAAAAAAAAAAGATAAGACAAGTCACAGAGAAAAAGGATGTGATTTGATGCACACGCACCTTGAGATATTTTGCTACAGTTGCTATAAGTCCAGGATATGAATACAACTGTGAACACAATGCACCAACTCCTCTAGACGCCCTCCCTCCCTTCTTTACTCTTTTCCTAGTTGAAACATAATGAAAACATTTACAGTGTTTGCTTTACATGACCTTTCAAACAAGACTCATATGTGGTTCTTGTTCAATGTCATAAACAACATATGGAGTAAATCTCCTGTTTGCACAGACTTCCTTGTCCAATTAAAAGATGGCAGTGGCATCAACGCTGTGCATCAAAGTGGGATACAAACGAACATCCTCTTTGTGATGGTAAAGACAGGGCGGTTGCTTTCCTTTATGTTGCAGGCTGGAGGGTGTTGTGAAAGCGAGGAGACTCATTAAGATGGGGGACTTGAGGAGGGGGGGTGCGAAGTTGTGGGCCACTTAAAGAATGTCTGATTGAATAGGCTTTGTTCAGTGCAATGCTGGATGCTTGGGGTTCCATCTGGTTAACGCTGCATTGCCTGAATCTTTAATCTACTCTCACAAAAAATGCCTTAATCCTTAGTTTAAGTGGTAGAGCAACAACACAATGGTGCTTGTGGTCCAGTCCTGATTAGTAGAACTTTTTATGAGCATGAGTGATGGTGCATCTTGAAATGTGAGCAGTGAGACAGATCACTGACTGGGAAGCCTCACCTCCCACTGAGGTCTTCCAGGGAGAGTGACGCTCAGGCTGTCCAATTAGCATACAGTGGACTAAAGCACAGGAGGTGTGTCCTTAGTGAACGCTTCCATATTTCCCCCCTACCCCCAAAAAGATCATAGCGGGTGGGTTGACACACATTCCAGTACATACCACAGTCACCAAACAGACTTTCACCCTCTCCTTCTGTCATTTTATTCATTCATGTTGCTTTGGATCCACCATGACCCTGAATGATGACTTTTTATTCAGTAAGAAGGAGTATAATTGTAATAACCTATATCTCTGTGTCATTTGCAACATTAGAAAGCTTATTGACCTTTGTTCCCCACTGTAACTTCCTTTGGGATATTTGTTATGGAAAGACTTGCTTGCTGTTGGCCTTTTGCAGGAAGCCGCCCTGCTAAAAGTGGCTCTCACCTAATCGGCACTGTGCTTCAATGACTTTCCTCAAGCACACAATGGATCTTCGATGCCATTCAAGGCAGGATGGAGCCCAGGCACGCTCTGTGCATTTTAAGATGCAGCAAAACACGCATCGAGCCAACTTTTACTCCAGTAAGCAGCAGGGAAAAAATAGAGTTGTCATCACGTTTATACACAGTGATGGAGGGCTATGTGAATGCAATCCACGGTATACACTGCTCCAAGTTATAACAACACCACAACCACATGCCACTCATTTTTTCATCCTCCTGGTATAGTGTGCGATCAAAGTGAATTAAAAAAAATGGTTGGCTCTCTTGGTTTTGGCCACTTATAACTCCTGTGTGAAGTGTGGAATTCCAGAAAAGGGGTAGCAGTCATGGTTGTAACAAGTTGGCGAACCCATGGGAGATCCACTCATATTGTGTGCTTGTGTTAACCTGTGTTAATCGGCTGAGGTGCACACATGTGGATAAATATTTTCCAGGATTTCTCAGATGCCTGTTCCCGGGTCAGTGAATGCTTTGCACTTACTCATGACATCTGGTGCAATTTTTTGGCATGGGCGTCTGCAGATCCAGAACTCAGGAAAGGGTGGGAAGAGGAAAAGGTCTTCTCGCTCTTTCTCTGTTTTCTCTCCTTCTCTCTTTCCATCCTTTTTTCACTTTTTGCCCTAGATGTGACCAGCTGTGCTGTGAAACATAATCTGTCTCTTTTTCCAGACCATTTCCTCAAGTGCAAAGCCTCTTGCTCTCATTGACTGGGTCATAATTGCAACTCAAAGCTAAACCAGTATACAGGAAAACCTACTGATCCCAAGGCCCAAGTCCTCCTGCGCGAATCCCTCGCTAACATAGCAGGAACATTTCATCAGAGATTGCACAACTTTACGGGTAAAAATAGTCAATGTATGTTTGACAAGCAGTCCATCTGACAAGCCGAAGAGGCAAAGAGACGAGTTATACAGTATCCCTCACTCTATAGTTATACATCTGTCAGACGTGGTGCCAGGATGGTTGGCGTGTTTACTGGGGCGAAGTTGTTTGTTTGCAAATGTTCGCAGAGATCGCACGAGCCAGGCGCCGGCTGGATAAGCAGTGCTTGAGGACTAGGTAACATTCTAGCGTACACGTCAGAAGCAGCTATCCACTGAGGCAGGGCAAAAACCTGTGATTGTGGTCAGCTGCGTGGGCCGGGAAGTGTGAGGGATATAATTTAAGAATAGAGTTGTTTAGAGAACGTAGGAGAAAAGGGGCAGACAAGGTTCCTTCCTAGAGAAATGCCGGAACAGAGCGAAGCCTACTGTCAAGATCTTGTCCATGTTGTATGTCAGCGAGTATTAATGATCATCTGTGATCCAAATCCAGATACAAAGTTAAAGCATCATTGTAGCATCAAATTGACTTGAAAGTCAAGTTGCAAATGATGTTCCAAATTTGCATCAAGATTATATTCATTAATTAATTCAACCATTTTCCATACTGCTTATGATGGCTAGGGTTGCAGGAGGGCCTGGAGTCTATGCCAACCATCCTGGATGAGGTACTAAGCCCCATCAATTGCACGGCCCCAATGCACCCACACATTTATACGCTACAGGCATTTAGGAAACACCAGTCAGCCTACAGTGCATGTTTTTGTACCAAGGGAGAAAACCAACAGAAACCCCATAAAGCACTGGGAGAAAGTTCAAACTCCACACACAGACCAGGGACGAAACCCCCAACCCTGGAGGTGTGAAGCATCAGTGCTAACCGCTGAGCCATTCTGCCACCTACATCACTATTTATTAAACAATATTTATTCTGTGCATATAGACACAGGCGCTTAACTTAACTCAGATTCAGATTATTAAAGCTACTTCATGCCATGAGACAAAACCTAGTGTGAACCACTGTGAAATAAAGACATCGGCAAGCAGTGTGTATTCATAAAAAGGCCAATATTGATAAAGTGACAGACATTAGGCCATGCCAGACATTGTTGTGGTTGAACACTTTGTGTTTATGTAGAGTCTTAGTCACCCTTTTACACCCGCTTCATAAACCACACCATCTAAATAACACCCCAGACCTGTCAAAGTGTGGAGCTGAGTCTTGGTTTGTGCCTGGAAAGTAACTGTGTGTATCCTTATGGCTGGTTTCCAAGGTGCATGGCCGGGTGATTTACATATTTAATCTTGAATTTATTAGAGCCAAACAGAGTGTCTGACATAGCAATTAGATGCACATGGTTGTCGTTTAGCTGTGTGTGTGCCTGTGTGTGTGGATACTGTAGGGTGAGGTGATGTTATCAAGTCCTATAACAGACATCAAGGAAGCAATGTAGTGATAAGATGCCTCTGGGATTTGTTAAATACCCCGGAGCGTCTGTTTTCTAGTAAGCCTTGAGTTATCAGACATCAGTTAATCAATGACATGCATTTCTCACATTTTACTGCCATCAAACTGCATTCAAGAACAACAGGAAATCAATGTAATCAGTTGTTATGTTTAGGATATACGACACCAACCCCCTCCTAGCTTTATTTGCAAGTTTAACACAGAGAAACGAATGATTTGGTTTTTACAGTGAGATTTATTGCATTATATTGGCTCTCGTTAACCGTTTATTATCCATTGTTTCACGCAAATGAGGCATTGTGTGTTTGTGTTTGTTTGCTTGTGTGCCTGTGGGATAGATGCTTAAACTGATTGTTAGAAATAGTAACCGTAGTAAAAGTCCATGCTTAAAATAATTAGCCCTGTAAAGAACAGTTTCTCTTAGTTACGTGAACATAGTCATAGATTCAGGGAATGTGATTTTGTGGAATCTGCTGTGTGTGTGTGCGCGTGTGCTTGGCAGTGCATATTCTGTAATGAGATTTCTGGAATTCTGTGTGGGCATCTGTTAAACAAACCGCATCTATGTCCCAAAGGGCAAGGACGACCTCACTCGTGCGCCCCCCCCCTCCCTCTTTTCCCTTTTCTCTTTCTGTCTTTGGTTAAATTCTGGGTGTTCTGCATTCCTGTGTTTGGGTTGAGCTGTCCTGTGTGTAAAAGTTCATCACCTCTGGGTCAGTCCCCGCACTCTTAAACTCTTATACGCTGTTCAAGAAGGAGGCAACAATCAACAAACGAGGGGTGTTCAAGTCAAACAGGGACTTTCGACGGCGCAGAATTATAAGAGTAAAAGCTCCCATTATTCCTCTATATAATCCACATGCTACATTCATGTACTTATCTGAGCGTTTTACTGGTGCTTGGTTACCATCAAGGTGGACAGATTTCTATGATCACACTGCCGGCCTCCCAGGAACTCTTTTAATGACCCAAACATGTGGAGTGGGGTCAGGACTGTATAGGGGATATGGCAATAACTCCCAGCTGAGTTCTTGTAATGTGCAAGTGGTGTTGGTGAATGATTGTATGTACAGTTTCCACAGACAGATGCGTCTCTTATGCTAGTTGGCAACAAGTTGTTCATCGATTTTCAATGTTAAGATGTTCACATTGCAGTGGACTCCGAGTCACTTCAGCCAGGATGATCATTGGCAGACGAACAGACTTCTTTTAAACATTTGAACCATTTAAAAAAGTTTTTCTTTTATTGCGGCTTAGAGTCCCATCACAGTACTATTCTTGAATTCTTCTGTACACCGTCATTCACAAGAAAATCCCAGTTTGACTTGAACACCTCTTGTAATTTTGCCAAATGTTAGAGCTGTTAGTCAGAATTGTATTTCTGCTATTTAAACCTGTCATATTCTAAATGTAATTACAAAGAGGAAGTGGAAACAATATAAATAAAACCCAATAATTTTCCCACTAAAATAGGAAATAATATATACTTATCTCATATTATATATCAACATTTCACGTGTTATATTTGTAACATAAAAAATGCTGAAGGAAGCCTGTCATACTGAATGTAATGTACTTCTATTTATCCTGCAAAGCTGTTAAAATCATCCTGCTGGTCAAATTAGTGCCCTCGTTGCTCATTCGATAATAAATATATTGTTGAATTTGTCGATATCCAGCTGTGAGAATGAAGCAGGTGTTGATAAAGAGAAAATTCGACAAAATAAGCTGCTCAGTGCAAATGTACAATGAGCTTAGCTAAGAGTCAGGAACCTGTTATAGAATCAACTCATTAATAACTTAACAATATATCAAATAATATTTAAAAAAAAATAACACATAATGACTTTATAAACACTTCAAACACATCACAAAATAAAACTTTTGTATTCATTCTTCACATATTATAAATTCTAAAAATGTTAGACTCTGGAATTTCGGACTGGATTAAACCATGGATCATACACTCACTTCTAGACCCACACACACGCGTTAACACACTCCGATCCAGACATAAAAACACATCTGGTTTCATGCCACAGATCTAAACTGGGTCTAAATGTAGCTTTAGTCGTCTGCATAACATAAGTGTAGAATTGCTATGTATAGCATAGTCATGGTTACAATTTTCTGACCACAGCAGACACTCTTTCTGTCTGTGTAGCTTAAGGGCGACATGGGATTTGGTATACAGACTGAGATGTTAGGCAGTGGATTTAGGTTCAGAATTACATAATCACATTATCACAACATGTTTATATTATTATAATCACATTATCACAACATGTTTATATTATTATAATCACATTATCACAACATGTTAATATTATTATATTATTATAATCACATTATCACAACATGTTAAAATTATTATTGAATATGGATAATTTGGAGCGAACGTCTATCTCATGCATTAATGTGATTAGGTTGCTGAATGCAGCTCACTGGACCAAAAACCATCTACAAGGTTGAGACATTAGGTCAAAAAGGGGAGGTTTTTCAGGTGTTCCAAGCGATGATATGGCTTGTTGAGTCCACTACGAAACAAAATGCTTTAAATTGACGAGTTCTTATTTCCGGGCATGAACGAATTACAAATAGTTAAACGTTAAAGGATTATATTGCTTAATTTTTCAGCCATGTTAGTTCTTATCTGGCCTATTGAAAGTATCAGTTTCTCATTTTTATCCTGGTGTGTCTGGAGGAAAAGTAGAACTTATGTAGGTGTCAGTGTTGTGCTAATTGGTTTGCAATGAGTAATTGACATAGTCGACCAAAATTGATGACCAAAGTAGTTGGCAATGAATTTAACTGTCGATTAGTTGGCAACGTGATCACGCATGTGTGTCACCCTTATTTGGAATGGTCTGACATGTAGGCAGGCATTACCGCTTACTGGAGTAAAGTAAACAACTGCGTGGTGCAAGGTTCATTACCAAAACCTTCACAGAGTGGGAGCATTTAACCTCGGGAAAAACTTGCAACATTTGTAAAGCTGCTCTAGCGTCGCATGGGAGCACATCAGTTTTGTTGGTGCATCTGAGCAGCAGGCAAGTCTCCCATCTCTTATTTTGACGTTGTTCAGAAAAGTGGAATTTTTCATGCAGTTGTGAAATAATAAATGTTTTACTATATTTTTATTCAATTTTCTATGTTGAAAAACATTTTTGTTGCCATCTGCTAGCCAACTATGATTTGATTCTGTCGACCAATCAGATGCTGCGATTTTTGATTCGTTGCGCTATTGTTGGCTTTTTTCTGATTTCAACCCCAAAAATTATTGAAATTTGAACCCATGTATCAGCAGGAACGTTTGCTGAAAGACATGTTTAAACGAAGGTTTTTAAACATATATCGTAGCACAACCTTAGTTAGCACAACCTTTTAAAATTTAAAAGCTGATAGCTAAAAAGCCACTGAGTAATTGTAGTATTCGTAATCTGAAGTTATTAAGTTTAGTTTTTAATAGATTATTTGATCAAAACAATCATTAATTGTAGCCCTAGTTTACATATTATATATTACAATGTAGATACTGAAATATACATTTATAGGTAAATAATACGGCAAAAGGATTCTCAGTATGGACTGCGCGTGAACACACAAGCCTCAGATTTGACTTCTGACTCGGCAGACACAGCAACAACCTCTATACACGGTGATAATTAGAGAGCTTACTGAGTATATGAACCCCACAACGAACCATATTAGGGCATTTAGCAGCATGATTTAAAAGTCTCCCGTCTCTTATTTTGACATGTTTAGGTATAGTGTTAACCTCATTATTTTCTTTAGGGAAACCACAGTAAATGATATTTATGCACACCCACAATCCCTCTTAGGTAAACACATGACTGCCTGGTGTATGGTAAGCACCATGCGTGGTGGGTGGGATAGGCATCAAAAAGGCAAAATAACAGAGCAGCTTTAATGCAATGCCATGCGAAAACTTCTCTATACTATGATTTGGACGATTTCTAAAAATAGCTCAGGCTCTAAATATACAGTAGATGAATTTACACGATCTGAATGGTTGTGCTATCAGAAATCCACATATCCCCCTCTATCGGCAGGGTATCACTATACGACGCTGGTCACTGCGTGTGTACGTGGTCAAAGGCCAGGACCAGACTCTGATATTCCGTTTGCCGGAATTGCTGAAAGTAAGCACGTTATTCACTCCACAGTGAATCCAGAGTATTGAGGCACAGAGAACGCTGAGCTTAGCAGCTTGCACAGACAATGCCGAGTGGCTCTCAGTATTTTGACCCGGAGGAAAACACAACGCCAAACGTCTGTGTAATAATCTTTTAAACACTTTTCCAACCAGTACTTGAGATAGAGTACATTTGGATGGTGTAAGGTACCTAAATGATCTCATGTCATCTGTGTTACTGTTATTAAGTAGCAAGAGTTACTATGATACTATGATAGATAATTAGTATGAACAGTACAACTGTTACACAGGGAGGTCGAATATGTAATTTGGTGATTATTACTTTTTAGTTTGGTTAAAAAAATCTGAATTAAACAATACGTGGTCCAAATAGAATCATGGATCTCTCAATTTTCATATGTGAGAATGTTTAAGCTCAATAATGGTATAAATTTTATAAAGTGTAGATTTCTCTACAGGAAATGTCAGTTCAGCATCATCTGTGTGCGTGTGTGTTTATGTAAGTCATGCATGGGCGTCAGGAGAGATGATGTGCAGCAGAAAGGCCACACATTTTGGAGTTCACAGTTCATAGAGTTGGAGTTCAGAGGTCAGCTAGATCATTAGATCATGAATTTGTATATGCAGTGACGGTGCACCAGACTGTGTGCGCATGTGTGCGCGCATGTGTGTGCACACGTGTTCGCGAACGTGTATTTTGGAAAATTCCATACCAGCTTGAAACGCACCTCTGACTCCTGAAGAATGCCGCACAGCACAGTTTAATACCAGGGAGCAAGTGCAATGCTTGTATTTATAAAGTGCACGGTCATAAAGTCACACACAGCTCTAAATATTTAGTTACAAAAGATAGATGCAAAAGCAGTCCCAGTTTCCCCTTTCTATCCCTGCCACCTCTCTCTCGCTTTCTCTTTCGCTGTTTATCGTTCACTCTTCCCTTGCTCCATCTCTATATCCTCCTACCCTGAGTAATTAATGAACTTTTTTCTCCAGAGTTGCCCTTGTCCCTAATAGCTCTTTCTCTCTTTCTCACTCTCTCTGACTGTATTCTGTTGCTCTGGCACAAGCGCATGGTCTGGCAGAGCTCCACTCGTTCTCCGCAGGGCAATTCCCACAGCGTGCTGTATTCTTTCACTCGTACACCACCCCTCTCTGGGATTTCGGACTGGGATCCGACCCCTGACCCCTGGGCCCCTCTCCTCCAAATGATCAGCATTGACAAACCAATCGAGAGAGCTGAAACCTAAATTCAACACAAACCCCCTTTCTGTGCTGAACATTGATGCCCCTGCGAGGTCCAAAACGCTGATCTAATGGGCAAATATGTGCTGTCAGCTATGCCTTCAAGCTTTCTGTTCACTACTTAGCAATGGGCTCACTGTTCTTTGTGCTCTGTTCAACCCTTTTGGTTAACTTGGCGCATTTGGGTTCTCTAATGTAACGCTCTATGAATAAGAAGAGCAGGTCTGATCACTAAAGCACAATTTCCACTTTACACCATAGCATATAAAGACGTAGCTGATGTAAAACTTTGAGACATTAAAGCAGAGGAAATTTTTAGAATATCAGAAATGACCAATATGAAAAAAAAAAAAAAAAAAGCTGATTTAACAGTTTGACACATTTCCTTTCTTTGAACCGCGCCAGACTAATAGCAGGGTGAAGAAATAGGTGTCACTGGACAAATGTCTCCATATCAGGGTGTACGCATCGTCTCCCTCAGGCAAAGAAGAGTTATGCACGATTGAGGTGAATGCGTCATTCTTTAATTGCTGGCGCAAACTACAGTAGCATTGCAGGTTATAATCACACTTGACTGCTGATCTTTAAATCACGGGTGTGTCGCTGGCTGTCACCATGTCTGTTTAAAAGGAGTTTGCTAGCTTTCACTAGCAGGTCGTGACATCACTACGTACATATAGTATGAATCACTACTTAGTTCAATGATTTTACTTATTTTGATATGTAAGATCATATTTGTACAGTGATTCAGAGGAAATGTTACATCCGTTCTCACAATTAAATCATGTTTTCGGTTCTCTCCAGTCTTCTAGCGTAATGAAATGAGCTGTTCCAAGCACACTAGCTGTGCACTCTGACAGATTTCTCATATCTTTCACGGCATGCTCACTTGCTTGTTCCAAGGTCATGACAAAAAACACGTTGTTCAGTTATGATTTCAAGCTCCAGAGTTACTTTCAGCATCATCGCGCTACAGGTCTGCCCCATGACCTCTAACCCTCTGCCCTTCTGTCGATCTATCTTAATGCTGTCAATGATAGCGTTGTGGGTTTAACAGAACCTCTGACCCAAACGTCTATGTTTTCACATACATGTATAGATGGGTGTTCTCTTGATAGACTCCCCTGGTTAAAGGCTTTCACCTTTGTACCCGTCTTTCTTCTTTCCTTTGTCTTTCCATTTTTCCATATGTTTCGGTTCATGGGTGTTTTGTCTGGCGCATTGTCACAGCACCTAAAAACTTCTCGCAGTCGCAATCCCTTTCCTAAGATTCACTTGTCATCTAATAATGATTAATCCCGGTATAATGATTATTCGCCTATTCAACTTCCGAGTGCTCGGGGCTAAAGAGGTGAAATCGTGACAGTTTTTTCCCCCCCTCGCAATCCTGTCAAGTCTGTGACGGGATAGATTCTCATATCCTCCATTAGCCAGTCTGATCCTGAGTACTCCAGACGACTGATTAATGTGCTCACCTTCATGCATGTCATAGGTGTTGCTCCATGCTGGTGCCAAACCACAGACACACAGTTCCTGGTTATCAGATAATCAGTATGGAAACACATAAACACTCGTCCCTCATATTGCATGTTTAGGCTAGAACTTCCTCGCTTCCAGCAAAGCGAAAATCAAGTCTGATAAGACTGTGCCAGCAAATCATTTCCCTGCACTTATTTCTCGTGTAAACAGTCATTTTCATTTTTCTGACATTCTGCCATGCCATGTTGGTATCTCCGATGTGCCGCCTTGAGATTAAGGTGACCCGTGACGCTTGCTGTCGCCTGCTCTGTGTTTCAGCTGGAGGAAACTGCTGCCCACATCTGATAACCCAAATAGGAAAATTTCCCTTGCGGTACTGCACTCTACCACCCAGTCTTTGATTGTTGTTGTATGCTTGTGTGTGGGATGTATATGTTGTTTGCTTCCCCGAGATGAAACCCCAGGGCATTCTGGCTCCAGATGATTTTCATTAGGCTCTCACCGTGTGCTCGGTCTGGGGCAGCTCATTGGCTGAAATGTGTATACCAAGCGGATCTGGCGGGCTCCTGGGAAAGCTCTCTTTCTCTTCTCAGGTTCTCTTATGGCCCACACCCTGATGATTTCACATTTGTTCAAATTAGAGCAGTATCTATTCTATTAAAGAAAGGTGCCTTAGGGGTGTTTGGATGGTGAATTAAAGTTTCTTCACCAAACCAAAAAACCTTAATCGACTTCCTCATAGTGTAGGACAGCACTCTCTGCCCACTCTCTGTGAACTCTAAACAGAGGTATTCTTCTTTGATTTATCACCCACTGAATTCAGGTGTCTTGTTTTTAGTTAAGAGTAGCAGAGAGAGAAAGACAGAAAGACATTAAGGCAAAGCGGCATAAGCCTATAATTTATGAGGCTGTTTCGTTTGAAGCTCAACAGCTTCTTTTCTGTGACGCAAATGAGCCCGGGCATGGGGAGTGAATTAGGGTTAGGGAAAGAGAGCGGGATCACGTTTGTGTGTGTGTGTGTGTGTGTGTGTGTGTGTGTGTGTGTGTGTGTGTGTGTGTGTGTGTGTGTATGTATGTATGTATGTATGTGTGTGTGTATGTGTATGTGTGTATGTGGAGGGGAGGAACAGAATCTCCACATACCAGCCGTCTCTCATGGTGATCGCATGATGGGTTGAACAATCCCAGGCTGGCATAGAGTGGCTGGCAGTGCGGGCATATACAGAGAGCCTTTCATCAACATTTGCTGGAGAGGCGCACATACACGCACTCTCACTCCTTTCAGGCCTATTTAGGCTTTGTAGTAGGTCCTCTGTATTCCCCCATGCTGCCGTTGGGCTTATTTTTAAGTCTCAGTAAGGGGTCAGCGCTCTGTCATTGGAGTTCCCACATGCACGGAAGCTATGATTGCTTTTCTCCATCTATCTTTTGCTCACTCCTGCTCTCACTCTTTGGCTGAGAAATGAAAGTTTTTTCTCTCCCTCTCTCTCTCCCTCTCCCACTCATGCTCATTTGCATCATAATTTCAGTCTGCATACAACCACAGCAATGTGATGGAAACTTCTGATAGCTTGTTTCAAATTGGAATTCCTCTGCCCGCCAAGATCGGTGTTTGCCTTTTGAGGTTGTGAAGGATAAAAACACAGACACAAACACACTTATCCGTGTTCATCTTTGCACGTTCTTTCTAGTCTATTTGACACAGGTGTGGGAAGAATCCAGACAAGTATGTCAAATCTCCATACCACTGGGTGTTTCCCTAACTCATAACCTGCTCCCATGAAGCCCCTCCAAGTCTGTGAACTCACCAACCCTCACCAATAGTTTACCTTACGTGTAAATGTGCTCCGTCGCAACTACACACGTTTTGTTTGCGCAGGTGAAGCCCGGGAATGAAGCTTTAAAGAGTTGCCTTGCTGAGCTGTTTAAAGAGTGAAATTGCAGACAGGAAAAGTTCAGGCATGTTGTGGAGATTTGGAATATGTTGAACGCCAACTCATGCGTGTGAATTATTTCAGGACTGGGATTTAAGCAATCCCGAATGTCGTTTTGAATCAGGTTTGGTGCTGCATGCCTTTTTCGAGGTCAACATTTTTCTTGCCAAAGAGAGTTCAAAGTGCTTCCAAATGAAAGTTGGCTGTTACGTTGACTTGTGTGTTTCGGCCCCTCTCCCTAACCACACAAACCCAGAGCACTTCCTTATACTGGCCGTTATTGCCATCCTAAAGCCTATTCCAAAGATTTGGGTGGCCAGTGTAAGCTTAACCTTGTTTTTCTTGCTATTCACACATTTTACAACATTTCGTAGAAGCCTGCTTAAGAACTCCCACTTGCGTTTTCTTTGCTTTGATTTGAAAATCTAGATTTATTTTCCCTGCGTGTCAGCTGACGTGTTTTGCAGGTGATGTTAACGTGTAGGCCGTTTCGGGCTCCGCTCTCAGACTGGCATCTCTTCCCCTCTTCTTAATAACACAGTGGCCTGAGAAATCTGCACTTCATAAATGTACCTTATAGATCTGGTTAGTTATGGGGAAAAGATGTGCTGTTGGTTTAATCTTGTGGTATAACTGACCACGCATATATCTTTGAGCTGAGCTAGCTTAGCTTACTAAGCATAATTTCACTATAAACTGGACTGTTGAACCCACATCAGCTCAGACCCATTTCACTTTTGAAGAAGAACCTCCTCAGATTTCTCTTTTGGACCAAATAGACCACAACTAGACGTTTTGAAAGATGTCCCATGGCATTTCCCCAGACAATTTTGGGATTAAAATGTCACAGCAATATTTTCTTAATTTGCTATATAGCAATTTGTTCAAGAAATGCAGTCAGAAAAGGTTATATCTAAAATGTGACAGTTAATTTGAATCATTAGAACTGTTAAATAGGATGAAACTTTCAAAGCCATGCTATATCCAGTTGATCTAGACACACCACACCAGTGTCATGGCTACATAAATTCACAGATTGTTACATGACTCCACCAGGATGTTCATTAAATGCCACTTAGGGATTTCATGAGTTAAAGTCAAGGATACAGCTGAATAAGGAACTTTACAGAAAATTAAAAAGGTTGGTGACACCTGTGTCAGTGTAGGTTCTTACAGATTACAGCACCAAAGCGCCAGAGGTCCAGTAAATCTGACCTGGTGATTCTCACCATGTCCTGTCATATAAGAGTGCTCTTAACTAACAATCTGGATTCATTATGATTTAAGTTCACCCAAATAGAACTTCATATTGTATGTAAGGAACAGGGTTCTTTGGATGCATAACCCTAACCCTAACCCTAACCCGAGGTTTCAGCATCCTAAATTGGTTCTACCTTGAACCTTTTCTGAAAAACAAACCTGTTGAACATTTCAAAGTTCCTTCAGAGCAATGCTTCTCAACCTAGGTCCCGGAGGGCCCCCTGCCCTGCACCTCTGAATGTTTTCCCTGCTTTGGCACACCACCTTCAATTCAGAACAGCCTGCTAATTAGCTGATTAGTTAAATCAGTTGTTCTGGAAGTTGAGAAAACACTAAAGCGTGCAGGGGGTCTTCCAGGACCAGGGTTGAGACACAGCTTCATAGGAAGAGAAACAAACTAAGTAAAAGCCCATTTTCCTTCTAAGAGTGTTGTTCATTGAAGTTTGTTGAGCGCTCTCTCAAGTTGAGTTTATTCAAAGGATTTTAGCTAATGCTATTTAGAACGCATTGTTTCAAGCTTATGCTAAGCCTGTTGAAAGCATAGATAATGAGTTCTTTAAATGAGTATGCTAACACAGAGAATCTATCCTATTTGAATGCTAGGCATACAGCAGTATATTTGCGTTTAGTTAGCGGATAAGAAGTGCTTAAGTAATAAGGGTGTACTGCAGGGATCACTGTTAAAGCTGCTGTCTTTCGGTTTTTACTATATTCTGTATGAATAATGAGATTGTTAAAAAAAAAAATGTACATCATGCTGAGCAGCACAGCATCCCAGGTAAGTCTTTGTGTGTGACGTCATGCGAGGCGTGTTTTTGTGTGTGTTCTGCGCAGTCATGCTGCCCTCCATGGTGCTGCACAAGTCCACGATACTGCCGTACCAGCGCGGCTTCTACTGCACGGACGACAGCATCCGCTACACCTTTAAGAGCAGCACTGTGCCCTCTCGCGTGCTGATGGCTGTGGGCATCCTCCTGCCCCTCGCCAGTGTAAGTGCCCCAGCTGGGGGCATCAGACTCGGAGGCATGGTGCCAGGCAAGACTGGGGATGGCATGGGAGGCCGAGGACACTGAACGAGTGAAGGCACACTATACTGTGTATAGAATGTAAGGTAGTTTGTAGTCACATAACAGACCTGGATGTCTTTTTAAATAATACAATATATATTTATATACATCAAAAGATGTGCTTTATAATAGACCTGAAAAAAGACTGATGCAGAGAAACTATTTAGTGTAGTTTAGTGCCTTGCTCTTTTAATGGACAGTCCTCCATGCCAAAAGCTCCCTGTCTTTCCTGGCGTATCCCATGATTCTCGGCTGCTGCGCGTGCTGTGCTGTGCCACCTCGCCTCCTGTGCGTGTGTCTTTCTGTTTGTCTGTGACTGACCTGAAGCATCTCTCTCTCTCTCTCTCTCCCTCTCTCTCTTTCCCTCTCGCTGTAGCTGCCCTGCCTTTCCTGTTAGTCGAAACTAGCATGATCGAGCCGTATCAACGCGGGTTTTACTGCAGTGACCAGTCCATCCGGTATCCTTATAAAAACGGAGACACCATAACCGATGGCGTGCTCTCTGCCGCTGGCATTCTTATTGTCATCGTCTCTGTAAGTGATCCTCTTACATATATATATATATATATATCTCCAATATATCATCCTTAACCCCACTCTTATAGAAATAGAGCTTCACCCCTATAGTTAACCACAGTGAAATAGTGAAGTACGAGATCTAGTCGAAATAACTAGTGGCTTAATAACAGGACAGAAAACTCCACCAGAACTAAACCATTCATATCCATCTGACAAAGAGAACCCAAACTAACTTAATATGAGAGTGGTCAGGGGAGGCTTTTGGGCTTCTCATCTTCTCATTCTTCTTCTTCTTCTGCACTTTGGTCTCCATTACTGTCTTTTCTCTGATTTTCTTTTTTTGTTTTACATTCACGATTTTACTGCGAATAATTTTCCCCATTCTGGAAACTTAGAATCAAGAGAACTTTGAAAATCAGTAATGGCTTTTGAGTAGAGTGGGAACTCAAACCGCCCCTGACCTAAACAGTATGAGGCTCACATTCAACTCTGATTCGCAATTTCTATTTGAGATAGCAGATCTAAGCTGGCTGACATACTTAACCCTGCAGCTGTCAGTCTGCTGACGTCTCTTCTTTATTAGATCGGCGAGGACTTTTAATAGCATTTGTGACAGCTGAAGCCAGTTTCCTAAAAGCCAGGTCACAGTTTTGGCAAAGAACCATGATATCGTAGCTTCTCCGGTGTAACTTGTATAATATAAATGCTATAACATTATTCAACATAAAAAAACAAACGATATAACAGTCCATAAGAAAAGAACTGAAATCTTGCACTGTACACGCAGAAGTAAATACGTACTCAAACTGTGTTTCCATTCGTGCATTCATTTGATTTCATGTTGATTAATTTGGGTTATGAAATTCTTTAATCGGGTTATGAGTAATTCCAACCAGAAAACGTCGTTGTCTCTCCAAACAGTGCATGAGTTTCCCCGCGTACTCTGTTTCCATCATAAAAGAAAAATAAATGATTCCATTTAATCATTTATTTGATAAAGAAATAATAATAATAATAATATACAGTACTGTATACCCCTTATACTTTTCATCATATTGAGCATTTTAAAATTTAATTTAGGCTTTTATCAAAAGGAAAATTCACCGTAAATTCAGTCAAAAGTTTGTTTTATTTTTTTAAAAACTCATCCACATCTGTTACGTTATGATAAGGTCACCCTCAATTCCATTCTATATAACTGCCATCACTAAATGTCACCACTTACAAGAGAGGCAGGTCATGCCCAGGATCAAAAACCTGTTCTCCTGATCCCTTCACTCATCTCTCTCTCTCTCTCTCTCTCTCTCTCTCTCTCTCTCTCTCTCTCACTAATTATCACTACATACCAATTTGATAAAGGAATGCTCCAATAATTACATATGCATGTACATCACAACACATACTCTGCATGTCTAACATGACACACACCTGACCATTATGAATTTTTATACTAATTGTAATAAACCATGTGTCCAGCATGTGATAATTTTTTTTAAAGCAAATTATGCAGTACATATCTGATGTTTCTCTCTGGCCTACAGATTGTGATTGGAGAGTGCTATAGGATCCGTTATCTGAATCAGGGCTCACATTCCTTCGTGGGAAACCCGTACATCTCCGCCCTTTACCGGCAAGTAGGCGTGTTCATCTTCGGCTGCGCGGTGAGTCAGTCGTTCACGGACATCGCAAAGGTGTCTGTGGGGCGCATGAGACCACACTTTCTCGACCTGTGCGACCCGGACTACTCGCAAATCAACTGCTCCGCTGGCTACATTACCGACTATGTGTGCAGGGGCGACCACAGCAGGGTGCAGGAGGCGAGGTGAGTTGTGTAGCGTGTGTTCATACATTAACACACCTGCACATGCTTGTACTCAGTCATTCAGTCACTGAGTGCGATGTTAAGGCAGGGATTTTGTTTAAACCATATCGTAATAAGATGTGATTGCTTGCGGAAACAGTAAAATTTAATAATAGGACAATTGAACATTGTGACGTTGTGATGATTTTGTGCAGCACTTTTCATGAAAAACATTCATTAAGTATTTATTAGCCAATTACTTACTTCTTGTTTTGCACAACTTTCTGCTTCCCTACTTTGTACGTTTTGCACAGTATTGCTTCCATTTTCCATAGCTATATTTGTGCACAAGGAATGATAGATCTTTTATCAAGCATGATTTCCAAGTTGCATGTCTTCCCTTACTCAACTCAGAAAATTTGAGAACTTTTCTGCATTTTTATTTTGTTGTTCCACTGTAATCAGTATGATGTGAAAATTAATTAGACCAAATTGAAAGAAAGGCATGAAACATTTGAAGTAAACTTCTCTCTAATTTAGATCAGACATACAGAATTATACAACAGCACAACTGAATGAATATTTGAATTAAATGTGCTTATTTTCTGTCTTTTTTTTTTTTTTTTTGTAGAAAATCTTTCTTCTCTGGACATGCCTCATTTTCCATGTACACCATGCTGTATCTAGCTGTAAGTATATTACAAAAGCACACAAGCATGGACATACACACTCACACGCATAAACACACTCAGGTGCTTTCCTGCTTCATGGCAGGTCCTGAAAAGTGGACACAGTGTCTTTTGTTCTTGTTGAGGACAATCTGTAGAAAACCTTTTCTTGATCATTTTGTGCCCCAGATGTTCATTTTTTCCGTAGCTGCCTGGACTCGCTTTTTCGATCTCTATGAAAATTACTCTTAGTCGATTCCACATCATTCTTCTCTCCTCAAATTCTTTTCTCTCTCTATTGCTCATGGCCACCTGTTGAAAGAAAGTGCTTTGAGTGTTCTGTTAATTAGACATATTGCCAGTCTGAAACCCACTTCAGACACGCCACGCACACACCCATTCGCTTCCTGTTTAAGCGTTTTCACGTTTCCACATTATAGATCAAACCGTTTCCTGCTTTCAAACCTATTACGTTAGTCTCACCTCAGCTCTTAGGTCCACCCTGTTTTTCCTTTTCCTTGGTTTCCTTTTCTTCTTTTCAGGCATTTCCCACTGGATGCCACACCACCACCCCCTCCCTCTCAGCTGTAGCCCAGAGAGCACTGAGGTAGGGCAGATGATATGTGGGGGCCGAGGGTCTTGTTCGCTAATGAATGAGGCCAGCTGTGCATTCCCAGAGTTTGGAAAGATTAAGTGGGAGTGTGAGAGAGGGCAGAACGTGGCAGGAGCGCCGCCAGCTCTGTGTAAGCGAGACCCTGGGGCAGCGCGTGTGACTATGAGTGTAAATATGTGTATATGTGGCCAGAGGGCCAACAGAGGGAAGCTGTTTTAACTCAGAAAGCAATCACCTTAATACACTCCGAGTGGTCATTAAATTAATGTGCGACTTTGACGACTTTGTTGGACTCACAGAACTGACAATGTTTCATGACAGAAGTGATTGGCTTTCCATCTAGTGCACTTTGAGCAGAGTGATTAGGCACAAAGTAGAGGCCAAGTGCCTAGTGCATGGACTCTCTCTGCTGGAATCTGATATGCAAGGAACCATAGCGGTTAATATCCAAGAAAGAACATGAATGAGTGCTGTTAACGTTGTTATGCGCTGGATGTTACTTATATGTGCAAATACTGAGATTAAAAAGCCAAAACACACAACTGAACATTTGATACACACAAATCTATGACTACTGCTTGACACAGAAGATTGTTTTATGATGGCTTTATTTTTAAATGTTGTATCAGTTTAATAATCCATTGCAAACGGACCAAAAGTATACATTTCTCTTTCATTTAAAGATCCCATATTTGACTATTTGTTTATCAAGTCTCAGAGTTCCATGTATGTGTTTGTGTTTATGCTGCAGCCAAAATTGTGCAGCTATGTAAATTAGCCACTGCTAAGCCATGCCCACCTGGGGAGGGGGTCTGCTTATATGAAGTTACTCACTCACTCACTCACTCACTCACTCACTCATCTTCTATACCGCTTTATCCTGTATTCAGGGTCGCGGGGACCTGGAGCCTATCCCAGGAAGCTTAGGGCACGAGGCAGGGTACAGCCTGGACAGGGTGCCGGTCCATCGCTGGGCACACACACATACACACACACTACAGGCTAATTGGCATAATAGGCTAATGCCAATTAGCCTAACCTGCATATCTTTGGACTGTGGGAGGAAACCGGAGTACCTGGAGGCGTAAGGTGATAACCACTACACCACCGTGCCGCCTATATGAAGTTACAATAGGGTGAAAATCTAAATTTAACATTCAAATATTTGTCACGTGTACCTTACAGCATAGCAAAAAAAATATTTCCCATACCCTGGTTAGGAAGCTAGGGTCAGACCACAAAGTCAGCCAGTATGCAGTACCCCTGGAGCAGATAGGGTTAAGGGCATTACTCAAGAGCTCAACAGTGGGGGGTTGAAACCCCGAAATTCCGATCAGTAATTTAGAGCCTTAACCGTCAATATAAAAAATGGAAAAAGGACATGTAGTTGGGATAAGGAATGTTTTTCCTCATTATTATTATTATTATTATTATTTTACATACTGGAGACTCCCTGGAATTTATGTTGATAGAGGTTGACAGTAAGAAATTAATCCATGAAAAGTTAATAGTTGTGATTATACCTTAATAAGCTGCTCTTGTTCCTGCGTTCTCATGTTAATTTCTAGTCCACAGAAGACAATGTAATTTCATGACCCGTCTGAAAACTTCACCATCTCTACTTCTGACCCTTGACTGTCCTAATTTCCAGAGAGATTTCCACCCTACACAAAAGACTGCATTATAACACACACTGTACTTTATCTTCTGTGAAGTATTTGTATCGTCTATAATGGTATTATTTTAACATATCTTAACAGGCAGTCCTCATTGCTGATTCATTTCCTTGCCAAGCTGCATATCATGTGGTGCCTTCCTCCCCCGTTTTTCCATAGGATTTTATGAGGATCTTTAAACATCATCTAAGTCACGTTTACTAGAGTGACTGACTCTGACTTGGCGCAGTAGTCTGTGGGGATTTCTGTACGCGTCTAGTCTTTAGCTAACGTCTACTTGCTTACTTCTTGGGTTTGGGTTTGAGTAAGAAAGAGGCATCCATGTAGAGCCCAAACCACACATCAGCTGGTAGAGTGAGGAAATGATGGAGCACCAATCTTTTTCTTGTTTCACCTTTTTTTTTTTTTTTTTGAAAATCTGCTCCCTTTACTTATTTTTCCACTTTATCAAAATAGAGAGAAAGATTCTCCTATAAGATCCAAATGTTTACTGTATGGTTCCAAGGCTTGTTCATGGCTATGTGTTGAGTCCAAGGACTTAAAAATAAATCTTTTCCATTGGGCCAGCCAGACTCCCCCTGCCCCACCCTTACACAGAGTATCATGTGATGTGCCTGCAGGCAATGCATGTATGGTAAGAGAATCCTAGGAAGACAAAGCATGTTATCTCCTGGATGTGTGTGTTATGTCTCAGCTTAGTGTGTATGTGTGTGTGTGTGTGTGTGTGTGTGTGTTACGCCACACCCTGGGATAAGAGAGTGTATCAGGACACACTTTGTCCTCCATCCACACCCAGCTTCTGACGGGTTTTAGGAGATCAAGGGCTCGGAACTCTGGTGTGTGTGTGTGTGTGTGTGTCTTGTCGTCCTCACCACATTGACTTTATCAGAACTTTGATAGCTTAGGGCTCTATCTGAACTCAGAAGAGTGTGTCTCCAAGCACACTCATGTTATCAACGAGCCGAGAGGGACTGTATGTTGCCCTGCAGGGATGCTACACCGTCGTGTCCTTAATGTCCCAGAATGCTCGTCTCCAGGCTAGGACGCGTCACTCTGCTATTCCTGTTAAGTGGTGTTTGACTAATCCCTGGCGCCCTTTCTGCTTGTTTCCTCCATCTGCTTATTTTGGAACTAATTGCTGTTATTTGATCATTTCGCATCACATCCAGTTTTATAAGTTCAGCCATTAAATGTGGTTTGGATGTGTCACATTCCTATCCTGCGTATGTGTTTGTGTGTATGTATGTGTGTGCTAATCTCTTCATGGTGTGTACTGTCCCAAGGGTTTGGTTGACTTGTTTGTTTTGTGGTCAGTTGTTTATGTTCAGAGTGAAATCAAGGGCATTCCTGGCATTGTATAGCATTCGTAATGATAGCCAGAAGGGAAGACTGGGTGAGAAAATGAGAGTTCGTGTCTTTTAATTTACGTGACATTAAAAAGATTAGATTAACTCCTGTTGTGCACTTTGTTTAACTGTCCTGGTACATATACTCTAAATGACATGACGCAACTCAAAACCTTCGTCTTTGATACCTAATCCTTAAGGCTAAATGACAGTTGAAAGTTGAAAGACAGAGAAAGGGCATTCTCAAGCTCATTTTATCCCATGACTAGTAAAGTTTTCTTTTTATAACTCAATGCTCTCCAAGAGATTATTCTTTTCTTTTTTTTTTTCCCGTTTTTTACGACCTGGCACTACTGAGTCACTCAATGACAAATCCGCCACAGGCCGCAATTCAGCATCCTGTTCGTTTTCCATGAGAACTTGTTCGGACGCTTTATTTATGTGTTTGTTTTTAATTCCTCTATGCATACTACTGTTTATTTTAGCCATAGGAATGGCAAGTATCCGCAAGTCAGCAGTTTAAATAACTCAGAGGTTTAGGTTAGAATATCCCTCGGTTTTCCCTGGCTGTAAGCGAAACAGGGTGGTTTATACGAGCAACAACATACAATAAAGCTTTGGTCAAATTTGTGGATTTATAAACTTGAGATATTTGGTGTTTATGGGAAATCACAGGTTTGATAATGGTAGTGTGTTTGTGGAATAGTTTGAAGCAATAAAATTCTTCCTGTAAGAATAAGTTTAATTAGATCCAGTAAGTACTGAAATAATCTACGTTCATGTTTGTTCAGTTAAATAAAAACAAAAAGTGTTTCATATTGAAACTGGCCTTTTATAGAAACTGGCTTTCTTCCCTTTAAAAGGATGGTGAATTTTCTTGAAAGAAAAGCAATCCAGGAAAGCAATGCTGGATGGTGTTTTTTCCCCAGATGCTGAGTCAGGATACCGCAATACATGCTTTAACAAGACTGTGTAATAGCTTAGTGCCCACACACATCCTCAATCACTTTTATCTTTTTATCACCATTTTGCCCTAAGCTGTTTGTGAATGCGGAATTAACAGACCTGCTTAGTAGATTTGACTCAGACTGTTTTCAGTACGCAGAATTCTCTTGTGTCATTTTAGCTGGAAGTAAATATTGTGAATTTGTTTAACACGATAAAAAAAATAAATTGGCAAACAAAAAATTAACGAATGAACAAAAAGGATTTATTTTTAGGCCACGGGTTACTGTCTGGCCAGCGGCGAGCCGTGAGCTCCACCCATCCTACAAGCAGCGAGGAAACTCCATTTCCAAACATCCGTAGGGAGGGATCCTTTCCTTCTGGTGCGCATACAATGGCAGCAATGTGAACGGCAAATCGTTCAGGAAGACAAAACCGACCTCGTCCACACCTTAGCTGGCAATGCTAATGTTTCTGTGCTGCTGTTTGTTTTGTCTGACACTTTGGTCTTCAGTCTTTTATGATGTGGGTGTAACAGGAGTTACATTAACATCTCACCTGGCGAATACAGGAAATGAATAGTGTTCACGCTGACCCGTCCGTGAGATCTGTCTGCTTTTAACATCACACTGCGTCATCCAGTTGCTGGCCCCCACCTGCTACTTCCTCATCATCTCTCGCTCTCTACTGACTGCTGGTGTTTTCTTGATCCAGAGGTCCTTCCTGTTCCCAGAAAATGCATTCTTTCTCAAGGTCTTTGGGTCAAGGAGGCTAGAAACGATGAAGAACATCCCTCTGAGATCTCTGATGTTCCACTGACACATCCAAGCCTTAGACACATGCTACACGTCTAATTAATGAAGAAGTTAAAAAATGTATAATTCTATAAAGTGTATAGTAATGTAGTATATCGTAGCATTTGTTCAATATGAGTGTTTGTATGTAGCTGTTTGTACAGCTGTCTGAGAGACTTATTTATGGAACCTGTCACATGGTTGCAATTCTTATCCATTTTCAGGCCAGTGATATTTAACTGTATGATTTCAAACTGACGCATATCGTAGAACCTACTAACATAAATACAGCCCTGTTTTAACGCGGACGCTTCTGTCTTCTTTCTCTCTGTCTCTTCTTCCAGTTCTACCTGCAGTCTCGGTTTACGTGGCGTGGCGCTCGTCTCCTGAGGCCGCTGGTGCAGTTCACTCTTCTGATGATGGCCTTTTACACCGGTCTGTCTCGTGTTTCGGACCATAAGCACCATCCCACTGATGTGCTCGCTGGCTTTGTACAAGGGGCGCTGGTGGCATACTGCATAGTAAGTACATCACATCGACTTTGATGCTTTTCCTTATCTAATTATATACTCTAATAAGCCACTTAACAGTGGACTCTTGGTAAATATACACTGATAACATTAAAACCACATAACATTAACACATGAAAATTGATGATCAATTATATACCAGTAAACTAGTGACAGGATCATGGGCACCCATAAGGCTGACTCATACCTGTGGGGTCCAAAGGCCAGCATGTTCGGTCTGATTCCACAGAAAAGCCAATGCTGCACAACTCGCTGGAAGAAGGCAATGTTGGCCCCCTAGAAAGTCACCAGAACACCTAGTGCACCCCACTGTGCATGGAACCTAATAGGCAAAGAGCCCAAGGCTGCTAACCTAGCCTCCAAACTCGACAGATCCCAATCTGATCAAGCACCCAAGGGTTCTCAATCTGATGTCAGCATCCTGGTGCCAGACACACAGCACATCCCCCAAAGGCCCTGCGGAGCCATGCCCCCAAGGCGCCAGAGCCGTGGCCGTAGGTGGAGATAATGTTAAGAGGTTTAATGTTATGGCTGATCCGTGTATTTTAAATACTAGTATATCACATCCAAAACATCAAATACCACAATATCACATGCTCATCTCAGTCACAAAGTCATTTCACATGCTCGGGTATCCAGTTGTGTTTTAACAGAGTTAAGTGTAAAAACAGATGCTGTAAATGTGACAGGGAATACCTTTTTTGTTTTGTCGCAGAGATAGATTTTCAATCGAGCCAATTTACGAAATAATCCCAAGCAATATTTCACATTTAAATTAGATCGCTATAAAATGTAAGGGTTAAGGCTACTCATGTTACGAGGACGGCGCCGAGTTTCCACCAGCTTAAACTCACATACACTTACACACGCTGTTTGCAGCAGCAGCCTCAAACAGCAGACGTCGCGCCCACAAACACAAACCACGTGCTGAGAGCAGCCATGCAAAGGCTCCGTGCCTCTTTTCTGCTCTTTCTAGTGCTGTTATTTTAACCATAAGTTTATAACTAGACATGTTCACCCCAAACACGATTCCCACTGAGAAATCTTTTCTTGTAGAATTCTCTTTGTCCTCCGATAGACCGGAAGTGTTGTGTGGTAAGGTTTGTGCTCGCCACAATGAGAGACATTTAAGAGCTGCATTATCATTGGCTGTTTTTCTCTTCATGTCAAAGTGAGGACAGAGACCATTTGGAGTCTGGAAACCAAACCACTGGAGACAGACCAGGACATTCCCCAGATCATACCCTCTCCTCCATTTAACCCCTCTTTGTCTCTTTTTCTCTGTTAACAAACTTGTCCAACTGTAAAGATTTTTTATATTCGACTTATTCAACACGAAAACCCAATTCTTTGGAAACCAGCAGGGCATGAGACCATGAAAGCACTATCACCCCGCATCATCTTCAACCCTAAAACCACTTTGCCCAGCTCATAACTGCCTCAGTATTGCCTCTGAACAGGGGGCCAAAGGCAAACATGGAAATTGTTAGTGGCATTCAAATGAAAAGTGCTTTCACAGAGCCTACCGTGGTGATTACAAAGTCCTGGCAAGGTTTCTATACTCCAAATGTACCAGGTCGTTTGTCAGTGGTTGCCTCATGTTGGCAAGTTTCTGCTGGACTACATTACCCAGAAAGCACAATTTTTCACTGGCTGTTTTCTTTTTACCCCTACATTTGGTAGTGCACAAATAGTTAACACACATCCTTTCCAATTATTTGTGTAACACTGAGGTCATTACAAATATGTTTTAGAGAATGATTCCAAATGGTTCTCAATCTCATATCCCTTGTTTTTCTTCTACCACATGAAGACAACCCTTTTTATCTAACAAATAGTTTTCCTATTTAACTAGCGTTTTATATGGTAAAATAAAGCTTGTGCATTAAAATGAAGATCAACTTAACTTTTACAGCATCATGTCCTCTCTAAAAGTCAATGTGCATGTCTGTGACAACCAATGCACCACTAAAACAATGTTAAAAGAAAGAGTGAGAGCGCAGTCTTGTAGATTAAGGCTGTGTCCGTGCGATTGTTTTATGACCCTGCGCTGGGATCTCTCCCATTCCCCTTTCTCCCCTCTGCCTGTTCCACTGCGCTCACACGCACACATCTGCGAACACTTTGGAAAGCCCAATTAGAGTATCTCTAACAGCAAGAGTTCAGTGGGAACATATGGGAAATACATACAGTGCACGTGGCTGCTGAACAAATGAAAACATAACCAAAACCTAATGTTATAATTTAATACAAACACATGCTCGACCATTTCACACCATATTGAGGCATGACTGAAGCTTCATAGCGTCTAAACCAACCACTTCTTCCATGTTCGTGTTGGTGTTTATTCTGAAGTGAAGCCGGGTTTTTTCTTACAGTACGTAGGTAGACGAAATCTTTTATTCCTGATAAGATACCAAGGACTTTAAACCGGCGAGTTTAAGTTTGAAGTAGAGAGTCCTGGCTTTTAAGTGGTGTGTTCTGGTGAGCTCTGGCAGTGGTGCGGAGCTGCCGACAGGCTTCGTGTCTGCTCCTCATTAACTCGAACCAGCTCATAATGCTTATGGAGACGGAAGCTGACAAAGTTCCACTCAGAGTATCGTCAAACTGCTGGGCTGCGCTCGATGAAAGGAAACTCCAGACGTGGAGTTTCATCTATGAAGAAAGTAGGCCCGAAGGATCTCCAGAACCTAATAAATACACACCAACACGGAGTCACAAGCCGAGCAAGAGGACGTGTGATTTGTTTTGTCTGACAAACCACTGAAAAAACCCACAGTAGTCTGCTTTCTTTGAAGAGCCATCACATTCTCCTCACCCATGAGGTGTTTGCATCAAGACATTAAAGCTATGCCAAATTTCTTCCTGCATACTAAGCATACTGGAAGCGCTTTTTACAGAAAGTCATTGGTAGATGAAAGAGGAAACAGCTTGAAAGAAACGACCAACTGCCTTTTCCTTTCTGCTTTTCTCCATTTCTTCGCTCACGCTATACATGCTCCTCCTGTTCTTTCTTCACTTCCTGGCTTCCAGTATCCCAGCTTTCCACTAGAGCGCTAAGGGTCATGGTCACTGTTCCGGAATGTTGTTTCTTCATTGATAAGACTTAATTGTTCTTTGCTGCGTTGCAGGCCAAGATAGATATCCTGATATCCTATCATTTTCTTCCATACGTCTGACTGTTTTGCTTTCCATCTTTTTACAGCACTCTTTTAAGCCGCGACAGGCAAGGGGATGCAGTAGCGAGCCAAAAATAATGTGTGTGTTTATGTAAAGCCAAGGAAATCCTAACAGCGTCATTAAAATCAGCCCAAGTTAAGACGGGATTATATATGTGCCAAACATTGATCCTGTCTTTCCAGTCTTTACGTTGATGCACCTTTATGCAATGTCTCCAAAAACATAATATACTGTAGGCTGCACCTATACACTAATATTCATACAAGCAGAGCCTGTATTCTAAATTAAACACTTAGAAGACCACCCACGCTATTAGTTTATTATTAGCCTGTTAACACTAAACCCATAGTCAAGAGTGCTGTTTGTTTTTGTATACTCCTTTCCTGTAATGTATTGGGTAAAAAAAAAAAAATCTCAGACGATCAAACATCCAAACTTTTTTCTATTCCTACAGATTCTCTTTTTAAAACTTCCATCATTCCCTGGTACAACGGTTGGATTATTATAAATTCTATTAACAAATTTTAATATAGTATGTACTGTAGCTTACCACCACAGTACATACCATAGCATTACTGTGGTACTAAAGCCCTTAGCATGGTAATCGCCATAGTACCAGGCCAGGTACTGTGGCACCTCATTGAGTACCATGGTAGTACTATGTTGTGTACCACAATAATTTGGTGAATACCATGGTACTTACTGATTGCCACAGTGGCTACCAAAGCTCAGCAGGCATCTAGTATGGTATGTTTGTACATACTTTACTCTGATTAGATACAGTATGTCAATACATACTACCAGTACTACTGGCAGTACCATATTATTGCATGCAACATTAAGAGTTTGAATATACGCTATGGTATTAAATTATAAATGAATAAAATATTTTCGACAGCGTTATGATATGTATTCCATCTTACCATACTGCTGTATATGACAGAACCATGTACCGTACTTTAGTACATGTAACATTGTACCAAAGCACATACCATGGTAAAACCATAGTATATTAGCAAAAATTACCTTAAAAATACCATGGTACAGGTATCAGACTACCATCGTAACTACACGATGGTAAAATATTTATGTGTTTATTTTTCCAGTTGCTGTCTGTCTGTGTGAGTCAGATGCTGTACAGCCTGGGCTCCTAATGGCTGCATCTCACCACAATGTGGTTGAATTTCACCAGCATGAAATGTATTAGTTTTAATTAAAGATTAAGAAAAGGCATGTGTGATTGCACATATTTACTGTATATCTTATATACTTAAATCACACAGTCTAATCCAGGAACCAAAGAGAATTAGGTTCTTTGAATCGAGGCTTACAAAACTGTACTCATGCCATACTTTTTCCAACGAAGAAACCCTAAAGCACCATTTCATAGGGTTTCGGGTTGGACAGATGAAAGAGTGGAAAATTTTCTTTTGCCAACTTGCAAATCTAATTTTTTACGCCAATACATGCTTGAAAGCATGACTGACTTCAGAACCTACAAACTTTACAGACATACAACACATACTTTAATTGCTTTTAAAAATCCCCTAAAGCTCCATTTACATACCATTTCTAAGAACATTATTTATTAATTCATTATATTATTAATATATTAATTATAATTATTATTATGATTATTGGTTTTCTCTGCAATTGTATTGAAGATGCACTCATCATCCGTAAGCCCCACAACCCAGACTGGTTCCTGTTGCTGATGAGGCATTTTGAACACAATGGGCTAACAGTGCAGAGGAAGAGCACTTTCACATGTGAGGGTCTTGCCACAGGAAGCACTCCCTTCATGATAAAGCTTCATTAGCGCCTAGGGTCATAGGGCAGAGGTCATCGTGTTCGTCATTCACGTAAAACGATGGCTCATCTGCCGCAGAGCTGGTACATACCCATGGGCTCATTATAAGCATGTAGTCTATTGAGGGATAATGACATAGACGTACAATTAGTGAGTGGACTTATGTTCCAGTGTTCTGATGTCATTTGTACTTGTGTCGAAAGGTCACACAAAAAATGCCATGATCTAATCATGGACACTTGTACACAGCACTGTGAACACTGGATCCGGCTGCCCTTTCTGAGACTATGGCAAAGCGCTCTTTGTGTGTGCATGTGTGTGTGTGGGTTTGGAGGGGGGAAGCGAGAGAGAGAGAGAGAGAGAGAGGGCAGGCGGCAGGGGACTGTCTCCAATATTCTACTGTAAAAGTGTTTTTTCTGTTAATGATGGCACCGAACTCTCTCAGACTAAACCTGCATCATAATTTTCAGTTGTAAGACTGGCAGGGTTGAGAGCTCACGCTATCAGTCATTGACTCAGAAAAGGGAAATCCCCCCCCCCCCGACCCCCTCCCCACACCGCTTTTTAAGCTGTCATGCATTTCCCCTACCATTTCTGAGCTATGATATGGCATGACCGATAGCATGACAGGAAGTGTAAAAAGAAAAAAAGCTGTTGGTTGAATTATGCCAACCTTTATTATATTATACAGTCTTTGTGTGTGTGCGTGTGTGTGGCAGGCTTGTTGGAATCTGTTACTCCATGCTATTAGCATTTCACTCAGCTGTAGCCCAAGCTTTAGTCAAACACATGGGTGTGTAAGACCAAACCTGTTGAAAGTCTGCTTCGTCTACCAGATCTCATGGAAATTGAAAGGAATTCCAATGAAAACGAATGATTTTCTTGGATTTCATGCAAGTTTTCGAGTCATTAAAAAAAATAATCACCAATTCATGTTGCGCATCATCCTCACCTCAACTGTATCCTCTCAGCAGCTGTGTTGAAATGGCAGTGATATACACTTTTGACTTTGTGTACTGTAACCTGGCTTATATGAATTGTGAAAGTGCGTTGGCTTCATTTTTACATCAGCTCTGCCAGGAACACTAAATAATCTACGCTTTCTCCAAGCCTAAAATGTCAGAGATTCGCACTTCGATTAATTTGGCTTTATAAGCCAGTCCAGGTGGAGATGTAAATCACCAATTTGACCTCCCAGACTGCGTGAGAATCCTCGTAGATGTGCCTGGCTTGTTGCAGCATGCACGCTTATTATCCTGATTTCCCTCTTAAACCAGTGATGTCATCATTAGACCATACAACCATGCCTGGCAGATGATATCTGTTTCTTTCTCAGTGCCTCTGACATACAGTTCACTCTGTCTTAACTTTCTTAAAGGGGCCCAGGGAAACAAGTGGAAGCATTTGTCTTCCCTTCTGAGTCAGTGATTTTGAAAGACTGTTGTTGTTGGACGGCTGTTATCAGAGTGTGAGCTCAGACAAGGAAGTAGCGGAGTTCGAGCTGCTCAGGTCAATGGGGTGAATGACGACATTAATGATGTAATAATTTCCCTATTAATCACAGAGTCTTTAGACAGCTGTGCTTTACAAGTCATGTTGCAAAAACGTGTGAATTGGAAGACATACTATATGAGTTATCGTTACTAAATGAGTTATACTACAGTATACAAGTTATTGTTTATTTTTCATGAATGCTTTTCACCAAGGTTGCACTTCCACTTCAAAGCTTAATTCTAACCTGCTTTTATTTTCTCTTGTCTCCTCCGTAGGTCTTCTATGTGTCGGACCTGTTTAAGCCCAAAATCAAGACCGTCAGTCCTCCGCCATCGCCGATTAAGAAAGAACTCCTGCCCTCCACTGACACCATAGACAGAAACAACCATCACAACATGGTGTGAGAGGAGGATTCGGGAGGAAACATCCCTAGAATTCCATCATACCTTTGAAGAACCTGAAGAGCCACCTGTGAATGAAGAGATGCAGCATTTTAACTGTTGCTGTCTCTTTCTCTCATCTGACAGTAGAATGTAGAGGCAGGAAATGGAGACTTTTTTTTGTTTGTTTTTGAGACTCTATATTTTTGTACTATTACAAACCTTGCTGTTTCTTTTTTGAGCCCAATTTATGAAAGCTAAACAATCACAAGAAAAGTCATTCATTTTTGGGAGGTTGTTCCCAAAGCAGCAGGAACTGATTGAGCCTTTGCAGTACTTTAAGGCGCCATATTAATAATGGGACAGATGGAAAGCAAACCAAGTACTAATGAATGAATGGATGCATGGTAAATGAATGAAAAGTGGAACTGTGAGGCTGACCTCTCTTTTTGTTTCTCTCTCTCACTCTTTTCTTTCCCCCTTTTCCTCTGTCTTGTCTCCAAGGCCTTTCGCCAGTATAAGAAAACAAATTCCTTAGTTATAGGAATGATACTTTATTACCTGCAATGTTACTAGCACAGATATTTTAACAGTATAAAGAAGAATAACTTATAGCACTATATCCGATCATTATAAATCGTCACCACTCGCTGTCTGGGCGGTATAGCTCTGAGGACGCTCGATGAGGTTTAGTGTGTGGTAGACTGTATACCAGTGAACTCTTACGCTGTGGTATGAGAGGGTCCTGTAGAATCAAGTTGTGGCCTTCACATACCATTAGGATATGCTGACACTCCAAAGCACTAGACCCATCCCTGCTGTCCTAAGCTATCCACACAGAAGCCTAGCTCTAAGGGATGTTGCATTTTACTGGGATTTGAGGGGGGTGGGATGGGGGATGGGTTGTAGATAAAAGATGGTAGTCACATTTTAGTAGTGAAGTAGTGAACTGAAGATGGCCACCCAGCTGAAAGAGCATGGCAGAGCCGTGCACCTGGATCCAGTGGTTGTGAATTGTCCTGGGAAGGATGGAATGGGACGGGATGGGACACGATGGGATAGAGAGTCCTATCGACTGCACTGGCTTGGCACATTTCATTTTGGATGGCTGAACGAGTCTCTTCTGCTGGCTGGTATGGATTCTTCTCCCATCCAAGCACATAATCACTCAACGGCAGTGCCAACTGTATCTAAAGCCAGGGATGGCGTTGATTAAATCGCCTGCCAGGACTCCAATCCAACCCATCATGTTCAAGGTGTGGGGTCCCACCACAGTGCCACATTTTTGTGTATGTGTATGAGTGTGTGTGAGTGAGATACTTTGTATGCGTGTGTCTCGTTGTGTTTCTGCACCTAGTCCTTGTCTCTGTGCTAAGGACTGTTACCATGTGAAGAAAAAAAAAATGGAAGAAAACTGTGGATTTATTTTCTTTGTTTTTTTTCTTATCTAAAATAATGTCTACTGTTCTCACTAACACCTGTACAGTGTTATATACAGAAATAAACCGATTAGTTTACATGCCATAGAGAGCATCTACACAATGCCATACATCCAACATGTTGCACATCCCTCACATTGTCTAGTCCGTCCGTATCATTTCAGCATTTTCTTTTAAATATATAAATAATGTATAGATTACTAAAATTAACTATGTAAAATATTATTTCTGAACATATTTAGATATATCCACTATAAATAAAAAACAGTGTCATGACCTGTGTTATTTACAAATTGCTGCTTCAACAAGCATTGATTGACAGATTGTTTTGTATTTAGCTTACTAAACTATTGTAGATTTGTCATATTAATTTTTTTTTAAAGAACTGCATCTACAAATGTATCAAAGTTCACTATTAGTATTTTTGTATTGTCTCATTTTGTACAAAAGATATAATAGCAATTTTTTTTCTGCTAATGTACCTAGATCTAATACATGTGTTATGGAATAAAAAAAATGCTCAGTATAAACAGAAACTCTTACGTGATTGTTTTAGTAATAAGGGTGGTAATGTTCAATCTTCCATAACACACTTTGAAAGAGTGCATGACTTCACTTTTTGGCAGTGTGCTAAAGTGGCACAAGTGTGCGGCTACCAGCGTTATGGTCTCTGAGAGCAGTTTAAATGCAATAAATCTGCTTTCAGATCTGTTACAGCATGAAGCCGGGACTGTGAAATAAATTCTCTCTTTACACCTCTAAAACCTATCCCCAGGATGGACGTAAGAACCGATCAAACAGCCAAAAGCACAAATGTGCCAGAGTTGGCAAAACGAACGCACAGATAGATCTTAGCGGTGGTATCTGGAGGAGTTCTGCACGGACAAGCTGGCACCGATGCCCTGCTTGGCTCTAGGGTCTGGCAAAAACCTGGCACTGTTTGCATATAGGAAGGAGACCAAAAAGAAGGCGTGCTAATGAGTCTGAGATTGTATGTTTGTTATGGATACCATGTTGGTGCTTAGGAAAGGGTGTTTTAGAAGTTTCAATCTCTGCCTCTCCCTCTTACAGGGACTGGCACGTCTATGTATAGTAAATGCCAGGAATAGAGGTTTGGCCACTAACAGGCATTGTCTAGATCAGTGGTTTTCAATGTGGGATCTGTAAAGCTTTGCCAGCATAGAGTCTGGGATTTTTTAAATCATGGGAGAAGTAATGACCCACCATTATCAGAGTTGTATTTATTATTGAGTTCTTATAGTTATTAGCTTGTCTGACTGGCCTCTTAAATTGAATGGACTTAATATTAAAACCCCAGTAAGTCATGAACATGTAGGGTTGTAAATAATGTCATGTTGGACCTCTTCTGCTCTGTGGCTGGAGAGTTTGGGAATAAAAAGCTGTATAGGATTTTATTGTACACCTTTCAATAATAAGCCTAAAATTATTATAGGTTCATAATATAAATCTGTCCTGAATGGGAGTGACACACACATGCCACACTATAGTGACCCATGTCAAAAAGAAGCTGAGACAGTAGCCGGTGAACATAAAGAAATGAGCCATAACATTAATGTTAAAACCATATAAGGTGTCAAGGAAAAGTAAATGAATCATTTTCAACAGCATACATTGATCAGATTTTCAATAAAGTCAACAAAACAAATTTTGTCAACACATTTTTTCTAAGCTGAAAAAACACAAAGTCATGATTTTTTTATGTCTTTATTGAACACAACCATCAAACCTACAAAGTGATGGTGAATAAAAGTAAGTGAGACACTCTCACTCACTCATCATCTATATTACTTTATCCAGTATAGGGTCGCAGGGGGCCAGGAACCTATCACAGGAGACTTTGGGCACAAGGTGCCAATCCATTGCAGGGCATACACACACACACACACACACACACACACACATACAGTATCTTTGGACTGTGGGAGGAAACTCAGAAACCCAGAGGAAACCCAACAAACATGGGGAGAACATGAAAACTCCATGCACCCAGACCCAAGGTGGGAATCGAACTCTCGACCCTGGTGGTCAATGCAACAGTGCTAACCACTAAGCCACTGTCCACAAGGAAATCTTCCCAATAGTGTTGTTGTGGAGTGTCAAGGTGGTCTTTGGCAAACTTTATGGATGCCGTGCATTCTCAATGTTTTACGTATAGTTGACTCATGAACAGAGATGTTATCCAGCACTAAAGATTCCTTAAAAATGTTACGCTAGGTTTGTTTTCTTACTTCACTGAGCATTCTGTGTTGTGAATTGTTTGTGATCTTGGTTGGGCAGCCATGTCTATGGAGAATAGCTACTGTACCAAATTGTTTCTATTTATAGACAGTTTGTCTAACTGTGGACTGCTGCATATCTAAACTTTCTAGCTACATGCAAATCAACCAATCTTGATCGAAGGTCTTCAGGGATCTCTTTTTTTGTGAATCATTAAATTCATTGCATTTTTTTTGTGAATCATTGCATGTAAATAGCACACTCACATAGTTTGAGTGTTTTTACAAGTTGAGTTATCTCTAAGCCACACTTCCATTATCATCTCATTGATTGAACCCCAGGTTGGCTAACTTCTAACTGCAGTTGGTTTTTAGAGACATCTTTCTAGAGACACCTAGTATTGCACCTACACTTTGTAGGTTTGATGGGTGTATTCAATAAAGACATTAAAGATCATAACTGTTTGTGTTTTATCAGCTTAGAAATAATATTTTTTATTTAAATTGTGACTTTGTTGACAATCAGATCACATTACCAGTTTATTGAAGAAGAAAAAAAATTTTTAATTGCAAGTGGTTCAATTACTTTTTTCTTGCCACTGTGGGTTTTTGGTTCTTTTTGTGCTACCCTAAGCAGCACTGACCCCCAAGAGGCGTGACTCCACAAGACCTACAGACGTGTGCCGTGGTGTCTGGCACATTAGTAGCAGATCCCTTGAGGGCTATGGGGTGCATGGTGGGGGATCCATGGATCAGGCTTGTTTGTCCAGCACATCCCAACGATGCTCAGTTGGATTGACATCTGAGGAATTCAGGGATTATTTGCTTGTTAAACCACATGCACTGCAAGTTGTGTTTTTATATCTTTCTATCAGAGGCCGGCATTAAAGTTTTTTTCAGCAATTTGTGCAGCAACAGTTTTCTGAGGGATCAGACCAAACGGGTCAGCCTTTGGTCCCCACTGGCATAAATAAGCTTTGAATGCTTATGACCCTGTCACCAGTTTACTTGTATATAATTATTAATCAATGTTATTAATGTTATTCAATTTACCTGGCAGTGGTGTTTGTGTTATGGCTGATCTGTGAGTCTGAATTTGTGTATGAGTGAAAAAAATTTTTTTTAAAAACATTTTTATGTTAAAGGTGCATGACAGAGCTGACTGTCATGAAAAAAGCACTATTGTAAAGCACTCTCTATTAGAGAGAGAGAGAGAGAGAGAGAGAGAAAGAGAGAGAGAGAAGGAATGTGTGTGACATTGTAAGAAAAGAAAGCACATACACTGTACTTATCACATTTAGCAGATCTGGATTTCATCTTAGGGGGAATATTTAAAATCAGAATCCAATCCTTGTGATACACAAGGACACATTTATTCTCTCTCTCTCTCTCTCTCTCTCTCTCTCTCTCTCCCTCTCTCGCTCTCTCGCTCTTTCTCTCTCTCTCAAGATTGAAGTTTGTCTTTGACCATCTCTAGGCTCAATTGAATCCACCTATCTGAAACTCTGCAAATCTGGACACTGAATATACAATATTATAAATGTATAAAAGATAATATAGAATATCCATCGATATAATTTGTAGCACATGATGTTAATTGTATAAACATATTAAAAAATATCCCTGATTCAAATGAAACATTTGAACAAACTGAATGCAAGTGGTCCAGAATAACAGCACAGGAGGGTGCTTGGACTTTGGGGAGATGGAACCGTTGCCATACAGTAGGACCACATACAGTATACAGTATAGGGTAAAAATTCATCCAGGGACAAGAGGGGCACTGTGGTGGTGGTGGAGGGAACTGTCTAGCTGTGGCAGGGATGGAAATGAGATCAGATCGAGGGCCAGATCGAGGGTGGGACCTGCAGGAAGGGGGTCCATGGCTCACAGGGGCTTTTCAGTTCACTGTAACCTAAAAAAGAGGAGGGGATCCTGGGCAGGGCTGAGTTCCTCACTTCCTTTAGGGAAATAGACTGCATTCCTAAGAGCTGTACTAGGGAAAAGAGAGAGACAGAGAGGAAAAGAGATGGATTTATGGCGATGGGTGTATGCATGTGTGTGTTGGGTGGGTTAGGAGGGCGGTAGCCAGGCCAGGGCAATAAAAAAAGGATGAAGGGGAATTTAGGTAGTGTGCTTATACCTGTAGGATTATTTGAAAGTATGCATTATTTAAAGGCTTTGTTATGACACTATTCTACTTTATTAAAGATTTATTTTTCATCTCTGGCGTCTTCTGAAGTGTTGAATATGTTAGTGTCAGTATGTGCCTCTTAATCAATCATGTTCTTTTACATAGGATTATTCTGTGGATGTAGTACACCTTCAGAGGTCTTGCGGAGTCCATGTCTTGATGGTAGATGATGGAGTCGATATGAGGGTCCTACACAATATTAGAAGAGCATTTTATTTATTTAGTTGTTTATTTATGCTCTTCTGAGGTGATTTTTTTTCTAAATAGTACTTCTGCTATGCAATATGAATTTAAAACAGTTTATTTCTGTTTTCGTAACACAGACGCCATGTTTACTGGCACATGCACAGTATGTAAATGATTCACCTCAGTTGTGAATCACTTTTAATGATAGTGTTTCATTTTTTTATTCGAAAACATGATTGAGCTAAGTTTTCTCACATTCTCTTTTCAGTCTTGTGATTATTGTGCTATGTAGTCATTTTTTAAATGCATTAATATTTCTGTTTAACAAAATGCTATGTCACTAATATCAAAATCTATCATCACTTCTGCTTATAGAGTCATTCTTGATAGTTTAGGTGTTGTGATGCCGAGATTGGAGTGGCACCAGTGCAACAACTCTTCTAGCACGCCAACAGATCCAGGCTGGCCTTGCTGGGCTTTAACAGGGTAAGTGACTTTGTACTGTAGCTTGTGCTTGGAAATTTACAATAAAAATACAGGCATCAGACACTGGGCGGCACGGTGGTCTAGTGGTTAGCACTGTCGCCTTGCACCGCCAGGGTTCGGGTTCAATTCCCGGTCACGTTTGATTCCCGTTTCTGTGTGCATGGAGTTTGCTTGTTCTCCCCGTGCTTGGTGGGTTTCCTCCCACAGTCCAAAGACATGTAAGTTTAGTTAATTGGAGTTCCCAAATTGCCTGTAGTCTGTGTATGTACGTGTGCCCTGCGATAAATTGGCTCCCTGTCCAGGGTCTGCCCCGAATTGTGCCCTAAGTTTCCTGGGATAGGCTCCGTGCCCCCTTCGACCATGAATACAGGATTAAGTGGTATAGACGATGAGTGAGTATCAGACACTCCAGTGGGTTCAGTGACAAGTCCCCTGAAGATTCTATAGAATCAACTTCTAACAGTGCTGTTTAAAAAGTTGTCTCATCAATAAATGTAAAGGAAAAATATAAACCAAAGGGTGCTGAGGCTCAGCTGGCTGAGTTGGGCAGCATAGCACCACGTGATTACCATGTTAAGACTATTAGCCAGAAGTGGATTTTATCTCTGTGCATGCTGAACACTTGTGCAGATCTTGTTCTGGTAATGTACAGACTCCTGGGACAAGCACTATTTATTTTTACCCATAATGTTGCGTGTCCTCAAAGGCGTTCACATTGACTTATGAGACTGTCATCAGAGGCTCATATGGTAGGTGTATCATGGGTGTTTGGGACATTGCCACACATGTTGTTTGATGTGTATTCAACCTGTGCTTTTGTAGGTAGAATCACTGTTTGCTGATCACTGTAAAGCCAGCCAACATAAATTATGATGAAAACCACTGGAAGCTTGTTCTTGGTTTAAGTAGATATAAAGGTGGAAAAAGATTTTTTTTAAAAAGACGTACTGTTTTAAACATCTGCAGCTGAATGGTGAGGACATGTAGGCTGAGGCCCATTTTCAAATACTAGGCTACTTGACTCCCATACCACCTCGGTCTCTCTTGCTGTGCGATACGTGTAGATATGAAACAGCAGACACTGCAGATTCTGTGCATGTCTGTAATAGTCATTAGTTAATCCCAGTCCAATGGTCTATGTGCTTCTGAACCCCCTTGTTCCCTTTTCACCAATTTACTGCCATATGCGATTCGTGTGAGAAGGGATAATAAGAAAGCGATAAGGTCATCGTGGAGAGTTCAGCCAGCTACAAAAAGTAAATATTAGTCCCTTTGCATTTAAAGATTTCATCAGATCCAATTGCAGGAAGTAAATCTGAGTAAATATTTGTTAATAATTCACAGTAAGAATGGCTGTGCTTGAGTAGCTCTGGCTGTCATAGCTGACATTTTATACACAACCTAATTGAGTTTGTGTGCACAATTTACGTACACTCTTGACTAAGTACAATGTCAAACAACTGCCAGTTTCAACATTCTGTGAGCTAATCTTAACAATTAGTGAAAGAAAAACAGTTTTTTTGATAGGCAGAGATTCTAAGCGTTGGAGAAGCCAGATCAGTGGAGCCTGTCTAAGAGCATCCGTTGCGCAGAAGAGTTTTTAACATGAATAAACATTCAACTTGCTCATGGGAGGCTGAAGTGTTGGTGTTTGAGCAAAATCTTTTTAAAGATGCTTCATTAATAAAAGGCAGATTTTCCTTTGCTGGAATGTTTTGTCACTTATATACATTAGTAACTTGACATTGTCACATGTTTACTCTGGCAACTGGAGCCACACTCCAGTAGCACTATTGAAACCAGGAGGGTATCAAGAACATCTGAGTTAAAAGCTAAAAATTATTCATACTAGTATTTTTAAATGTAATTTATGCAGAATTGTTCAAAATATCCAGGCAAATAACATCACACAAATCTATCATTATGACATTGTAATCTCTAGCAGTGTAGAATAAAAACCTTTTTTCTTTTATATATTTTAAAAATATGTATTACCACCTAAGTGAGGTGGTCTCGTTCCATGTTTCAGAACAGAATCTGGTTAGCATCAATTTCAGTCACAAAGTGAACCTAACATGCTGTGTGTTTTGAATAGTTGGCAACATTTTGCAATGGATGTTAGATGTTAGATTTACAAATGCTTTCAGTGAGGGATCTGGTAGCTCTGGAATTAGACTTATTCTATTAATTATGAAACTTTAAATAGTTGATAAACAGCAGGATAAAAAGGTCTGAGAACACATGGAAAATCTAGGATTTTTTTTTATTCAAAATTGAAAATACAAAAGCAAAAAAGTAAGTGTTCAATATCTTAGTATTCTACAAGGGACGTTCAGATCAAATTGGGACTTTTGAAAACGTTTTGGTGAATGAAGGCATAAAACTGATTGACATTTACAGAAGACTTCAAGCACAGTATGATAATGAGACTCTCAGCTGAAGTAAAATATTATATGGTGGAAACATTTTTAAAGAATGCCGAACATCTGTGAACGTTCCAGGACGAGGTGGCTCGGAGCCCACTGCAGTTGCTCCCATGAACATTCAGTGAGTGTATCGCCTGATTCTTTGAAAATCAACGGATAACTTGTCGCCAACTAGCAGAAGACAAGCATCTGTTTGTGGGAACTGTACACACACTCATTCACCAACACCACTTGCACATTACAGGAATTCGGCTGGGAGTCAGTCCTGACCTCACTTCACGCTATTTCCCCATATTTGGGCCATTAAAGGTGTTCCAGGGAGGCCAGTGTTTCAGATATAAAGCAGGCAGTTCGATCGCCGGAATAAGTAGTATAGTAGGGGATTATATCGAGAAATAAAGGATGCTTTTACTCTAATAAATGAGTTAGTTATTCTGTACAATCAAAAGTCCCAGTTTGACTTGAACACCATCTATAAATTCTGCACTATACCTTGTCCTTTATTTGCAAACAAATGCATGATATTGACCACATTATGGTCTTTGCTCATTTTTTCATGACTTTTTTATGAAAGTAGGCTGTTGACAATAAAATACTTTGTAATGAAAATAATGGTGTTTAATTAAGAAAATAATGTAAAATTTATTATTAATGTTAATTTATTGATTAATTAAATTCACCTCATCATAATGTGGATCACAGTGCACTGTTGTTCTTTGTCTTTTCACTGAACCTCAGCAAAGATGTATCAGGGGAAATTTTTTTATTATTTCTTTTGTACTTGTTCTGTTATAAAAAGAGAAAAAACATTAACTTACTATTTAAAAAAAATAATAAAGTGTTTTTTTTTTTTTTTTTACTTGACACCAAGGCCTTGCGATGCCCTGCACATTTCTCTAACACACTGGCCACTTAAACATTTGCTGGGTTGCAGCATGTGTGGGAGAAATTGTGGGAAATTATGTCTTAATTAGAATCTATATGTACTGTAGGCTTAATTGGTGTGGCCATGAAAAAATGTTGAACATTTAGTCATAAATGTATAATCAAAAATAGGTTTTGCCTGAAATGATAAGTGTAGACAGAAATCACTGAACACAAACATTATCTCATTGCTTCAATTCTCGATAAAAAAAATATTCGGTATATTGTATTTTAGTTCTTTATTGGTAATGACATTTGTACAGAAAGTAAAGTAGGTTTGCCATTTGCCAGTTTAATTTCAATAAATTAATTAAGGTGTACACATTTGTAAAAGGTGCATTGATCAACTAGGGACCCCTGGGTGTACTGTATAATAATATAACTGGTGGTTGGATTAAAAAATATAAATAAACAAGCTAGATTTTGAAATAAAACATTTATCTATTACAAAGCAATTTTGTAATTGACTTTAGTTGTTACCAACCTACCATATCTACATATATTCATTTCAGATATCCAACCTACTAACCCATACCTCCATCTACCCGTATGTGAAGAGTAAGATGAAGTATATAAAAAAAGTACTTACACTACACTAACAGTCTTTAGTGTAGATGGCACCCCAAAGCATTTTAGCCATTCTTTGCATTATGTTTTAATAAATATGCTGCATATGAGTCAGGATTGTGTAATTTAGAGTGACATTTTTTCAGCAGAATATATTCTTTAATATAAAGAACTCAATATTGTTTCATTTTAATTAACTATACACACATGACTAAGCAAAAATTTTAAAAAGGATCATATCAGAAAACCCAAATGCACAGTTTACAATTACTGTATACTTTATGTGTGGGAAACACATTTTTAGTTGAGGAAACTAAAAATATGTGAGTTGCACACAAGACAAATATGAACTATCTCTGAGATTTAGAGGTAATGAGCCATATATGAGACAAATTTGAGAAGGTTGAGAAAATGGCTAAAATCTCATTCAAGTCTCAAAGACGGCTCATTTCTGCATATGTGAGTTGGACACAAGACAAATGTAAACTATCTCTGAGATTTAAAGGCCACATTTGAGACACCTTTGAGAATATGCAGAAAAAACCTAAATCTCATTCAAGTCACAAAGACGGCTCATTTCTGTCTAGGAGACAAAGAAGAGATTAACATGAGATCTAATCTTGGAGTTTCTTTCTTATGGGACAGTGGGTTTGATCCCCAGCCATGATTCCTGACCTTGTGCTTATTTGCATTGCTTCCGTGGTTAATGTTTACCTAAGCCTTTATTATTATAATTATTTTCCTTAGTTGGAGGTTTGATCAGCAATTAGTAAAGACCTTTGTAATGATTTAACACTGTATAAAACTCGTTCATGTAGAGAATGAATTATACAGTATTAGTCATTCCTGTGGAATGAACAGAATGAAATTTGATGTCTGTTTAAGAGGAATTTTATTAAAGGTCAGTGTGTCAGGTTTTTTTTTTTTTTATGAAATATGGAGTCATGAGTTGAACAGTTATGAGTAATTCCTCCCTCCGGAGTCCCGGTGTTTTTTTGTGGCTAAGAAGAATTCAGCACTTCTTCAGTTACGTCAAGTTAGTGGTCAGCTCAGGGGGGGGGGGTTCAAGTCACACTACGTCATGTCTGTTGCACGTGCTGACTTGGAAAGGACTTGTGCAATTTTCCAGTAACAAGAGGGAGAATGCTCAGAATCTGGAACTAATGCTGACTTAAGGGAAATGTGGACTTAGTCACTGGTGGACACCTGTCTCCCGTCTTGTGCACTTTCAGTTGTGGGAGAATGATCTGGAAAACATTAACTCCACTGGAGATGCTCTTTCTCACTTGTCTCTGAACAGAAGATGGCATGTCCCAACACAATATTTTATCTTTAGACAAGATGAACGATGTGCCTGTAGAGCGTCGGTCATAAATGTATCATAACGGGGAGACTGTGTGCAGATGATGCGAGGTTGTGTGCATGTGATTGCCGTAATTGGTTTTGTATGCGATTGTAAGGGTTTGTGGTTTGTGGACCTGCTCAGAGCTGGATAGATAGGAAATAGTAATGTCTCTGAAGAATTCTTAAGGCTTCTGGTTTTCCCCTAAGAGTGCACGGAAAGGATTCAATGCAATCAAATCAAATGTAGGGAAATGTAGCTTTGAGAGATCTGCTTCTGGATTTCATAAGAGGTTTCAGCTTCCTAAAGTGATTCTAATTGAATCACACTCTGATGGTCATTACACAAGATTCAAATCCTTTTTTATTTCTAAATTCTTCTCTATCTAAGCTTCACAGCATGTATCTCTTGTCCCTCAGTCTGCTCTCTCCCTCCTTTTAACTCCAGTATAAACACAGATAGCTTGAGGCTGCTGTTGCATTCCACAAGTACGTCTGCTTCTCGTCTGCCTCGTTCTATGCCTTTCTTGCTTTTAACCCTATGCAGGAACAATTAACGATTATCCGGGTTCATCGGGACACTTGAGGTTATCCTTAACTACTCAGTCTATCAATAAAATCATCTCTAAGAGCCGAAACAGCTGGCTTGTACCAGATTCGAAAGTGCATATCACTTGTCCACTGTTGTTAATAAAGGAACTTTATATGGAATTTGAGTCATGGATTATTTAACCTATAACCTCCTATACAAAAAAAAGCAGATCTATATGACATCACGCAGTAGTGATCTAACCATCTCCATTTGCTCTGGCTGAAGGATTGGCTGAAAGCTCTGAAGCTGGTGTGTGGAGTCACCGTTATTCCTGCCGTGCGAATGCACTTTTCCTTGAGGTCTTGTTTAAGTCCATGCAGCTGCTGGGCCTCCAGCTGTAAGTGTGATATCGAGATCTGCAACTAGTTTAAAGCCTGAATAAATCACAGAGGTTTATTGATCCCTGTGTGTTTCCTTCTGTCTTTCTCCCCTTCCTCTTTTTCCCCTCTGATGCCAAATCTGATGTCATTTTGGCATGGTTCCCCATTGGGGAATTTTCATATTATAAAATGACCTGTTGCATTAATATAACTTACAATGACAGGATATAAAAGTGAAAAGAATTAAATAAGGGGTGTAATATTTATTCTGTAGCCTAGATTAATAGATTAATGATGATGCTTTTATGTGGATATAGTCAAATACAGTGTGTTTGTTATTTTAATATATTAAGTGAGAGAGAGAGTGTGAATTTTGCACACTGCAAATACAGTATGCACGTGTATTTGAGTGTATGAGAACCAGAATGTTGCGATGCTTGATTTCCACAGCTGTTTATTTCCAGGCCCCAGTGTTACTTGGAAAATATTAACTCATTTCTAATCCTTTCCAGAGAGCCATGATTTTCAAGTGAAATAATCCAGATTCTAATTCTGTATGGAATTTAGTTCAGTTCTCTGTTAATTGGTGATTGGTATGATTTTGGATTAGTGGTGTTGTCTCCATGCTAGTGCTTGGATATCATCATGGTAGTGCTTGGATACCATCAAGGCCCTTTTCTTAGTACTCCAGAGCCATGATCGCACTGCCTGCTTCACGTCCAAAATGCTGGCCTCCCAGGAACTCCTTTAATGGTTCAAACATGTGGAAATGGCTCGGAGTGATGTCAGGACTGTACGGGGCATGTGGTAATAACTTCCAGCCGAGTTCCTGTAATGTGGTAATGTGTTTAAGTGGTGTTGGTGAATGATTGTGTATACAATTCTCACAGACATATGCATCTCTTCTGCAATGTGGCGACAAGTTATTAGTTGAATTTTAAGGATCACACTCAATTTGCACAGGAATGACTGCAGTGGGATGCATGCGATCTTGGTGGGGATTGTCATTCATCAACATACAGCCTTCTTTGAAACTTTTGCCCTATTCACGTTTTACTGTGGTTTCATCACCGTTCTATACTCTGTGAGTTTACAGAAATGTCAGTTGGTTTTGTGCCTTCATTAACAACAAAGATCATGAAAAGTCCCGCTTTGTCTTGAACACCTCTCGTAAAACAAGATAAAGCCATATGGTGCAAAATGCCCCAGATGACAACAAGATACAGTAATTTTAAAATGCAATTTTTCTTGAAATGATCTTGTCTGAGAGACTTTAAGTTTCCAGAAGTGCAATGGTAATGCAATTACAGTACACATAACTGTAATCTCTTTTTTACAGTATCAACCTTTGAAAATCTAGATCTAATCCTTGTTTGTGAAAATCCTAGCAATGCCACAGACATCCATAGATAGGAGGCAGGGGAGTTAAATTTTCCATGCTATCTGGCTATAATCATTCTCTCTGTCAATCACAGTAACACTAGCCATTTGTGGACAGCTGGGTGCTCATGCATGTAGAATAGAGTTGATACAATGCCTGGCCAATAGTTACCACCTGGATTTAACTAAGCAAATAGTTAAGCACCTTCCATTGAATAATTACTGCAGTGATTAATATGGTTTAAAAGTGGTCACAAGATATTTAACTCTAACTGATGCAGTGAGTAACTTCTCACTTCCTAAACTGCCATGTCAGAAGATGTATCCTGTAATCATGGGAAAGGTTTTACTCTGTTTCAGAAGGGGTAAATAATTGGAATGCATAAAGCAAAAAAAAAAATAATAATAATGAGATTGTTGAAACCACTAAAATGAAACTAAAATGCTTGTGATGGGGAATCACTTTTAAACAAGGTTTGGTAAAATCAAATTATAAAAAAAAAAATTGTAGAACTCATGTCCATGTTTAATAGTGAATGTAAGAGCATTTCCACATGCACAATGAGAAGAGAACTCAAGGGATTGGGATAAAACTGTTGTGTAGCCTTAGGAAAACAATTTATCAGTGAGGCTAATCAGAAATAAAAGGCTTAAATTTGGTAGAGAGCATAAAGAATGGACTGTGGACCATTGAAAAGGTCATGTGGTCTGATGAGTCCAGATTTACCCTGTTTGCATCAGAGTAAGAAGATGGGCAGTTGAAGCGATGTACCCCTCATGCCTAGTGAATACTGTACACTTCTGTGGGGGCAGTGATATGATCTGGGGTTGCTTCAGTTACTCAGGTCTAGGTTCAGCAATGTTATGTGCCCAAAATGCGGTAATCTGACTACCTGAATATACTAAATGACCTGGTTTTCACATCAATGGATTTTTATTTCCCTGATTGCACTGATGACAATGCAAGGATTCATTGGCCTCAAATTGTGAAATTCTGTTTCAGGAAGCATATGGGACATCATTTTCCCATAAGGACCAGCCAGAGCTTAATCCCATTGAGAATCTTTGGGATGTGCCGGAGAAGACTTTACACAGTGGTCCTATTCTCCCATCATGAATAAAAGATATTGGAGAGACATTAATGTGATTCTGGGAAAATAATGCTGTAACATTGCGTAAGCTTATCAAAATGATGTCACAGTGAGTGCATGCCATAATCAAAGCGAAAGGCTTTTCAGTGAAATGTTAGTGTGTGAGGGTTTTTTTGGCCGCACAGTATATAGCATTGTGGAAACTTGGAAAAATGTGGTTGGCTGGCTTCACGTGGCTTGGACAAATCATGTTAGCCTTCACCCCGCGTGTTTGATAACTGTGTAGCTGTTCTGCACTATTATACAGCATCCAAATCTTATTGAAATTGATGATAAATAAATTCATTATACTCACAGGTCATTTCATTAATGCAAATATCTATCTAAGTGACTTTGAATGTGGCATGGTTGTTGACACCAGATGGGCTGATCTGAGTATTTCTGCTGATCTACTGGTATTTTCATGTACAACCAAAAACACACACAAAAAATGAAAAATAAAAAATAAAAGGTCAGAAAAAGAGAAAATTTCCAGTGAGTTTCTGTTCTCTGGGGGAAAATGCCGTGTTGATGGCAGTATTCGAGAATCAGATTTTCTTGCAATACTTTGGGCCCCTTAGGACCAATTAAGTGTTGTTTAAATGTCATAGCCTACCTGAGTATTTTTCCTGACCATGTCCACCCCTTTATGACCACAGGAGAACATGCTATGTCCCAAAGCAAAAATGATCTCAAATTAGTTTCTTGAACATGACAGTGAGTTCATTGAACTCAAAGGCCTCCACAGTTACCAGAAGTCACCGCATGTACTGTATAAACCTTTATAAGAAGATGCCTGACAAAAAACAAAAGTCCTTGGCAGTTTCCCCTGCTATAGATTATGGGAAACCTAATAAAGAAATAATAAAGCTGAAAGAAAATCTACAACCAAACTATATTTTAAACACAGCAATTTTTTTTCATACAATTTAGCTCATGCGGTTTCTTGAGAATTTGCAGCAATGCCTTTTAGTAAAAGAACAAAATCCCCATATTTCAGAGTGGTTAGAGAGACCATTTTAACTCAACTAAAAGTGCAGGCAGCTCCCACATACACCAACACAGGCTATTCTGACACTCTAACACAATGTATTGGGAGAACACAGACTCCCAGATATCAGCACTGCTCAGTGATCACATTTGCTTCTGATAGAAATGCATGATAGAATGCATGATTCCCAAAATTAATTTTACATCAAGCCACATCCACCCACATTGGCTACTTCATGGCTCAGTTTTTGCACTTTTTAAATTAGATTTGTGCCTATTATAGTAAGGTTAAAAACTGGTATCATGCAGGGAGGGAGTCCTGAGGTGCAGTCTGTGTTCCAGTTCATTCAACTTGAGGCACTCTGTGAGTTGGGGCTCTGCATAGGCCCCTTGAGTTCTTGCACACTAATCTTTGCAAACATTGTCTTTATGAAGCTCACTTTTGCTGCTGCATGGCGGCATTGACATGCTGGAACAGGTTTGGGCCTCTTAGTTTTGGTGATGAAAATCTCTACAGCTTGCATATGATATTCTCTACAATTGTTTGTTTTAAACTTAGGGGCAACAATTTGGAGAAGGCCTGCATGTACATGTGATGGTCAGGTGTCTTCATGCCGTAAGTCACGTAGCAGACATTTGTTCCATTTTTGAAACAGTAGGAAGTTTATTCTGTTTACCAAACCCTATCATAGGACATCTTTATAATGTTGGATAATGTTTAGTCTTTTCATTTAGAACCTCAAATGGAGTAAATTTTTTTGTCAATCATTTCTAAGACCTGTGAACTCTAGGAAAACTACTAATGAGGAAGAGACTCAAAATATTACATAAATAAATGTCATTACACAAATCTTTTACAATTAATGAAATAATTCAAATTGAATGACTCCTAAAATTACGAAACCTTGGTTACTTCACTCCTCCTAACTACACTTTTAATATTTTGAAACTACACAAGCATCGAGATGCTTTTGCTGTCGGTGTGCAGGAGTCTGCTTGTTTCTGTTTCACTCTGAGCTGGAGTGGCATGTAGGCAAACAACAGAGATGCCAGTCCTCACAGTGCTCAGACTCTTGTTGAACCCATGAAGTCAAGGGTCACAGCAAAGTTCAAAATGTCACCAGGTTGTGAAAGATTGTTGTGCAAGATGAAAGGCAGACAATGCACACCGTTGTCTCCGTGGCTGTTATATATTAGGTGGACAAAACCAGGAATTTTTTTTTTTCTTCCTGACAATTTTTTCCTACACAAGTTTTTATCTTTCAGTTTTCTGGACCAGATGTGCATTTATGGCACCTAGGTGCAAAAATGAAATGTTGTAATACATTGGGGAGATTGAATCACATTAATAATGGCTCCCATCTCAGTGTGCATGTAAGGTTCCTGTGGCATTTGAAGATCTCAGATTTCTCGCGTGTTCTTCTGCATACTGTAAATTGTCCCAAAGGCATAGAGAAACGTGTATTAATTCTCTATTTGCAGATTCACGGTACCAGATGACATGCTTTACACACCTTTCACATTAATAAATAAAAAAATTAATAATAATTATTAGTGGGTGTCCAGTTTTGGTCTGCAGAATACTGTTAAAAAGATTTAATAAAGAACCATTATAAAGATGTCCAGGAAACTTTAACAGTGTTAAAAATACACTAGAAATGCTTGAGGTAAGACTAATATCTATTATATGGCCAAAAAGTTTTTGGACCTGATCGTAACCCTTTTAGGTATTTGTTGAGCGTGTCTTTTATATGCATTTGTTGAACGTGAACTGGTATCATGCAAGGAATCCTGAGGTACAGTCTGTGTTCCAGTTCATTCAATTCAAAGGCAGTCAGTGGGTCAGGGCTTTGAGTAGGCCCTTAATCTTTGCAAACATTGTATTCATGCAGCTCACTTTCATGTATGGTGGCAGTCACATGCTGGAACAGGTTTGGGCCTCTTAGTTTTGGTGATGAAAATCTTTATAGCCCTTCAAACTTAGTATCAACAATTTAGACAAGGCCCTCATGTACGTGTGATGGTCAGGTGTCCTCAGTCACGTAATGTACTTTTGTTCTCATTACTGAATTAGAATGAGATACTTCAGCTGGGACAATGGTAGTACTATGATGTGTACCACAATACTTTAGTGAATACCATGGTACTTACTGGGTACCACAGTAACTATACAAAAGTTCATCAGGTATCTAACATGGTATTTTTGTACATACTGTACCATTTTACATTACTATTGGTACTGGTATGGTATAGTACAGACAATACCATACTATTGTATGTAAGATTAAGATTGCAACATGCACTATGGTATTTAATGAATGTTACATACATACAATTGTACCCTACTATATAAATTGTACTATTATAGTACATAAAATGTATAAACAAATTTGGCAATATAATGGTACTGTGGAACACATACGCATAGTACAAACTATAGGACATATATGCTTGTACCAAAATAGGTACCATGATAGAACTACGTACCATAGTGTGGTGCATGTAGTGTAGTGTAGTACTGTCAAAAATAGCATGGTACAGGTACTATCAAAACACCATGGTACCTGTAACATGGTAAAAATTTCTTAAGGAGAAAGTGTTGTCTAATGCAACACACCTAAACCCTGTTCGTCCCATGTACAGTATATTTACATTCTCTCTCTCTCTCTCTCTCTCTCTCTCTCTCTCTCTCTCTGTGCAGTGAGCTGAGAATGTGTGTGGCCATGAGCAGAGTAAACCCAAAGCCAAGCAGAAAGCAGTGCACAAGCTGGGAAGCTGCAACATGATTTGTTTTGAAAGTTTTATGTTACTATTTTTCTACCATGCCAAGGACACGCACGCAAATAAAAAAGTTCATGTGAGCCCTTACTCTTGGTCGGCTGGTGAGTGTCAGAATTCTAAGTCACATGCGGATACAAGTGCAGGTGAACATTTAATAGGTAAAACACATACGTAGAAATCACCTCTAGTAAATGGAAAATACCTTGGTAAACAAGGAAAAATTACATGAAACAAAAAGTGAAGGTGACAAAAGCTACATAATGAGTGTGCCTAAAGACAGAAAGCGAATATCTGTGCTCATTAGATTTCAACATGACTGGTGCACATTAAAGTAAAGTGCCAGAGCTGACAGTAAATGCAATTGTGCAACATTCAGTCTTGACCTGACTCAACTTGCCCATCGTTGGCTAGTCCAATGTTCTTACAAATGCACTGGTTTGGTAAGCTGTTTATTTTACCAAAATATCAGCAGAATGAATCATGTTGGTTGGAACTTAACAAGCAAATAAATCATTCTGGAGTTTAATGTAAGATGAAAAAATGTTCACAATACTATTGTTAACAATGTTGGTGAATAAAAGTATCCTGTATTATCTGTGACAGACATTTAGCTGTATTAAACAAGTCTTTGTGTTGGTGTATTTGACCTTCTTCCATGCTAAGCAAACATGTTGCAAGCCTGGTACACAGTATCCCATGAGTTGAGGCCAATGGAGCAGGAAGCAGCTAGTGAGGCGGCAATGACAGACTGATTTAGAGCAGGAAAGGGCGGGTAGGTGAAAGGGCTAAGGGAATGGGTCAAGGAGAAATAGGCATGGAGCATAGGCAGGAAGGATTCATGGATGCAGGATTCAGTAGAGTAAAAACAATCAGTATATCATAAGGTACTTGTTGGTTACATTTATATGGAATTTATTCAATTGCTTAAATTTATCTTTAAGCAAGTTATTAAAGATTGGATTGGTATAAAAATTTGCTTGCAGGATAAGCACATATTGAAAACAATTAGTACAACTGAATTCTGTAATTGTGTTGAACCTCTAAAATGACTCGTTGGAAGACCAACCAACATAGTGTAATAAGTTTCCTGTCAGATTGTAGTACATGAACAGTTTGTGAAAACAACACTAGCGAGTAAACTTTCATGGGCCCATTTATCCAGCTTCACTCCAGCTGTGCTGCTATTTGACTATATGTTCACTGACAATCATTTTTACTAATCCAGGTGGTGTTTGGCCCATGTTGGGCTCAGCGTCTGCACAGGGTCACTTACAACAGCAATTTGCTTGCTAGACTGTCTACATGCTCTACCAGACCCAGCAGTGTAAGAGACAATGTAAGTACAAGATCTATGGGGGTTGTTTTTGATGGGTATGTCAGTGTGTCCGCATTCACACTTTTCTTAGACACCATGGCTCATATCCAAAGCTCATATCCAATACTCCCATCTGTAATCCGACCTAACAGTTCAACGTTCAGCACAACTATTCCCACTGATTTAGACCTGACTTGATATAAATACAATAATGAAATACTGAAAATCATAAATACACTTAAAAACCTATTGAATCCCATTCGAGGGCAATATTAAATATACTATATTACAACCAATTGTTTTGCAGACTGATAACATAGGAGGTACAGGCATATTCTCTTACGGGGCCCATATTTTCCTATTTCTTTAACAAGTTAACACAGGTCTAAGAGCTACCCCAGAGTGTGTGTGTGTGTGTGTATTTATGTGTGTGTTAATGCTCCAGCTGAAATACCCCCAGATAATGCATGTTTTCATACCTCAAATGCCTTTATTTCACACCTCCTCCAAATGCACCATGTGTTAGTGTCTATGTCAGAGGTTCTCAAACTTTATATTCAAAGGTCTGAATTCTATTCAAGGTCAAATGTCCAGAACGATTGGTGATAAGCAAATGACTTTTATGAAACTTGCTTATAACTTACAAGCAACATTAACAATCGCATTTACAGTAAGACAGTCGGAGACAAAATACCTTCAAGCCTAGGGGGAAAAATTTGCCACAGTTTGACTGATATAAACCAAACCAACTTTAACTCTTTAAAGAAACTTGCATTCAAGTGTCAGAAAGGTTCAAAATATGTTACACATTAGTGCAAAAGACATGCCATTGTTTGCTGGCAAATTGTTAAATCTAAACTGCTCCAAATATTAACCTTTTTTTAATTTAAATTCTTATAAATTTTTTTATTTTACAGTTGTTTTAGAAGAAATTTTACCTACAAGACAAAAATCTTCATTGGGTGATTTTTATCTTCATTGGCTAATTCAAAATGTATTTGTTTAATAAACCGATTAAACAAACTGACTTTAATGGACAACGCAAGTTCATATTAAAATTATTTTAAAAAAGTTACATGGTGCCCTAAGGGCCTGTTCACATATTGTATATAAAAATGCATTTTTGCTTTTTCCATTTTTCCAAAGCATCCTGGAGTTTGCACTTTCATGCTAAGCAGCCACAAGCAGCACGCTGCATGATGACGAGAAAGTTGCAGGATATTTGCACCCAAAATCCCTTGTAGTAGCTCTGCTACTAGATGTATTTCTGGACAAGAAGGGGAGAATACACAGTGTTTGGGTGCACCCTATCCTGAAACCATGAACGATAATATCATCAGCTGATTTAGGGGACCCAAAGAGTGAAGCCAATCAGTTGGTTTTGTCACATCTGTCGTTCACTAATAAGTTGAGTTTTTTCCATCTTGCTGTAGATGGGCATGGAAAAGATGGGCGTGTCACAACTCATCCAATAAGAAGAACAATATTGAGTGTGCAAAAGTCACGACATATGAATGGCCCCTAAGAGAGTTAAGTTGCCTTCATTAATTATTATACATTGGCACATAAAGGGTGTGGTCACTTGACGGAGACACTGAAGTTTTTTTTGCATATTTGACATCCTCACTATAGAGGGGACGTAATGTACACTGACAGAACACACCGCTGTTCAATGCTTGCAGGACGGAACATGAATGGCTGTTAGCCGTTAGCCAACTCGCTAATTTTGAACAGATACCTGTTACTCAAACCTTGCACTCACTTATTGACATTAAACACCATACAACTGCTGTCTACATTACCATGACAACGATTTCAAACAGGCACCCGATTATGTTTAACCTTTATTTATTTATTAACATTTATTAATGGGTAGTCCAGACTTTGAGAAGACCTGGTTTTTGTTTGTACATACTGGAGACCCTAATTTCTTTTTTTTTTTTTCACCTGCTTTGTCTTCTGCTATTTAGAGACAAAGCTAGCCAATGTATGTAGGAGATTATAATATAAGCAGTATTGGACTCAATGCCTATTAGTGATCTGAATTATTGACACCATCAGGGAAAGTTTTCAAGTCTGCAAGTGTCATTTAGCTCTCTCCTGACTTGATTACACTGTTCAAGCCAGTACCCCATTTCCTCTTACGGGGAAGTCATTCTCTGTGTACAGGTCAAATGTTTTAACCCAGACAAACAAAAGCTAAAAATGTCTGCATTTGAAAGTTTGCTTTTGTTAATTGGTTTAACAAATTTCTGAGTGCTGTTCTTGTAGAGTCATGTGAGGCTGCATTCCATAGGCCTGTGTGTTTGTGTGTGTGTCTGAGAGCTTGTGGTTTAAGTGTATAATGCCATAGTGGCTAGACATCCATGATGTGTCCTTAGTGCATCCATTTGCTTGGCTCTTTCAGCTTAAAACTCTTGACCTTCAATAAGAAAGATCTTTTTTACATCTTAACTAATGTCTCTCAGCCTCACAGAGCCCACCTCAACTCTCAGTTACGCAAACCAGGACTGTCTCCGTCTGCCTTCGGAGTCAGACCACACAAAGAACTCTAATGCTGTGACTCAGTGGAATAACCTTATAGAAAGTGCAATGTTGTGAGAATTATATTCAATCTGCTTGAACAGATTTTTTTAAAGCTTGGTGCAATCAAGTCTCTGCTGAAAAAAGTATTAACTTGCACAAAGTGATTAACAGCAGCACAGTGGTGCAGACAGCTCCAGGGTTCTGGGTTTGATCCTGAGCTCTGGTTAATGTCTGTGAGGGGGTTTTGCATGTAGTCTTCATGGTTATTTAAAACCTGTGTCATGACACAGACATGGTTATGACATAAATATGTCATGCATGATGTCATATCCTGTCATGAGTTCATCATAATAATTGATGTTCAGTAATATAACACATAATGGGTCTTATTTTATCATTGCTTCTATGTGTTTTTGATGTTAATGATTTATGGTGATGCAAGACTGCTGAACTGGACAATAAGTTGCAATAGCAACTTTAATTGTATATAGATAACATCAGATGTTTGATAGCCACAAATAAGTGTTAATGTGTCACACAGGATACTGAGTGTACTGAATGTATCCATCATAAAATCCAATTTTAAAAAAGTCATGTGAAAGTGAAAAGGTAAATAAATGAACTTAACTTTACTGGTGAACTGGACCAGATTTGGTCATGTTTTCATTTAGACATGTTTTTATTTACTTACCTGGTTTGTCTCTACAGTATATTTTAGTGAGGTAGTGCCCATCCTCATCTTCAGCAGTGTATTCTTTTGGCTTAAACTGTACATATTCAAAAGTATTGGACATCTTTAGCGTACATGGTGTAGCAAGAGATCTCAGTTGACAGAATTATTCTTAGTTTTTCTACATTGATAAACTTGATGCGAAACTGAAGCTTGTTGCCAAACTGAGCCCATCTGACTGATGTAATGTACTAATTTATGAAGAGCAAGCAGATAGCTGTCAACATTTTTTTTTATTGCAGAGTACTATTCTTAAATTTCAACAATCTTATGTAAATAATACAGTAATGCAAGCAAATTTCACCCCTACCTGGCATGACATCAAATATTATGACATTTATCATGAAGATTACTGATTACACAGACATACTCTTGGATATCAACCCCATATGATGCATGACATGTTTTATGTGTGCTAATAATTCTTATAAGAAAAAATATATTAAATTTATGATGTTTTATATTGAAGGGCTAAAGAAAACTATGTTTCAGTGTGATCACTGTCTAGAAACCCTTTATTATTTTATACAGTTTCAACTATTGCCAGGACACACTGCAGGCTTGTCTTTGTTGAATTTTCCAATGCACTTAGCACTATTTTGCTTATATTATTAAACTGAGCTAAAATTTAATTGACAGTCAGAGTCTGCTCGAATACAATTTACTTCTGTAATTTATCCCAGGAAGTGTCATAACACATTCTTAGATTTATGTAATCAAATAGTTGCCATATAACCGAGGAAATGCTCGACTTAATACCAACCTCTTGGATACTCGAAGTCCACTAAGCAACAGTAAGTGGATAAAAGCAGTTTTTTTTTCTGGTTTTATTAAGACTGTATTAATATATCTTACGATTTATGTCATTTTATGTGATGATTTTGTTGATCAACCTTATAAACAGTGCCTTAAAATAAATTGTCATCCCTTTTAATTAATAGTGTAATTTAATAACTGAATACCAGACACAATTCAGTTTTGGGAACATTGTGAAGAAATAATTTTAAAAGGACTAGAAGGTGAAGAGCATAGAGCTTGTGTAGCAATGCGAGTGTAATGCGAGAAAAAGTGTAATGAAATGAAATGTGGAGTGAGAAGATGGCATTGTTAAAATGGTATTGTGGTGGAATTGGACAGGAAGAGAGGAATTGGTCTGGTGTTTGACCTCTGTCCTGTCTTCATCAGTCCCTTTGTTTTTTGACCAAGTGGTGAGAAAAGTGCCTGAGAAAACCATAGCTTTTTTCTATGTTCCTTGTATTCCCTTCACCACTGTTATTTATTTCCTCATCTGGTTCTTCTCTCTTTATTTCTGGTCCTTGATTGAGGTTTGGCCTCCTTTGTTGTCATCAAAATTAAAGATGACAGAATCAAGCCTTGTAAATTTTGTGTGCTCATTAACAGCACAGAGCATTGTTTCCTTCATGTGGAAAAAAAAAATCCATATTTGGTTCTCCTCTTGCCATAATCAAGATAATTTCTCATAATTATTGAGGGATATAGTGGGCGTTCCCTTTAAAATGGGTAAGTTCAGTGCTCTGAAGCTGTTTGTAGAGTCTTTTTGCAGGTTTGTGTATGCTTTGAACCTTTACTTTCAAAGTATGTAATGTAGTGGAGCTGTTTTAAAATATGGACATGATTGATCAGGCAATTTGATGCAGTATATTTGCTATTTACATTTAAACCTACAATATATTCTGTTTAAATGCACTTTGTAAGTACTTTAGCAATGGTTATAACAATTTGCAATAGCCACATCTATCCACTCAAAGATACCACTACTGGCTAAATATTGTATGTATGATGGATCATTAATGCACGGGATGGGCAATGAGATGTTCATTGTTTATATAATAATAGCATGTTCAAGGCATTTGTGATAATAATGGTATTGTAATTTGCAGGAGGTGCTGGTTTGAAGTCTCATTATAGAATTTTGACACACAAAACTGGTACACACCACAATATTAAATAGATTTAGCATATTTAGCATGTTTTATTCCTTCTTTACCCCTCGGTTTCTAATCAGAGTCCTGCTGTTGGATTGATTGACTTTTCCAAAGTGGACTGTTTCTCAGTCCAGCATCAACACTGAGGTGAAAAAAAAAAAAAAACCTCAGTAACACATGCCCCTAAAACCATGACAACACCCAGTAACATTCCACATCCAAGTCACAATGATCCACCACCCAATTAAGATGTGGTCAGAAGTGGACTCTGACCTTATACTGTATATCCACTGATAGATAGAGAGCTGACAAATGCTGCATCCCAACAGATGGGCAGCACCTGTGACTTCCTTCTCTGACATACAGTATATGAAAGGTAAACCTAACAGTATGTGTAAACTTAAGATCAATGAATACGACCATAATGACCATGATTAAAGATTAACAATATGGGACTATTGCCATACGGTAGGTGGTATCTCAGTGGTTGAGACACTGCAGTGATGATTGGAAAATTGTGAACAGAGACACTGCTTGTCAACAGTCAAGGCCGGCAAATGAAGGGCCCCAGGCCACCCCTGAGGGGTGACAAACTTATTTATTATTTATAAGATAATGGTGATGAATGCTGGTTAGAGAGGCCCCCTGCAAATATTTGCCTAGGCCCCCAACAGACTCTAGAATTGCTTCTGATAGTAGGTTCTGATCCCAGCACTGCCAAACTGCCAAACTGCCTCTGCTGTGCCCTTGAACATGGTCTTTAATCCTCAACTGCTCAGTTTTGAATAAATGTAAGATTCTCTGGATCAGGGCATCTGCCACAAACTTTATTAGGAAACTTTCTGGTTAATCAAATATGCCATTAACATAGCACAAATACACTAAATAGCCAAAAACCTGTGGATTATTGAACGTTCCATTACAAAAGCATGGGCATTTATATTAATTTTATTTCCAATTTGTTGAAATAACAGCCCCCCTCCCCCCCACACACACTTTTTTTGAGAATTCTTTCCACTAGATTTTGGAGTGAGGCTGTAAAGATTTTCTTCTGGCTGTCAGGCAGAAGATAGTAGGATGCCTAAACTGATGTCAGATAAAGAAACATGGTGTGCAATCAGAGTTCTAGTTCGTCCCAAAGGTGTTCAGGACCACTTACACACCAGCCAATTGAGGTTACTTTCTGTATAGAGACATTGTCATGCTGGAACACGTTTGGGACTTTTAGTTTCAGTGAAAGAAAATCTTAACCCTCCTCCATACAAAGATATCCTGCACATTTGTGTACGTCCAAGTTTGTGGCAGTAGTATGGCTGTGCCGGTCGTGTGTCATACTTTGTTCCATATAGTGTGTCTTTCTAATGATGGTGATTGCCCGTATCCGAATTAGAAGTTTTAGGTATCCACAAGTGAGGATGATTTAGTATAGAGTTTAGTATAACTGACCTTATGGGGCAGTGACAATAGGGCTTGACCCACCACAGTACTGTTTGTTTGACTTTTTTCCCCTACATAATCATCCTTAATTTATATTTTCTCTTCTAAGCTAGTGTGAATGCTACTTAAGTACTCAAACCATTTAAGTATTATAGCAGTGAATGACTAAACTCCAGGGATAAGACGAGGCTTATGTTGGATAAACCCCCTAAATCTATCTTTTCCACTGCGCTCAACAAAAGACTTAGTTTAAGACAGTGGAGATATTTTTAATGCATCTTTCCCAATCTTTTTGAATGCCTTTCCAATAAGAGATGTTTTTATTTCCCAATATATGGTTTGTCCTAATGAGATCCTAAAATTAATTGATGTATTTTTTTTCCTGTGTTGTAATCATAAGTTACTTTTACCACTTCTTACACCCTGCCCCACCCTAACCCTCCAAAAAAAACGTCATTGTTTCAAGTTAAACAAGCAAATACCAAAGAGCCTTTAATTGGATAATTACTAAAGTGATTAATATGTTTCAGCTGGCGGCAATTATTTTAACCCTAACTGATGCAATAAGTAACTTCACATTTCTTAAACAACCATGTCAGTAGATGTATCCATGGTCATGGAAAAGATGTTACTGTGTTTCAGAAGGGTCAAATTATTGTACTGTATTATGCTAAAAAAAACTACTTAAAATAGGTTAAGAATTGTAAAAGGCATAAACAAAATCAGAGCTACAGAATGTATAATAGTGAAAGTAAGAACATTTCCACACACACACACACACACACACACACACACACACACACACACACACAATGTGATGGGAACCTACAGGATTTGGTCTAACCAGCTGAAAACACTTGTTAACGAGACTAATCAAAAGAAAGAATTCAGTTTGCAATGAAGCATAAAGATCAGACTTTAGAGCAACACAAAAGGTCATGTCCAGAACAATGGGTGTGTGAGGGTAAGAAAGGAAGGTCATGAAATGTTGCAACCATTATTCAAAGTTCCCAGTACAAGCTTTTGGAGGCATGGTTATAATCTGGGTTTGCTTCAGTTGGTCAGGTCTAGGCTCAGAAAATTAGGTGGCACTAAAATGCTGAATGGTGATCCAAATACATATTAGTGTGTGTGAGTGTGTGTGTGTGTGTGTGTGTGTGTGAGAGAGACCTTTCTTTGGCCAGGCAGTGTATATTTGTCATTGACATTGCCTGTCAAACACTTTCTGTCAAGTTGCTCACCAAACACTTATCCACTCTTACACACCTGTAATTTTTAGCTTGCCCGTGTGCCAACATTTGACCCTTGAGTAGACCAGATGTGAGAGTGCTTTGATATTGCATATTTACACTGCCCTTTGACTTCACAGTTAAGGTCAAGTCTGAGCATTCACTGACATGCAGCTGGATGCACAGTCAATCGAGGACAGCAGATGCAGTGAGGATAGAATCAAATCTATCAGTCTTGTGAAGTAGTGTAACAATGATAGTGTAAAGATGTAGGGCTGTATACAGTATTAATGTGCACTCTGGAAATAGTACTGTATATATTAAAGTCAACATTTCTGTGAAAACCAACATTCTGTCTGCAGTATTATGATATATGGTTTGTTGTGAATCCTGAGGCTTCACACTAGTTCTGTGAATTTGTTTATTCATGTGGAAATTGTGAAGAGACAGAGACAGATACCTACACACACACACACACACACACACACACACACACACACACACAGAGGGAGTTTTGTGGATAGTGCCTTAAAGCTTAAAATTGCTATTTGGGTTTTTCTGGCATACTGGAGCCCTGAGTTCTGTGTTTGTGACAGCCAGGGAAACCCTTACACAAAAATACACACATGTACGTGCACACACAGACACTCTCTCAGTGCTATTTAAATAAACCCGCTAATGTTTACAGCAAGGAACTGCTGACATGGGAATAAATAAGGTGGTATGAAAAGCGCTAGAAAAGAAGGGGATGATCGACTTCTCCCTACATCTAACTCTTACATTTACTGATATTTATTTTCTCCTAATTCTATTCTTATACTTTTATTTATTTCTAGTTATTTTTAACCATTTTGCTCTTTTGTTTTTTCTTTCCCAGTCAGTTTATTCTCTCTCTCTCTCTCTCTCTCTCTCTCTCTCTGACTGACTCCCTGACCCTGTTAGCTGGTCAGTAATTATGGTCAGCTTTAAGGGAAGTGGTTAAAAGTCACCCGCAGTGTCAGTGCGGTCCTATAACTCAGAGCTGTCCATATTGCAGACTTCTTTCCAGGGAAAGTTTAGAAAAGTGAAGGACTTCATGAAAGAGTGAATTAGACACAGACATACTGTAAAATGAGCAGTTTTTATGACACAGTTCTTCGCACAGTGAGCACCGACTGAGCGTTTTTAGTGCAGTTATCAGCAGATACTACCAGTCACAAGTATTTCCAAAACCATGGCGTTCTCAAAACACTACATTCCACATGTAATTGGACGACTGAAAGCGTAAACTTCACTTTGTCTTAGAGCAACAAATCCCAGCAGTTTTGACACAATTCCGTGAAGTAAAAAAATATCTTTAAAAAAAAAACACATTCTCAACGGTTTCTCTGACTGGAATGATTGAGCCTGAGCCAGATTTGTGGTGTATTTGTGTGTTTGTCTTCACACACTGAAATGCCATAATTACAGTTTGAGACCGCTATGAGGCAAAGTCTCATTCATGAATGCCAGCTTTTGCCTCGAGCTGTTAGTCAGAACCACACACACACACACACACACACACACACACATGGGAGAAGTGAGAAAGACTGTCTTAAACACTACGCTTTCACAGACGTCTGATGAGGTACGGGAGTATTATATTATGTTATAATATACTAAAAAGCCTCTGAAAAAGGAACAGACAGTATCAGGTGACTGATATACTCTTCCAGTAATATGCATTACCCTTTCCATTTAATTCACCTGTTTATCCTCAATCCATTCAGTGCTATAACAGTTCCACTCAATATTATAGCTCGATAGCGGTGTCGTTTTATGCAGTGATTATTGCTCGCACTGTCAGTGGCGTCTCTGCTCCTCATTTCTGTGCCATTCGGACTATTTGCGGAACCTCTTACGGCTCCGTCTTGTATTTCCTTCGTTGTCAGTCATCCCAGAAACAATGATAGCTTGCGTGTTTTACTTTTGCAGGAAAACCATCATTTTCTCTCCAGTTCTGGAAAAAAAGAAAGAAAGTGTGAACGCAGACACTCTACAGTATGCACACTGTGATGGTTTGGTATTAAGTGCTGGTGAATCTGTAGACAGAAGTAAATTAATGACTGTTAAAGGTTCTCTACTGCTGGTAAATAAACAAGAATACGAATAAGACTTGTGAATAGTTGGCGTGAGTTTCCCCACATGTGAGAGATGACCTCCTCAAATTTTATTCTGAATCATTTTTACACAACAGTGCCTGAAATGTTGGCAACTCAAAATAATCTACCCTCTAAGGCAATAGTTCTCAGTGTTCTTATAGTTATTATCCTGTTTAACTGATACCTTGAATTGATATGTTTACACCAAACCTCTCTCACTCATTCTCTATAGCCTTTATCCTGTACAGGGTCAGGGCAGAGGTGGCAACCCCCTGCTTCAGAAAGAAAAGATCCTGCCATGTATTTGTTCCATTCCTTAACTAAGCCAGCACAGAACAGTTGAATTCACTAATTACTCCAAGCCTTTTGGGTGTTTACATTCTGTAGCACCTTTGGTCATAGTAGGGCTGGAGCCTATGCTTTGGGACTTGGGGCACTAGGATGGGTATACACTGTACAGGGTGTCAATCCATCACAGAGTTGCACAAGCATGCAAACGCTCACATACTCACTTCAGGCCATTTAGAAATGCTAATTAGTCTAATCTGCATGTCTTTGGACTGTAGAAGGAAACCCACCAAGCACGATGAGAACATGAAACACCACACACACACAGACCTGAAGGGAGGACTCAAATCCTTTATAGCTCCAATAAGTTATTCCTAAAATTATTGGACACATGTTCTTAAGATAAGTCTGAACTAAAGGGTTAAGTGGAACTTTCTAACCCTTATCCCTTCCTCTGTGGGATTTCACAAGAGCACCATATACGTTTTATTTTCACTATAGGATGCTTTTAGATGTTTTTTAAGACTGCATAATTACCGATGTAGTAATACATACATATAGTAATAGGAAACATATAATACAGTTATAGATGTAAATTTAGTTACACAGAAATCAAAACATAAATCCGGTATGCATAATTTGGAAATGTATAATTTATGGAAAATACCAATAAAATACAACTGTTTACATCATACAGATGCATTATATTAAAACCACTTGTACAATAAACATTTTATGGCTTATGTTGTTAAATTTCTAGACACAGAGCATCTTAGTTCTTGCCTAGAAAATGATTTTCAATGGAGATTCTTCAACGACAGCGTAATGCCGGCCTCGATCCAAAGCTGAGCTCAAACTTTGAGGGGGAAATTGTACAAGAGATACAGATAGCAGGAAATATTTGGCAGTGAAATGAGTATGCTGACATACTCATACACCACCTGCCACCCTGACACACCACTTAAGTATTTACTTTCTCTTTTTTTCTATACAGCATGGCCTGCACATGTACTCATAATGCTTTCACAACCTGAAGGAAAATACAGTAAGAGACATATCCATTTTAATTGTTTCTTTTTAGTACGGGCTTTATACTGGCCATGGACTACTGGGTGTAAGGTAGGAATACACTCTTCAAATGTCTTGGTATTGTGTCATATTGCAGTGCATTTATGACAACAATGACAATATGCTCTCTGTTCTACAATTTTTTATTTTTTCAAAATAGAATATTTGTTGGCCTGGAAGCCATCCTAGGGCGCTTATGGCACAAGGTGGAGGAAACCCTGGATGGAGTGCTAACCGATTGCAGGACAAACACACTCATTGTCATGCACTGTGGACAATTTGGAAACAGCATCTGACCTACAACACATGTCTTTCGACTGTGGGAAGAACATGCAAATTCCACAACCACAGCTCAGAGGCAAAATTCATATCCCAAACCTGTAGGTCTGTGGCAACACTGCTAACTACTGAGCCACCACGCGGCCTGGCATTTATTTATTATCTACATACAATAACCAGTAAACAATGTACAGGTATGTTTATTTGGTAACATACCTGCTACTCAGATGTAATTTAATGCAAATGCAATGTTAGCTAGGTTACACCTCTAATGACAGCACTGCAACTGAGTGGTCCTAACTACATGTCAAAGTGAACAAGATAGAGAAAGTCTTTTTCCTCCCATCTGCCTGTCTGGGTTTTTCTTTTGAGCTCAGCAGGAACAGTTCAGCCCGTCTACTAATCCACATTTCACACATTCCAACAGGGGGCCTCTCAGAGAAAGACAGGACATCCAGAGACAGGGTTTGGTACAGGGAAAGTACTGTGCCATTAATTAACACAAAGAAAAGTGATAAACACATGTTTTTTCTGGTAGTTAGTAATACTGAAGGTAAAGTATTGGATTTGTGTTGGCATGGAGATGCCAGGCGTGATACCAGGCTTTGTCCCATTTACTGTACTGTAAGTGTGAGATCACTCATTTACAGTAGCAAAGCTACACTAAGGCTTGTTCTGACCAAACAGTTTCTTCAGTTCTTCATTTTTGATTATGGAGAAATATTGGAATAGTACTGTTGCTCTATAGTGGGAAATAACCAACAGTATTTGTGGATGGCTTTGAAACTGTTCATACATGTGTTTCTGAATTCACACAGTGACTATCAGTGACTGACTGCTGCTTGTTTTTTGTTCTTTTGCATCACTTTATACAAAATACATGACTGAGTTATTGCATTCAGATGCCAATATAAGAATAGTTCAACTGGAAGAACTATAGCAATGAGGGATTTTTCATAAGCTGTACTGTATATACCACCCAAGAATTAAGGTTGTTTTTTTTTCTGCCCAGAAAACGTCTGTCTTAAAAAGAGAGTTGATCAGTGCGCTTTTTTAATGAATTTGCTGCTAAATGACTTGCAGTGCAATTTATTTAGGCATGTGTGACCAAATCTATTCTTTTTCTTTAGATTGGTTTTTGTTTCATACATTTTGAGAGACAATGACAGGAAGCAGATATACTCATATACTTTCATACAGTTAATGTGCAAGAGAGTGTTTTAAAGATTGCACTAAGTAATTGAGGGCAACATGTTAAACAGGGAAAGCATTCATTTATTTTCTGTACTGTTATCCAGTGTAGGATCTCAAGTGGTGTGGAGCTTATACCAGGGTGCATAGGGCACCAAGTAGGGGAAACACTGGACGGGGTGCCAACCCAGCATCGTGACACACCCCATCCAATCATAGATTACAGGCAACTTGGAAACTCCAACAGATCTATGCATGTTTTTAGACTGTGGGAAAAAATTTTTAGTAACCCACAAAGCATGGGGAGAACATACAAATGCTGTGGACGTATGATTCTGAATTGATTTAAAACCCTAGCCATTGTGGTGTGAGGCATCAGTGTTCACCACCACTGAGCAGGAATAGGTAATAGTAAATGAGTATATTAGGGCTGTCAATTAATACTATTTTTTTAAACACAAATTAATTATATGACCATGTTTGACCCTAGTGGCTTCCCATAATTGGCATGTTTGATGCGGATAATAAGATGCCTGATGAAACATCACCAGCAAGTTTTGTTATAAAAAGTTTTTACATGGGAGTTTGGATAAAACTAAAGTTGTGTGCTCAAGCTACATTCATGGGCAACAATTCTTACAAGAATATATTATCTTTAAAATGTGGGAGTGGTGGTTCAGGTGACTAAGGCTCTAGTTTTTGATTTTTGGATCTGAGGACCCTGGTTCCAGCCCTGCCGAGTTGCTGCATCACAAACTACTGTTTATAATAAAAGTAAATCTGAGTATTTTATAATTGTGATTAATCATGATTAACTGTGATTAACTATCTGAATATATTATGGCCTCAAGCTAATCATCTCATGACCTCAATTATTATGTGGCCATGAAATTACAAATTAGGATCCGCAACTTGAGCCCATGAACAAAGAAGTCATCTCAATAATTTGCTAAAGGTGACACAGGCTAATAATACCCATGTCATAATGTTGGTGACTCCAATATGCCTTTATGCATTAATCCAAGATAGAAATTATCAATCCGCATGCATAGGTTATTGATGTAATACAAATAATTTCTCTGTGCTTCACTCATTTTAAAATAAATACCAAAAATACCAAAAACATTAGTTGCTATAAGTGGCTCGGTACAGTATGTGTGCGCACTGATTAAGGAAATAAAAAACAGTAAATTAAATAAGTCAGTTGAAATGCAGTAAGAAAAGTTACGAAGAAGAACTAGTATAAAGGACAGACCATACGAAGAGACTGGCTTGTAGCAGACATGAGAGTAGCATGGGAGAAAACGTGTCTCTATTACAGCAAATGTATATAGTCTTAGTAATACATCACAGAATTACATCATACTGTAATGAATTTTGGATTTTATCTGAAGCCCTGAAATAATTATCATGTTATAAAATATTAAAACTCCAGATCTCTCTTCTGTAAACCTACACCTCACTCCTGACCTGCTCCTGTGGAATATTCCACTAGGGTTATGCTAACTCATGCATGAGGTCCCTTTTGTCCATCTGGAAAACATTTCCAGAAACGAACCGTCTTGGACAACAGAATTAAGGGCATTATTTATAGTAAGAAGTAAATGTGTCTAGGTATAGTTTTGAGTTTTGAGACTAAGCAGAAAGGAGTCTATAAAATGTCAAGCATATGCAGCTGAAAACACAATATGTCTTCAAAAGGTTTTCTTAGCTTAGTTACCTTTTCCCCTATAAAACATGGGTAATCAGAATTACTGGCACCCCACAGTAGTTAAAGTAATGTAATGAGTCGATATCTGTAATGAGATTGGGGATGTTGAGGGATGTTGGTCAATGCTTATTTCCTTTGACTTAGTCAAACATACTGTATGTTGTTCAAACTTTCACTAAGTACTCTGTATCAGATGTTCTTCACCGACAAACTGTTACCAAGCTAACCACAACACTGTTTGAATATGATTGCTATGTGATCAATAATTTGATTCTGTTTTTAACATGTTATGCATTGCTCACATCATTTTCAAAACGTGGGTACTACCCATGGTGTTACCCAGTAAGTTATTCATGCTACTCATAGAATAAAGACTTTCAAATGGTTTGAAAATACTGGCATCAACATGTGACTTCCTGACTGTTTGCAGTTTCTTCAAATGATATGTTCATCATATCATTTCCTGCACACGCATTATGCCGGAAATGAGTTGTAAAAAAAAAGATGTGAAATATTACACACACTGATCCCATATTAATATCCATATTAAATAGCTTAAGAAATGGTGAAACAGGTTAGTATTGCACACTGGGCATGATGGATTTTCAATTATACCCTATATTGTAAACTTGCTGGCCCAGTTTGTACTTGCTCTCGTATCTTTGATTTGTGCATGCTGAGCTTTTCTTCTTATCAATGCTTATAAAGAGTGATTATGCGATATGTGTTTCTTCAATATGATTTTTTTCTGGCAGCTAGAACCAGCTGTTTTATTTAATGTTAATCTCAGGAGATTAGCAAATAATGAAACACTGAAACCAGCCCTAGTAGCAACATCAATGTCATGATCAAAACACGGAAATAATGCTTTTTCTTCATTCTGATGTTTGACGTGAACATTACCAGACTTCCTGACCTCTAGTAACACTTTTTTTGGCACTTCTGCCCCACGGTTAGATAAATGTACAGATGTTCCTTATTATGTGGACAGTAAATGTAGATCTCTAGTGTGGAAGGACAGTGGCAAGGAAAAGCTCCCTGACATGACAAGAGGAAAAAACCTTGAGAGGAACCAGATTCAACAGGGAACCCATTTCCTTCTGGGTTATATATGGTAAAATATTACTATAATACTAGTATCATGAGTACTTTGTATACTATAGATTCAAGCATGTGAGGAGAAGTGTGTTGAAACCTGTTTGGCTTTCCCCATGGTACAGGATTGCATATGGATTTTACTGTTCATGTGCTCTTTTTTCACATAATTTTACACATATGATAATGAGTCTACTCTATTTCCTTAAGCTCTCCTTTGGTATGTTAATATTTTGAGAGGAAATAATATAACCACCCCACCCACCAGAATAACAGGACACAGTTATGAGAGTAAAAACTCCCTTCATTTCTCGATATAATCCCCTGCTACACTAATACACTTATCTCAGCATTTCACTAGTGCTTGTATACCATCAAGGTAAAACGTTTTCCCAGAGACATGACTGCCTGCTTCACGTCTGAAATGCTGGCCTCCCAGGAACCATTCATATGTTTTCATTAAGAAGAAATCTTACAGGAAAGTCCCAGTTTGGCTTGAACACCTGGGTATTATAGATATTAGTTTTTTGGAAAAAAGAGAGAGAAAGAGGGTAAGCAACCTCCTGAGTAGAAAAAGTCTGTGGAATTCTTTTTATTCATATAACAATTTTGGTTACTTACTGTAACTTAAAGGGTGCCAATAGTTCTATAGTAAAAGAAAACTGCTTGCAGTATTGTACATTCTCTCCTGCGTATGTGGTGGGTGAAATAAGCAGATGTGGGCAAATGCAAGAGTGGTAAATGACCTCCTGCTATTTTATTCAGAGGTACACAGACATAAAGGTTAAGTTGTGCGTCATGTCCGTGTCTTGTTCTCATTCACACACACACACACACACACACCATATATAATTTCACTGTCATCATTTCTTCAGAAACATATAATGTCCTTACTAAAACAGGTTTCCTTTACACATCAATTAAAATAGAAATCACCAGTATATAAGGCAATACACTTTGATGCATTCAGACACAACAAAATCTTTTCCCATGCACAGAAATACTGTATGCACATAGTATGTACATAGTCTTTTCCAGCCACCTGGTTTCATCTTAATCTTATTTAATTTGATCCTTATTCCATGTAAGCTTTTATTGTAATTACATCTCAAGTTTTTTTTTTTTTCATTTGGAGGAAATGAATGAATCAGTAGAGAAGGCATTATCTGTGCATGCTGCTCTGACCTTGTTGTGGTTTGTTTGGATGCGTGACAAACAAAACACACACGCTAGGCATGACTAACCAGCAAGTGATCTGTGTGTACAAGTGTGTGTGAGTGTGCATGTATGTGTGTGTGTGTGTGCACCCTCTTTTTGTGATATGCGCCCAAGATTACAAATACTGTAAATCCCTCAACCCAACAGTGATAATGCAGCTAATAATGAAAGAAAGCTGCCAGTTAGGATGTGGTTATGCTTACTGGAACTAGCCAGTTAAAATCTCATTGCTAGTATTATTTTATACAAATCCTTTGAAAGAAAATCAGAAGCAAACCAGATATATGGATCGGATTCCTTATACTGCAGTTACTTGTAATGTAGATCCCTGTATTAATATCAGACATTTGTACCATCTCTTTGGTAAAAACATAAATAAAAATCATCTGATCTCAGTATTCGGAAAATACAACTTCAAAGAACAACACAACTTCCTCCCACTTTTCAACAACACGCAGATAAGGTTAGTTGGCATTTCCATATTGCTCATAGTGTGTGAATGCGGGTGTGAATGTTGACCAGAGGTCCTACAACGGTTGTAAAATGGGAATAAATACAATGGAAATCATGATTCGCCTCCACAGTTCCTAGCTTGACTATAGAGGCTCCTAGATATATATATTTATTTTTTTTCTGTTCTTTGCATCAAAAGAACGTCAAGCAGACAGATAATCCTCCACAAACAGATAGCACATTTACTGGTCTTCTGCAAGTATTTTACCCGGGTCCATGTCACTTCCATGCAGTGTTCATTTTCTTGACAAAAATCAGAGCAAAGACATTCGCAAACCACATTTTTTCCATGATGAAAACCAGCCGGCGGTTTGTGACCATGAATTTTTTTTTTTGTTGTTGTTGCAACAAGATGACATTAATAATGAAATAACCTCAGAATCTAAGAGAATTTTGCCAAAAGGTTATGCCACATGCCTTGTGCTATGGTCTAGTAATTCTTTAGGGTAACCATATAATAAGCAATTGACAGCTGAGAGCATACAGCCATCCAGCATCCGGCAGGTGTGCTTTCAGAATGCAAGATGAATGCAGATGAGATAATATAATTTCAAATGGATTTACCAGGATCTGGTTCTATTTATATCCCAAATACATTTCAAAACCTTTAAAAAAAAAACTTTTACACAACGTGATTACACAGCCCAGACTTTTAGCAGCAGAAATGCGAGACACAGATGTTCTGTATATTACAGACATAATAGTTAGATTAGAATTTAATTTAAATATCTTGCTATCAGTTGGCTCAGATGCTCAGTCCCAGCAGCTTTTAGAGCCTGAATTTTCAATAAAACAAAATTTAGCGGTTTGGATTTCCTTCAAGGTACTCCAGTTTCATCCAACAGTTGATATAAATGCAGTGTAAATGAACTAATGTATCCAAATTGCCTATATATTGTTTGATATATTGTTTGACTGAGTGTGTGCTTGTGCTATGTGATACTGTAGGTTGGCACCGTATCCAAGCAACAGCCCATCCTTAGACTTCAGACCACTTAGCCAGGATAAACAGTATAGATAACAGTTGGATGGATTGGTATTTAACTGCCCCTTTCCTCCTTCACTGACAATACTCACAGAGCAAGCATTGGTCAGCAATATTCTTTGTCCAATGGGCCTCTATTAGTGCTTGTTTAGTTCAAAGTAACACAGTGGGAACACCTCAGGCAGCAACGATTTTAAAACCAGTGGTCACTCAGAAGAGATAACCAACAGAAAATCAACAGAATTTTTAATATTATCAACAGAAGAAGTATTATTTCTTGAAAGGGTCAGGTATTATTTGTTCTTCCCTAACTGTCAAAACTAAATCGTTTACGGTCCGCCACAACACTAACACCGCCACCGGCTGAATTAAATAACATTAATCAATTATATACAGTACCAGTAAACTGGTGACAAGATCATGAGCACCCAAGGCTCATCTATGCCTGTGGGGATCAAAGGCCAGCCCGTCTGGTCCAATCCCATAGGAAAGCCAATGTAGCACAAATTACAAAAAAAAAAGGTTAATGATGCCCACAACAGAAAAGTGTCAGAACACTCAGTGCATCACAGACTGCTATGTATGGCACTTAGCAGAGTTAAATGTTTATGATCCAGCCACCAAATTCCCCAAATCTCAATTCGACCGAGCTCAAGTCACAGCTGAGAGCTGAAACCAGTGATGCAGATTAAAGCACATCGACGCGGTGCTCGGTTTTCCCGTGCCCCAACACAATTTCTCTGGCCTTGGAAGCAGCTCAGGACAACCTGGTCTATCTCAGTCTATTTCCTCACTTACTCATATAAACATTCTGTTTTCTTCATGTATTTTGTTATCTGATCATTTGTAACCTGGTCTGATTTGTTTTCTCTGACCTGTCAAACACTTTCCCTTACTCCACTAAGCTCGAGATGTCAAACTCATTTAAGGTAACGAGCCCCATTGAAGTCCAATGTCAAATGGACTGCACCAGATAACTCAGCTTGATATGCAATTACTGCATATATCAACAACTCCTCCTAAATGTTTTCTGGGATTGTCTGAAGACTCACATAGGTTTGAGTATAGAACATTACAGAGTATTTTGTTTTAAATAAACATGCTTCTATAGAGGAGGTTAAATGGTTATATCCACTATTGACTCATAATTTGTGTCTTTTCTTCTTTCTCTGTGTGTGTTTTCAGAAAGGGGAACAGCATTTTAAGACTTTCTTTGTCGTGTTGTCTGAAATAAATCCATCATATTATGTGTATGGTTGATTATGAGAAGGACATAAGCTGTCAAAAAAGAATATCACACAAACATAAAATCCACATACGCAGACGTTATCATCATGTACAATCTCTATATATTGCTTTCACACTATAAAGTTTCCAGGAACATGTGGATGCTGTTAATATGGCATTAATTAAAAATCTTGTTCGGGGCTTTCCCAGTTCAGAAACACACCCCGTAAGTCACTCCAGAGTATACTTCCTCTGTCTTCTCATAAAGGACTTTATTTTTTTCATATATTAATGCTTTACTGATGATTATAATGCTGTATATTCTGTTTCTGCATGAGTTGAATTCACCATCAGGAGACAAAATGAATTAAAAACAGACAGGTGCCCTCATGTGGCTAAAGGAAGTACTGCAGTTAAAATTATGCTTCTTCCTTGGTTCAGAAAAATTGTATAAAGTTTTTAAAACATGCCAGCCTGTTGTAATTTTCCTGTAGTCACATCCTGTACATGCAACCGACCATGACCAATTTTTTGTTTATATTGGTGTCAAGCTCAAATCAATTGCAGTGAGAAGATGTGTACAGGACACGACTGCTCCTGAAGAGTTTGTCATGTGCCGTACTTATTTAATCAGATAAGCTAAGCACCCATGTCTTTATCTTGTGTAAGTACAGTGCTGAGCATGGGAAGATAGTTCAGGAACAATAGTGTAATCCGGCTAGATAAATATAGCTGCAGGAATGTGTGTGCAGGTCTGTTGGTGTGGGAGAGAATGTCAATGGCAACGCGTGTCGAGGAAAAAAGACGACAAATATAACTACGAACACCATTCTTAGCTTGGATGTGTCCAAATTAGCAGACGAGACAGTATGAGGCGTCTACCATCCCCTTCCTCGTTCCCCTTCCTTCATCTCTTGGCAGGTCACTCTTCCTGAATTCTCAGTGTTCCCATATCCTACTCATTCCCAGTTTGAGGAATGGCACGTTTTTGAATTAATTCCCGGCAATCAGAGCATCTCTCACATACTTTTAATGCATGTAAACATTCCTGTGTGTATGTGTGTGGTGTACTGTATACTGCCGGATGGAGTAACCCTTTGACCCACATTTTGGCTTCCAGCCCCTTCATGTCTTTGCAATCACTTACCACACTTCTTTATCGCTTTGGCTTACGGGAACACTCTTTCTAGACACACTAGCTGCCTGGCAGCTGGCAACATGTGACGTAACCCCAGTTTCTTTTTTGGCATGGTGCTGATTTTTTAAACTTACATCTCCAGAATTATAGGCACCATTGAAAAAACTGATTACATACAATAAAATTACACAGACTAAAATGAATGTTCAACTTATTCAAATGGAGGAACATACATCTTTGTTCTCACAAAAAAAGTAATTCCAACATTTAAAAAGAAAGAAAAACATTTATTTATAAAATGTTCTACAGACAATATTATAACATTAAAAAAAAAATCTAAAATATTTCATGATAAGATTTCTGCCCCATCCGCAGAAACTTTATCCTTTAACTATGTCCTCTTTCCCTGAGGTATAAATGTGCGATGCACATGCACAAACAAATAAGGTAATGGTGATATTAAAATAAAATAAAAAACGGTATTGCATTGTACAATTCCTATTATGCAAAATTACTGCAATAGGGGGAAAAAGTTAATCTGGAAGATGATGAAGTGTGTGTATAACTGACATTCCCAGCAACTGTGCAATGAAAAAAATATAATTTGCAAAATAGTTTATCCAAACAAAAAAAAAACTCACACCAGTCATTTCTTTTCCCCCCAACCAGTGACTTTTCTGTCAAGCAATCATTCATCTATCATTTTTAACCTGTCCCCCATGGAGATAAAATACTCCACATAAACATCATTATAAATTGGCTTGAGATATTGAGACCATATGTTATACTGTATATCCATACTTTATGGATAGGTTGAGGCAGCCAAATGTATGCTAATGTACAGTATGTATTGACATGGATGTTAAGCAAGAGCATGATAAGGCTTGACTTTGGTCTGAGTGTCATGAACTAGATTAGATTGCCAGTTTTTGTTTTTCATGTACTTATCTAATTAACCAGAGTATACAGATATTCACCGATCAGCCATATCATTAAAACTATTAAAATTAAATGCACCCAAGTTTTAGGTTCCCATTGTGCTAGCAGGGTGGCTCCACAGGCCCTCTGGAAGTGTGCTGTCTGGCCTGTCAAGTTGTTGGGGCCTCTGTGGATCGGATTTCTTTGTCTGGTGCGTCCTATGGGTGCTTGATCCGATTGGGATCTGGGGAGCACTGGGTGTTCTGGTGCGTTTCTATCATGGCCAGCATTAACTTTTTGGCAATTTGTACTGCATTAGCTTTCCTGTGGGATCAGACCGGATGGGTGGCCTTTGGTCTTTGTGGGCATGGGTGAGCCTTGGGTGCTTATGATCCTGTCATCAGTTTGCTGGTGTATAGTTGGTGATTACTGTTCAGTTTACCTGGTGGTGGTGGTGTCAATGTTATGGCTAATCAGTGTACATCAGTTACACAGCCTGTGAAAACCACACAAGTCAGGGGGTTGTTATTATGACATAATAGTGGCCAACAAAGCAGAATGTTCGTAAAACCGATCGAGTCTGTTTTTTTTCTCTGGTTTTGATAAACTTGTTCTGAACAGTGTGATGCAATGATGTTTCAGCACAATGTGTACTGACTCAATATTAGCATTGTTTTAAAATTATATGTTCCGAAAACTAAGATTCTTCCTTTCCATCTTGTTATTTTTCTTATTTATTAATTCTAATGTTTATTAATCTATCCATAATCTATTCATATACTTTCCTTCTGTATTTGTTTTTCAAGCAAGACTCTTCCTTGCAAAAGCTTGTCGTGTAGATATTTCCAGATGTTAGGTCGTTAGCTCTACCCTCAGCAGCAATGTTCCTGTGGTCCAGCCAGTGCATGTGTGAATGTGTGTGCACTGTTGGTGGGTCCTCTCACTCGTTACCCCCTGGACCGTTTGAAGCCATGAGTGGAGCCAAGTCATGGTCATGGAGATCTCCCTAAGGATTACATCACTAGGGCTTTAATCGGCATCATATACAATGCAACGCTGGCTAAGATCCAGACACAGGGGGCCCTCTATCTGCTCTAATAAATAACATTCACTGGCGTCGGCTGGGAGTACTCTTTATTATTAGGGGACATGCATGCGAGGCTCCAGTTAAGCACAGAATGGCTAGGTCACATGAAACGAGAGTGAGAGAGATGATTGGAACATGATGTCTTATTTAAGGAAAAAAAGGCCTGGAAAAGGCGAAATATTTGATGTAAGGAAATATTCCGATCCTTCAAGGGTATATAAAGTGTTTCTATTTAGCATTTACCGATGTTTTTCTGCATAAATAGTACACATGATAACAGGACATGCAAAAGATCCATTCATATCAGAGCATTACTGACTTTCATCTGTCTGTCACTTAAAGAGCTGACAGAAATTAGCACATACACAGTATGCACTACCATAAAACCTGTGGTTGAACCTCCATGTTTACCTTTATAAGTTTTACGGGACACTTGCAGATTCCCTGGGCGAAGTCTTGAGCTTTTGAAGGTGAAATTACGTTGTTTACACAAGAAAACCATCCAAGCCGCTCTGGACTGAAAAAAACCTTTTAACCTCATATTTTCACAAGACTCTTATATGCATTTTCCACCACCTTTAAGGTCAGAACGAGGGAGAGAGGATTGCTGAAATGAACTGACTGGAAAGCTAAACGAGCTGCTTATGATGTGACAGCTCTACTCTCTGGGCCAGATTGGCCAGATGTGTTCATTGCGCAGCAATGCGGTGTGTATTCCTAAAAATGAAAATGGCAGATACTGTAAGTCTTTGCTTAACAAATAGATGTAGATAATTTTTTTGTTTTTCATAATAGACGTCCTTATTTGCATTGAACAAACAGAAATGGAAAAGTGTGAAAAAGTGTGATTGTGTTCTTCTTTTATGGCAATTTGCCAGTGTTTATAAATTTTATTTATTAATTAACAATACATATTTTTATATGCTTATATATAGTAACACGGTTCCGCAAGTCAAGTCAAGTCAAGTCATGTCCTGCTACGACTTTCCTTATAGCTTACATCAGCTTTAAACAATTGTTGTCTCACTAGTCTCCATTCTTTCTCTTTTGAAGTAAATAAGACAAAGCAGAGTGCAAAAAAGTAAATAGCATGAACCTTTACGTAAAACTTTGAAACTATTCGTAGTGGAGAACTTACTGATCATTATAATTTGCTGACAAAAAACATTAATAAATGTTAATATCTTCTTATTAAAACTGTATATTAAAACTATATATTAAAGCTATATATTAAACTACAGTCATTTGTATAAGTTGCCCCACTCATTTAATTCTGTTTTTTGTGTGTGTAAAAATATAACTACAATTATCTGATCATAGCAGGTCTTAGTATTAGGAAAGTACAACCTCAGTGAAACAACAACATATAATTTTTTTTTTCACTGTGCCATTATGCATTTAACAAAAATGAAGACAAAATGGAAAAAACATGCGGGCAATACTTAATACCCTCACTGCTTCCACAGGATTTAGGAGGGTAAGCTGCAGCCAGGTGCTGCTAATCATCAGCCCATGATTAACTGATCATCAGCAGGTGTGCAGACCTCTATAAAAGCAGACGTTTTGACAGTTTGCTGGTCTGAAGCATTCAGGTGTAACACAATGCCAAGAGGAAAATTCATAAGCAGTTGTTGCTGCACATCAATCTGGAAAGGGTGATAAAAACCATTTCCAAACAATTTGAAGTTTAACATTCTACAGTGAGAAAGATTGTTCACAAGTGGAAAACATTCAAGCCACAATTTTTCCAGGAGTGGACATCCCAGCACATTCACCCCAAAGTCAGATCATAAAATGCTCAGAGAAAAAAACAAACAAGCAAAAAAAACAAGAGTTACATCTCACAGGCTACAGGCCTCACTGAGGACAACAGCACAATTAGAAGAAGACTGAACAATTATGGTTTGCTTGGAAGAGATGGAAAGAGAAAGCCTCTTCTGTCTACATAGAAGCACAACTGAGGTTTCCAAAACTTCATCTAAACAAAGCACAAGACTGACTTTTTGCAGCCACATGACCTGGGCATCTTGCAGTCATTGAATCAACGATGAACTCCTCTTTATAGCAGATATAGTATTATAGAAGCAAATGTGTGGCAATTTCTATGACAGCTAAAACTTGGTGAAAATTTGGTTACGCAAAAGGACAATGATCCAAAGTAAATGTAAAAAAAAAGAGGAAACACTAAAAATAAAAGAATCATGGTTTCCAACTGAAATGCTGTGGCATGACCTTAACAGAACTGTGCATAAGTGAATCCCCATAAACCTCAATGAATAAAATCAATGCTGTAAAGAAGAATAGACCAAAAAGATATGAGAGACTAAGCAAAGTAAACGATTACTTCAAGTTATTGCTGCTAAATGTGGACTACATTTACTACAAGCTATTAAATCATGGGGTTTTAGTATTGGGTGCATGTTTTTATTCCTTTTCTTATTTACCATCTAAATAATGGAATGGTGAAAAAAGTCATACTTTGTTGTCAGTCTGAGGTTGTATTTGCCTAAAACTTAGAGTTGCTATGATCAGATGATTTTTTTATTATGTTTTTACACACACAAAAAAACATGGAAATAAAAGGCCGGTTTCCCGAAAGCTTCCTATCGCTAAGTAGTTCTTAAGTTGTACCTTAACCTCTCTCTTAACGTTATGGCGCGATTCCATACTCTAAGTTCGTACTCTAAGTATATCTTAGGTAAGTCACATGTTCGTAAGGTTGGTTTGGACCAACCTTCTTCCAATAAACGTTATTGGAAGAATTTTGTGCAATGTTTAATTTGCATAGAAAGTGCTGTCTTTCTTAACGCTGTCATGCAAAACAAGTGAAAAATCTATTTCTGAGCAATCGATGTCAGCTAATTCAGTACCTTCACTGTAGACAGCGCCTTGTAACGTCTGACGTAAGAGGCAGCGACTTAAGAAGACTTCTAAGAGACAGTTCGGGAAACACTTAGAAAAGTATTCAACTTACGTAAGATATATCTTAAGAGTCTTCTTAGTGCGCTAAGAGTGTGCGTTATCGGGAAACCGGGCCCAGGTCACAAACCTGTATGTACTATGTTTTTCTACATAATATATATATTTTTATCCATTTATTATAAGAATCCAGCTATGGACTTTTCACACCTCTTATCTTCTGTAGAGTTTTGGGGGGCCCTGCTCTATCCAATGAAACTTAAGGCACAAGGGTGGACACCCTGGATGGCACAAGCACACAGATTCTCACATGTACTACGGCCAATTTAGAAGTGCCCTATCAGAAAAGGGTCAGATGTTTGTGTTGCACAGATGTGAAGTGAATTGATTCGAATATTAAAATTCTCACAATATTAAACTTTTCATGGGTCAATCTTATTAAGATATGTGTTTTGATATTGTTTGCATATGTTATACTGGGAACCTAATCTATGTTTTACATATGTTTATGTTTTGAGCTGGAAAAATCTGCATGATCCCTTTAAGGACTTCGCTAAAAGTGGACTGGGACAAGCGACTGGAAAGAGGAAGAGGAAGTGGAGAAAAAGGTTGGTGAGGAGCAAGTGTGGAGTGTTTTGTTTGGAAAAGGAAGATGAAACTCTCAAAGTCACTGTCAAAATGCCCAAGGTCATTTCTTTGGATTTTATGCACTTTAAGGGAGCATGACAAAGATGTAACCTGTGGAACTATTTTCAACCTTAAATTGGAAATAGGACAATTTAAGGTGAGATCAATTATTATTATTATGATTGATCTCACCAAATTATTGGTGAGATCAATCCTGGATTTTTTTTCTTTTTGTTTCTACAATGCATTGCTAAGGACTTATATTTATATTGCTGATTTATTTATTTTTTTGGTGTGGGGTGGGGGGTTGGACTAATGGACATTGAGCTTTGGAGGACATTGTATTTGTTGAGTGTTGAATTTGTTTGGTTGCTTTGCTGAATATATAGTTAGAATGGGAATCAGTTTTCTATTGCTCTATTAATCTAATCAGATTAGTTTCTTATTAAAATCACATGGTCTAGTTCAAACATACTGTTGCATTTTCCTGGTAGTATTTTCAGGATGACTTGTTGAGTGGTGGCCAATATTGAGAGGTATACATCATTAGAGTTGGGTTACTAACAACCTACATTTTGTGAGTGATCATTAAAATGCAAATGGTTGCCAGCAGGGAGCTCAGATTAGAGGATAGACAGGGTAGTACTTCAGTTAGCAATCCTGGATTTTTCAGAAGTATAATGAACAGCAAACCAGCCCTAATTAGTTGCCTGAGGGGAACAATCTACTGTACATTGTGAAACAACTGGTCAAGATCAGGTCCATGATGGAGTATGACTGGCCTTCCAAGGAAGTTTGTTGGGTAGAGTCAGGCAACCCACAAAGAGGCAGAAAGAAACCAACCATTAAACGTCCTAGTAAGGCCAATCCAGGGGAATCCAGGGAAGTCATCACATGGTCCTAGCAAAAGCCCAATTATTCCCATAGAAGCAAGAGGACTCTATGGAGAAGGTGTGCTGGATTTGGGCTCCACTTACATCGTGATGCAGAAGACTTTTTGGCAAAAGATATCCAGGGCTGGAGAAAATCTCAGTATGGGGATCCCCTGACCTTTGTATTAATAAACAGAAATTCACCTAGGGCTAAATGGAAGCTTCAGCATACACCTGGCATGGCTGCCTGGACCTTAGAGACCCCTATAACGTGGCACATGGAAACAAGGCTTATCCACTAATCCACTAATGTCCAGATTTTTTTAAATGAAGTCGTAGTTCCAACTTAATTTAGGTGAACATGTTAATGATTCATGGCAACCTGACATGGTAACCATTAGAAGAACCACGCCAGGTTGTAAATTTGTATGTGGCTTCTCCTCTTTTCACCATTTTGATGGCAACAGATGTATCCCTGGCCCAGGAAACTCTTCTGAAAACCCATCCTCCCTAGAAGCAGCAGCTGTTCTAAGCCTGGGCCTTAAATTGTTCTTGAAAAATAGGAAGGACCACCATAATTCAGCATCACATACATGAAATTCCCCTTAATTTATCGGGTTTATCGGATATCACAACTGAAAGAAATATTATGGAGGAGCACGTAAGACAGATGTTGGAAGATGACGACATCATGGAACCCTCACAGTGTGTATGGGCCTCTCCAGTGGTGCTGGTGGGGAAACCAGATGGGCCCTACTGCTTTTGCATAGATTATAGAAGACTGAATTCTAAGACTGCTCAAGATGCCTATCCAATGCCAATGACATACTGGAATCTCTATACAGGGCAAAGTGTTTCAGCTTGTTAGATGGGAGTGAAGTTGATGTAGCTTATGAAAACAGTTCTGGATAAACTATGGGGCCACAAATGCTTTGTATACATTGATGACATCATTGTCTCTCTCCCCACCCTAAGCAGCACTTGAAAGATGTCAGTGCAGTACTTTCTAAACTGTACCCTGCAAATCTCACTTTGAACTTGAAAATAAAGCTCAAGTTTTTGCGACATATCGTCTTAGACAAGAGAGTAGTGATAGATGTAGGAAAGCCCAGCACAATGACCAATTATGCTATTCCACAGGACATCAAAATAAAATATTTTTGGACTTTGTAGGGTGGCATCATAAATTCATCCACTCACTTTGCAGACCTAAGAGTTTTACCTTGATCTACCAAAGCAGGCACTGAAAACACCAGCCTGATGTCACCCTGCCCTCCCAGTGATGTGAAGCTAGGAGCAGTTCTAATCCAGCAGCCTCCAGATGGGAAGAAAGTTATCACCTGTGCCTCCTGAGCTCTCTATGGGGCACACAACTACTTCACATCAGAGAAGGAGTATTTGGCAGTTATTTGGGCTGTGAAGAAATGTACTTATTATCTTGACGGACACAAGAATGAGGTCTCCACTAAATATTACTGTATGCCTCATCCTGTGCCTTCAACTGCCTGAAAACCAGCTCTAGGTTGACCACCGGGTCTATTATTATGCTGCAGCAATTTAACTTTGACTTTCACTACTGCAAGGGGTGCATGAATATTGTGAAAGATGGTGTGGAGCCTGAACAATTCCTACTGTAGGTATGGCCTCTTAAGTGCCTACACATCTAGTCATCTATTTCTCTAATTTGCCTGCCTCTCTAAGTGAGATCTCAAGGGCTCAAGACTAAAAAGTCGGAGAGATGCGAGCCAAAGAGACCAGCAACTCCAAGAAGATACTTTCAAATTTTCTTTACAGATGGATGGCAATTAAGAGTTGGCTTGAAGTACCAACTGGTAGTGCACAAACTGCTGACCACCTCTTTTCTTCACAACAATCTATTATTGGCCCACTTAAGCAGACTTAAAAAATGTGGATCTTGGATATCTCCTGTTGGCAATCAGTCTGGAAAGATGTGTGGCAACATGTGAGATCGTGTATTATCTGCCAACAGTGCGAGCTTTCAGATCACTGAATTTGAAAGCTGGTTATCTGCTGAAATCTGATTACATGCTGGGTCTAGACTTTGCAAGATGGGCCCATTTTCATGAAGCAGGAGGGGTAACCGTTACCTGGCGAAGATGTTTGACCACTACATTATGTGGATGAACCTGTTCCCTCTGCAAGACAGTAAAACCTCACTTCTCTGTCGCATATCCATAGACGAGATCTTCACCAGATTGACCAATTACAGGCCTCAGTTTCTCACTGGCCTTTGTAAGAAGTAAGGAGTAATGCAGGAGATAGCCACCAGGTACCATCCATTGACCAACTTCACAGAGAAAGTCAACAATACTCTTAACTATGATGCCTTCCTTTGTAGGAAAGCGTCATGAAGATTAAGATAAATAGTTGGTTGAGTTCTCGTTTGCTTTTAATGGCGCCCATCAAGAAAACAGGGTTGGATCTGTCGGACTGTAGCACCACTTTAACAACCACAATATTCTCTACTCAAGCAACAGTAACAGATGGAACAGAAGGTACAGCAGAGAGTGGGAGGGGCCAGATACAGACAATGTGGACCTTATATTGCACCAGTCTCCTAGGGGTATTTTCATGTGGCAGATCTGGTCTGGGTTAAGACACACCCACTGTCTAAATCTTCTGATAAATTTTCATCTAATTTAGCCCTGATGGACAGGTCCAGCTGAAGTGATGAAAATCCTAGGTCCTGTTAATTACAGGTTTCAATGGCAAAATGACATTTGCAGTAGCCACTGCATATGTGGGAACTCTCAAGCCATATTTTGGAAATGGGTCCCTCATACCCATAGGGGAGATTTGGGGTGAGATTTATCTGATTAAAAAAAAAAAAAGAACCTGTAGGAAACCCACCAAGCATTGCCACATTGGACTGTCTTGATGGTAAATTGGAACTGTTCCCAGTCACCACATGCATCAGAAGCAGACAACACAGGGCATCCAAGCAATGACATCGCCAACCAGAAGCGGGGCACCAGGACAATGCAGACAGGTCCAGAGGGCAGAGAGGGTCTGGCTTACTGGCAGCTCAGGAGCAACATGTGTAGCTCGACAGAGAGAGAAGAGGAGAGGGCAGAAGAGAAGGAGAAATAAGTTAGGTATGGTCATAGTCACGTAATATATAAGGTGAATGTATACTTATTGCAGAGTGCCAGCAGATACACCGGCAGACCTGTGACAACATAATTAAAAAGGAAAGCCAGAAGGAAACAGACATGAGGGCTTCCTGGGATGTAAAGCAACCAATCATGTCACTGTTAACAAACCTGAATGATCAATGAGATTGGGGAAGATAGCATCTTAACATACAAGTTCACCATAATACCCCCAAACCCCACATAGAAAAAAATACTGTCACAGAAGCACTTTCAGGAAGAAAGCATGTCTGATAATGTTATGTCATCATAAACAGCATTTGTCTCTTTAATAATAGCTTCTAAGTCATTCAAAGTCAATGTTCTTTTATTTACAGCTACAAAGTTACTGTAACTAGCATCTAACACGAGTCTCTAATTCCTGATCAAAGGCCCTACTTGGTGTGTATGACAGTTGATTGTATATACTAAATAGTGCACTAGCTTTCCATTTAACGCTATTTGTGATTCAACCCAGACCCCAAACTTTAATGAAGTGAATATTCTAAAGTGGTCTCTTTTATTCCCCTCACCTTTTGGCCACGTAGTAGTGGTAAGAATTACTCCTGTTAATTACACAAACTGTCGGTTGCCAGCTCCACCAGTCACGGAAGGATATGTGTTGGTAAAGCAGAATAATTGGTTAAGTAAACAAAAAGGTCATATTCTGTTGATGATAAAAGATGTTTGTTGAACTGATGTATAAAAGCAATATCGCACTCAAGGTTTTGCTGTTATCATCACAGCTATGATATCTTCAGTACTCAGGCTACGTCTTTGTGCCTATGACCACATCACAGCCATGATGATAACCATCACATCAATGACCCCCTTATGTGAAATGCTTTATCTGATGTGTTTTTGAGAGGTTGGAGGAAACCAGAGAACCCATACTGATGTGGAAAACAATGAGCTTAATAAGAGTCAATAGTGTGAGGAAATATTAGAAAATGAGAGGGTTTTTTTTCTTTTTTTTGTATATTTTACACTATATTTTATATTTATATTATATTATATTATATATTATACTTTAAATGGAAAATTTTAATTAAGTGTAATATATTGTACAATATATATTAACTTCTTTGCATTTTACTGACAAGGTTATATTAATTTGGGAGTTCATGTTTCCCAGTACTGTACCTTTTGAAGCGAATATAAAATATTGCTGCAGGATTACAGCTGTACCCAAATATTTTTGTTTGGTTCAAAATGACAAGGATTTATATTTTAATTTGGTATAAATGTACTGTACATTGTTTTGATATGACAGCAATTAATACAATTAACTATCGCTTTAAATTTAGCATTTTAGGATAACTGTTAAGACTTTAGAATAAACTCACGAACTTTTACATAAAAAGCCTTAGAGGACACTCATAGGAACTCGAAAAACCATCTCAACTAAACGTCTCTGGTGTGGAATTATTAAGTACCATAAAGTGCCTAATGCAGAAAATTGTGTGTGACATGAAGCCCATTTGCCTTACAGATGAAACAGAACTATTAATGGTACCAGATTATTTTCAGTATCTTAGCCTGTAGTTAATCTTCACATATACTGTAATCTCTTTAACATTTATGTTGACAGTGTGAATAAAGTACAAGCGAGTGGAAAGGGTCCATACAGGAGAGAGGAAATTGGAAACATTTTTATGACTTGGCTCTTGTACAAAAAGAAAAGAGGAAAAGAAAAAAGAATATTCTTCTTGGCTTGTAAGTCTGTGTGCTTGTGTTGGTAAATGATGAGAGATATTTATCTGGATTTGTTTAATATTGTGTTTAGAAATGTTGATCATTAACAACTTACAGCATGCCAATTAAAATTTTTTCTCTGTGATCCATAATCATGTTTAGGTCCTTTTGTTTTCGCTCTCAAACATCAAATAGATTATTTCAGGTGGGTGGGAATTAATCCATGTACGAGATGCGCCAAAACCTACAAACTAAATAGTGCGTGCTATGTGGTAAACAGACCTTGAATTATTCCCTGTGCCAATTCTAGTGAAGTTTCCTCAGCCTGCGGTCCAGTTGAGCTCAGCCTGCCCTCTGTTTTATGAGAACTGCACACTCTTTGATTACAGCAAACATGTACACGGGAAAAACAAAATGACATTTTGTGCTCTACAAGCACATGCTACGTTTTAGCTGTTGTTTGGTTTGTCTGGACGTGCGGATAGCACCTGTGTTTCATACACTAATTCTGTATGGATTAATTAAACAAATAATGGCAAAAAAACAACTTTTGTTTTTCATTTCTTTGAGTGATAACTTTGTTTATACAGTTCATCCCCCTGACCATATGATTAGACGGAGCTAGAGCTGAGAGCAGTGCTTTCTTTTTTTTCCAAAGCAGACTAGATCTGGCATCTCCCTCGATGTTTAGCAAGAGGGACACTTATGTCATACTTGGCCAACATTATAAGAACTCTTGATAGGATTTAAAATGCAATTAATTCTTTTGATTTACGTTTAGTAAAAGGATTTGGCCTTAAATAGTAAAAGCCTGAGCCTGAGTTTTAAATGGATGCTGTATGTAAAAGATGGCACAAAAAGTCCTGCACTAATTCCTACATTTCTTTTTTTATAATTTTTTTTTTTGCTTTCTACAAAACGGCATATCTAACTAAATATCAACCAATATAGCTACTTTAGCTTCATAAAACAGACTTAAGCAGTTATGCTGAGATTAAAGTAAGTACCTGCCTACAGCATGTACTGTATTGTGAAGCAAGCTAGCTAATTTGAGTTTCTAGTATGGACCAATCAACCATAATATTAGAAGCAGGTGAAAGGGTGAAGTGAATAACATTGATAATATCTCTATATTGACAACTCCCAAGGGGTGTTGGATATATTAGGCAGCAAGTTGACAGTTGGTTCTTAAAGTTGATCTGAGAGATTTGAGAGAACAAGGGCCACATTGTGTTCCTGGTATGCAAGAGTTTAGTACCTACCAAAAGTAATCCATGGAAGGACAACTGGTGAACTGATAACAGTCATGGGTGTATAAGGCTCATTAATTTGCATGGGAAGCAAAGTAGAAGAAAGTGGCCTGGTTTGACGAATTATGTTTTCTTTTATATCATGTGGATGCAGGGCAGGTGCACCTCAATTACCTGGGCAATAGATGGCTCCAGGATGCATTATGGAAAGAAGGCATGCCAGTAAAGACAGCTTGATGCTCTGGGTAGATTCTCTGCTGAGAAACCCTGGGTCCGGGCATTTATATGAATGTTACTTAGACAAGTAACATAAAATACCAATAATTGTTGCAGACCATGTATTCCTTGATGGTAGTGGCCTCTTTCAGCAGGGTAATGCATCCCGCCTCACTGTAAATAATTTAGGTTTGAGAAACATGACGAGTTCAAGTTGTTGACTCCAGATTCCCCACATCTCAATATGATTGCATTTATGGGATGTACTGGACTAACAAGTCTGACCCATGAATGCCAAACCTCACAACTTACAGGACTCTGCTGTTAACTGCATGATGCCAGATAGCACAGCAAACCTTCAGAGGTCTTGTGGAGTCCAGGTCATGATGGTTCAGAGTTGTTTCAGTGACACAAGATTATTCCATATAAAGCAGGTGATTTTATTATTATGGCTGATCGGTGTATTGCAGAGACAATTTCCCTCAAGTGAGCATGTTTCATATTTGTATCCACCTTTATTCAACATACTAAAATAACAAATTAATAATAATTTAAAAAATGATTCCATGTAGACAAACTGTGTTTGTAAAGCTGTTTCCATGTTTTGTGTACGCTGGAAAGCACTTGCATTGTAACATGTCTAACAGTGTTGATTGATAACTGTTCTTTACTTTCCAGCCTGTTTTCTCTTTTGTTCCACATTATCACATTTTGCACACTTTAAAAAACTACAATAAATCATATAAAATCTGAAATCATAATTGGGTGATGTAATAGGTAGCACATGTTGCTCTTAACCCAAACCTCCCTATAGGAGAGAGCAATAAAGGAAGAAGTCAGTGCTTTACTGGTGTACTTCATCGTTGCCTGGAACAATGTTCCCTTTCCCTCTCGCACACTGAAGCTTAATTTATATCCTTATAAAATAAACCCCAGAATGTAGCTCTGCCTCTGGGGGTAATACTGCTTGCCATGATCTTCCTTCTTTTTTTCTTTTTTTCTCCAAAATTAATAGCACATTTCCAGTTCCATGTGTTTCAGCTGTGGTTTAAGATGAAGATGTACAGTACAGAAGAGAAATGGTAGTTGTTAAGTTCAGTACAAGCTCTACAAGAATTTCTCTTTGTTGCACTTAATTTGGGGTGAAATGTCTTGTTTCTCATGTAGTCATTTAAAGATGCTGGGATTGATTGACAAAAAGGAAAGATAAAATGTAACTGGATGTCCATTTGGATGGAAAGATGACTGTAATGCTTGGATATGTAAAAAGATAACGGGAAATGATAAAAAGAGACTGTCATGAATGATTTCCCCCAGTTGATTGTATTGCTTTAGTTGATAACATTGGGGATCAAAGGGCATACTGTATTTGACTGATGGACATCTAAAAACTATTAATTATTATATCTAAAAACTATTAATTATAAAAAAGTATTCCATTTACCACCAAAGCAGTCTAAGCTACAGATAATGTTCCTTGTATATGCAGTACAGTACATTCCAGAATTATTGTCACCCTTTAATATAATAAAAACTTATATGATGCTTGTATTATATATATTTAATAATGACAATTTAGGCTATCGGTGGCACTGTGGTGGGTTTCCTCCGGGTTAGCACTGTCGCCTTGCACCTCTTACAATTGAAATTGAAATTATTGTCATATTGACATTTTTATTTTACCTGAACAATTTTATTCTCATCAAGGGTGCCAATATTTTTGGAGTACTTGATAGAAAGGGCCTTCCACTGAATGAGGGGAAAAAGTGGGAGCTCTTTTCCACATCTTTTCCTCACCTCTGATGATCTTTGCACGTGGCTTGAATCAAAATTAATTAGCTATGAGCACTGCTCCAAACCGCAACAGATGAAATGAGCACATTTCCTACTGTAACTCTTTTTTGGTATGCTAGTGTTAAATTTAGCCAGTTAGAATATCGTGGAACTCGCACTCGTCAAAGCACTAGGACATTACAACACTAAGGTCATGCTGGCCCCTTCAGACTAAAACGTTTCTGGGAAGCTACGTCACCAGTGTGGATGTTTTCTTCCTGTTAGGTTTTCTTTATTTCTTTTCACTGAGTGACTCAACAAACATAGTGTTGCTCCCCAGTGAGTGGGTGGACAAGCTGGAACCACTTTAATTGTGTTTCTCTGTGCTGGGTTTTCTGGGTCAGTAGATCTGACTCAGGGAATTAGTTTGAAGATAATTCAGAAGCAAGAACATATTTTAAGAGAACAATACGTACTGTATAGTAGTAGTTGAACTCCTACTTAATTTTCCTGTTTTTGTGCAATCAGGTACTTGGATGTTTGATGACTAAATAATAAAGTTCCTTAACTGATTTAATATATTTATCCAGTTTATTAAAAGTTAAGAGATGGCTAGACTCCGAGTGGTAAAGTGCTCGCCCTATCATCCGGAGATCGCTGGTTCGAAACCCGGGTGATGCTGTTACCTCTCACAGCCGGAGGCCTAGAGAGAGCTGATTGGCCGAGCTCTCTCAGAGGGGAGGGGTGAGAGGTACTTTGTGCTCCCACATTAATCACGGCT
>JAQMYJ010000020.1:3945965-3962206 GCA_030014305.1 Clarias laeviceps
GTATATACATATATACATCCTCATATTTATATTACTCTGTTATTTATGTGGCTTAAACGGGACCTGGGTCCTAATTTTGTACCATAACATGGAAGTGTGCTGGTATGACAATAAAGAATCCTTGAATCCTTGCAGAAGCAGTTGTTTTGAGGCTGACATAAATATAGAACATAATCTATTTGTTATATCCCTAATGAAGCCACTGTTATCTCTACCTTCCAGACAACCCTTACAGACATTTTCTGTGTCTGGGGCTCCCTGAAAGACTAAACCACTGCACCCAGCAGGGTGTGTTTTGGTTCAACCCAAGCAGACCTAAAGATAAACAGGAAACACCTCGAATGCTGTCATAAATCTGAACATCACCATGGCATCAAGGTCACTGAACTCTTCAACCTGACATGGCGTAGGTCATTCAGAAGCGTTGGGTTGAAGGGAAGAGAAACTTGACAAGTTTGGAAACTTGTTTAACATCAATAATTAAAGTCATGGTTGAGGCAATTATTTTATGCTACTCAACTGCACCAGTTGGGATATGTAGAGCATGTTGGTTGTTATTATTATTATTTTATTAAAGTGAAATTAATTATTGAAGACTATTTAAAAAAAACCTACTCTCAACCCCAAATGTTGAAGCCCAAAGTTTGACCACACTTGACCACGACAAAATATCTAAAATGTTACAATCCCATCTCTGTTAACCTTAATAAGTTTACACCAATGTATACTCTTTAGAATTTAGTTGTTTTTATAGTAATGGCTCATTCATGGGGACTTGCATGGCGGAGGATCCACATAACCAAAACCTAATAATAAACAGATGTGTTCCTTATTAATAAAGAAAATAGTATATAAGCACTGATGTGGTGAAGATTTTTGTTATTGTTGTTAGGAGACATTTTTGTAAAAAAATATGAAAAGAATCTCGGGTATCAGTGGTTTGTAAAAGTCCCAGTACAATTTCTTATTGGGCCAACTGGTTGAATTTGACTATAATATGAATACAATAGACCTCAAGTTGAAAATAAATGAGGCAGTGTATCTCACTGCAAAAAAAGACTCATTTCCTAAAATAAAGTTAGAATTATATAAAAACATAAAAAAAATTCACATTGGTATCCAATTTAGGAAATGCATTAAATTTTAGATGAATGTGTCTTAATCTGTAGTGAAAGAGACTTAACTTCACTAAACTAAGTAGGTGACACTGACATGGAATGTAAATTATCCAACTAAAAGTATAGTCAAAATTCCCTTTCACTGGAACTTAAGGGCTCAAACATCTTCCAGCATGACAATGCCCCTGTGCCCCTTTTAAGATGAATTGGGACGCAGACTGCACCCTAGACCTTCTGACGTGACATCAGCGCCTGACCTCATTAATGCTCTTGTAGGCTAGGAGAACATAAATCCCAACAGCACCACTAAAAAGTATAATAGAAAGTCTCCCCAGAAGAATGGAAGTCATTATAAACTTCCCTTGGTGTTTTTTTTTTAAACACAGTCAGCATTTATCATTCCATCTGACTTAGTGACCGCATGATTCATATGAACCACAACGTTAATATACTACACTTCTTGCTTTTCTTAAACAGTGCTTGGTCCTAAACAAATGTCTAAAAAGCATGCTAGGTCACAGTGAATATGTAGATTGCAGTAAATGATTATACTGAAATATTAACAAAATGAAATCGACTGATGCATTCTATACTTTTAGCACTGCAGATAACAAGCAGAAATATGGACACACCAAAGTCATGACTCAGTAGTTTTCTAGGAAGAAGCAATTTCTAGTTTTACTAGAAATTTAATTGTATGCTTGCAAGATGTGACCTGTTTAAACAGCCCTTGGTGTGTGTGTGTGTGTGTCGGGGGGGTGACTTACCCTACGCTTTTTCTTCCTCCTGTCTTCAACTTACGGTGTGTACACATATGGTCAAAAGTCATCTGTTTTTCCTCCTTTTTTCAATAATTCTCTGTAAACTAAAAAAATAACAGGAGATGACATGAATGACAGACTCATAACAGAGAGGCTACTATAGAAGATGCTTTTCAGAGAGTGAAATTATAAAAATTTGGCAGCATGTTTTGTTCAGATTTTTGGTACAATATAAAGAAATGCTATGGTGTAATTACTGACCATTTGTTGTATTGTATGAGTGTTGCGTGTAAACCTTTTGATTGCTACTTTGATTTTGAGGAAATAATTTATTTCACAGGTTTTTGTTTGCATGTTACAGACCTCGCATGTTACAATTTATCTAGTTTCATATGAAGTAAATAAATAATTCAAATGGTATTGCCTCCTACTTGTTGAAGACCATTCCATACCATGGGTTATACTCATTTCTCTCCACTTCTTGAATTGAATTTAAAGGCTGAGAGTGCTATATTAAGAGACACACAGAGATTATTCATGGCTACATCACAATACCCATGATGCACACTAATTAAACATCACCCAACGTTTGGGTTACCCTTGAGACGCTGGGGCGGCTTTGGCCCCTCTGTGCATAGTTCCACATTACAGTATCTCTGTGGTGCCTGGCACCCGCATGTTGGCCTGTATCTTTTTGGTGCTGTAGGTTGCAGGGTGGAGCTTCTGTGGGTTCAATGGGTGCTCAATATGGTTGTGATTTGTCTAGTTTAAAGACCCAGTTGGCCACCCTGGACTTCTTTGCCTGCTGGGACACATGTTCAGTGGGCTGTGGGCACCGCTTTCTGTCATGGCCAGCCTGTCATTAACGCCTCAGGTGAGGAAAGTCGCACCACAGAAGTGTTAAAGTATTATTTATACCAAAATATGTCTTTTTTTCTTCCTGTAAGCACTTTTTTATGAGACATCAAATATATATGGATAGATTATTGGAATGTAGTTACTCTCCTCCTTTTGGAATTAATTTCTTCGGTACTCATGAGTCAAAGTATTATATAACACCAAAATGTTCAGTGGTGGTAAGCAGACCTGAAAAGACGGGAGAGCAACTGCCTGCCAAAAACCACATTCGAAACCAGTCACAGTAGCACTTCTGAAACATCTGAAAACATTGTCACATTAAACAATACTTTGTTTACTTAGTAACTGCTTGTAAGTCTTTCCATATTGCCTCCGAACCTTCTTTGTTGTGTGAAAAAGAGTGAGAGAGGGAGTGAGACAGGGAGTGAAGGAGGGAGGGAGGGAGGTTTAAATGTTTAGAACCTTAATGTTGCTGATGTGCCAACAGGCCTGCATCTGTATACAATAGTGACACTTTAATAGGGCCTGCAGCCATGCAACATTTGAAGCCTTAGGCTTAAACTCTAAATAGAACAATGTATACCCTATGTAAAAGTAATAAGGTTTTGCATTGGATAACTGCAACCTATTATCTAAGCTGCTGATTCAGAAGAGACACCTGGTAACGCTGCAGACGGTTCAACACAACAGCTGTGCTCCACCAGACACAGCCATGTCCCATGAACCTCATTTAACCCATTAACCCAATTGATTTACCTTAGGTATGTGAGCTGGCAGTTATGAGGACACAGTTGGGAATTTCTGCAGTCTTTAATTTTGTTAATTTACTATAAATACTGTTTTGTCATATAAAAAAAGAATGCGCCTTAAGAAATAGGTCATAAGAAGACAATGATGTTGAAAATGTTCAAATAATGAAATCTGGTCAAAACAAAATAGATAGTTTTTGTATATACTGTATATATAAAAGATTTTATGTTTTATAGTCCATTACTTTGTTACGCCCCAAAACTGTAAACAATTACTTACACAGGTCTATGGATTCCTCATTATGCATGTTGGCTGAAGGTGCTTTGGGTTAACACAAGCCAGATCTTTAACTCTTACAACAGCAGAAGTCCCTAGGTACTCTGATCGTTTGTCTAAAAGTGACATAAGGGTTGGATCAAGGCCAGACATGCTGTTGTAAGAGTGTCTGTGTAAGAGATGGAAGACATGCAGGAGGTGATCATCAAGCAAAGAACACCCTCAGGAATAAATCCATTTCTTATTCTCCCTATCTTGTCAAAGGTGAGGGAATGAATGAGAGGAAAATTTGCCGTGTCATTTTGCACTCCAGATCCCTTTAGGGTTACTGTAATAGTGTAGAAAACCTCATAGAAGTGCAAATGTGTTACTATTACTATATAGTACCATTCATACATACTTGGACAGTGATGCAATTTATGTTATTTGGGCTTGAAATGAAACACTGGTAAAGTGTAGAATGTCAGCTATGCAATAATTTAAGCCTCACAGCCTTTAAATCAATATACTATCATACATACATACTGTATACAGTATGCACTATAATATACAAAGATAATTTATGAGACCAGTTGTTATAAGGATAAGTTATTGCACAAGTGGAAAGTCTTTTTTCCAAATTAAATATGTCACATGTGCATTGTAATAATAAAAATAATAATACATTATTGTGCATACCCAAAATATTAGGTGTGTTAAATGTGATAATAAGAATGTACTCATTAATTTAGCAAAAAAATACAGGTCCAGGAAAAATAAAGCCTTTAAAATCAGGTGAAATATCATCTGACTCGCAGTGGAACTATGACAACATGGATTTAATTTAGAGTCAAGTTCATGATGTGACATTAGTATTTGCTTGAAGAAAGATCCGCTCATGTAGAGTCAGCTAAGTCTATGCAAGTGGCCTATGGCATTGTGGACAATTATATTTGTGCGCTGTTGTGTCTGCGTACCTCTGCATTTACACCAGCAAACCACAACTATGTGGTGGGGTCTCTATGCCACTGTGCGTTTCTTCAACATAGCATACTGTAGATAGAGCTGATAGATGTTGAGCTAGAGTTACTTTTACTGAAATTACAGTATGACCACTAAAACAAAGGAGGCTGAATGAAGCATACCACAGAAGTCGGAAAATCTATGCTACCTGGTGGACTCATCATAGTTGCTGTGGTCTGTAATGCCATGATATGGAGTTACATTTCTGGGCAGCTTTGGACAGCATAGGCTGACACTGGGGAGGTACAGGTCAGGCTATGCTGTAGGCTACCGTAAGGTACTGTATGCAGCTTCGTGAGACCTATGATGTACTTGACAAATTTGGCAATGGTTTACAGGACAAATTTCCCAAATAAGTCCAAATTACTGGCCTTTATACAGAAAAATTGGTACCACAGCGGCACCAATACTTTGCTAGGGCTAGAATAAAGAACTGTTTACATCAGGTCCTGGGTGCAGGATGATGAAGACCAACTAAAAGTTTGTGACGGGTATCTTTAAAAAATGGGCACAATATGCAATGGGCAGATCAAAGGTGTTCTAATCATAATAAAACCAGGAAAACTGCTTGCAAAGCCATTGCTTGCTGCTAGCATTGACGCTAACATGGCCGCTAGCATGGCCGGATAAGTACTGTAGACATATACAGTACTATGATGTAATGATGCGACTCCTGAGCCCAGGGGTCGGCAACCTGCAGCTTTGGAAAATAAACAATGAGTATTTAATTTAAATGTATTTTATTTAAATTCATTAGATTTTTAAATGCAGTTCTAAATTTGACGATTATGATGATTTTGTAACATTAAAATAAAACGTGTTTAACTTTTTGTCGGCGGCACATGATTTATTGAGCTTTTCGAGTCCCGGTTCGTTTTATTGACAGCACACAGAAACAGATGCCATTTTTCGTTTGCTGCAGGTGGATAATTTAAGTTCGGCTTTTTATTTAATAAATACGAAGATAACCCAAATAGACCCCGATGTTTTAAATTGAAAATAACCTTCAACCCAGTCTGGGTTTTTTTAATTATTTTTTTTTTTATATAAACGTTTTTGTTGCATGAAAGAATAAAATTTTCTCTTTAGAAGTTCATTGATTTCATAAATGCAACACACGATCAAAGGTGACTTCTAGCAGTCATAGTATGCTGTCACAGCACTGTATGTGGTTTTGTAGATTTTGTAGGTGGTTTGTGTCTGTAACAGATCCTTGAGTCCAAACATATGCTGAATTCCTTTTTTTTTAGTGTTGACTTTAACAGCTTTGTTATCCCCTGGAGTATGATAAAAACCTTCCATACAGGAAATGGAACAAATCTGCGAAAATGGCTAAATCCAACCCTGTGCACTAAACTACTAAGTAGTATGGTACAGTAATACATACTGTACTATGTAGTTGTTAGCACTGTCGCCTTATACCTTCAGAGTCCAGGTTCGATTCCTGGCCAGAGTCGATTCCCATGCCTGCATGCACAGAATTTGCTTGTTCTCCCCGTGCTTGGTTGGCTTCCTCTGGGTACTTTGGTTTCCTCCCACAGTTCAAAGACCTGCAGATTAGGCCTGTAGATTAGTTCCAAAATTACCTATAGTGTGTAATGAGTGTGTGTACGTGTGTGCCCTAAGATGGATTGGCACCCTGTCCATGGTGTACCCTGCCCGTGTCCTAAGTCTCCTGGGATAGGCTCCAGGCCCAATATTTATATATACAGTATTTACCAATATTTTCTCTGTTATAAGGAATTCCATGGCAGAATAAAAAACAAATAAACAAACAGAAAAACAGCTATCCAGGTTGCTTTGAACAGAGGAGAAATCACAGCAGGACTTGACAATTCTTGACAATTTAAATGAGATTAATAATTTTAGATTATTATTGAGACTGAATGCTAACCTATAAGTGTTTGGCATCACTGAAAAAGAAGTGCTGGACTACAGTTCCAATCAGCAAGTAACACGCATGTAATCAAATGCACATATTTTGAGTCTGTTCCATATTACATTGCACCTTTTTTGTTTCTTGTAAATCACTATATTTAAGTTTCAGGTTTTCAAGCTGTCTTTAACATGCAGCTGTTACTGTATGTCATCTGTCGTTAACGCTATATCAAGTTCATACTGTAGTTCCTACTCTATTTAGAGTCTTGACTTTGTTTAGTTTGTGTTTTTGCGATGTCTATTAAAGGAGATCTGCACTTGCGTTCATCTGCACCTTTTTATCCTCACACGTGCAGAAAGGACTGCTTTTGTGTACAAGTCTGGAATTAATACTTTGAATGTAAGCTCAGAATATTCAGGTTGAACGTGTCATGACTCTGCGGAAAAACACAATTACAATGATGTTTTTTGATGTTTTAAAGAGAAACAGAGCTTGTCAGCCTGAATAATATTAGTGTGCATGCACTTCATAAACATTTTACCTAATGTTACATAAGTTACGGCAGGCGAGTGTGTAAATAATTGTGCTCACACTAGTTTTGCTCTCATGTGCATCCAAAGTCATGCATCAAATATAAACCTGGATCTGCTTCCAGTCAGGAGGTATCACACCATCACATTGGTGTGGATAATTTTCCTATAAACAAATGCCTGTCATGGTTTATTCTTTATGGAACTTTTGAAGCTGGAAGCGGCAGTAGGAGGAGATGTGCCCTTTATATATATTTGTCCATCGAGGATCATGAGGTATAACAAATAAAGTAAAAATAATAGTTTCAGAGAATATTGTGCAGTTGTACAGCATATTTACATTTACAGTATGTTTCATTTAAACTTTAAGTATAAATGTTATAAAAAAAATAGTGATTTCTTTATTATTGTTTTAATATTAATTTAATAATATCAAAGCGAAAGGCTAATTATAAATAATTCTTTCAAATGATGTATGGCATGTGGCTACGTAAAACAATATAATATATGTAAAAAATATAATATAATAAAATGTATAATGATTATAATATAACTTAAATAAACTTTTTTTAGTTGCAAACTAGATGTCACATTTACTTCAAATGAAGTAAATTCCAATTTGCATTAAACCTACAATTACAATTATACATTGTAGATTTTTACAGGGAATGTAATCTCAAAAGATGCCAGCCTGATATCTGGCCAGGCCAAATTTAAGCAACTGAATACAATTACTTGCCTTTAAGCTAAAAAAAAAAAGGAATAGAGAAAAAAAGCAGATTACATTATTTTTCTTTGCAGTTAACAAATGTGATTATGTATTACATACTGCAAGCACTTGATCCAACACATAGAGTCAGGTCGATAAATTTTTAAACAAAGATACGTTTTTGGCATTTGAAATGAAATACTCAAGATATGAGTGAAGCCACGATTTTTAGCTTTAATTCAAGTGTGTCATTAACCATTCAGAAATTACATCCATTTTCATTTTTACCAAGTAGGTAGACCACTTTATCATGCCTTTAATACACTATGTTGTGTTAGAATTGATAAAATAATGCTAATGTCTGTTTAAAACATTTGAAGGTCACATATTGTGATCAGAAACCATTAGATAGTGGCCCTGAAGCCAATATTTTACAGGAAAAATGGGCTTATGTCAGATTTACTGAGACACAATTCTGTTAGGCAACCTCTGCCAACCGATAAATTCCCATCCAACTGTGTGAATAGTGCTTAAACAAGTAGTTAGGTACAAGGGTTGAACACAGATGTGTGCAATATTTGCATTAACTCCTGATTACAACCCACATGCCACATGGCAAGTTAATCGCCTGACCTTAATTCCAACAAGCACCCAATTCATTTTAGTTTATCTGGAACTGAAGACATGGTAAGGGAAAAAAAAAAAAAACATTACGAATGTTTGACAGACCTCATTCTCTCCCTGCTGAAGCAGTCACCTGGCATGTGCTGATGGCAGTGATTTTCAGACTTCAGCTAGTCATCAGATTTCAAACATTTGCAACAGAGTGTTAAACATAATTTTATTTATGAGTGGGAAGAAATATTCAGACTTGTTTATTACTATTGGTATAAGCAACATTTTGAGAAGCCTGCTCTTCCATGCACATTACTATATTAAAAGCTTTACCAATATTGTTTTCACATTGCCAGTGTTTGTGTATCTGTGTAAAATCTCATTCTGGAATTTTCTAAAATTGCATGCAGACATGTTTAAATGTAACTACAAGGTAAGTGCGGTGCGAGCAAAACTGAATGCACCACTTGTACTGTAATTAGCACAAAAGAAGAGCAGCGTGCAGTGATTAATGTTTGTGGTCTCATGGTGTACCAAAACACCTCACTGAAGAGCATAAACAGAAGCGTTTGGATATCTGGAAATTAAAAAAATTATTGGAGTGATACTCTAAGGAAGGTGAAAAGCTTCATAAAGAGAATTATTACTGGTGACAAGACATGGATTCATAGAGTAAATGGCAGAGTATGGAACAAAAACATCCTCAATCCTCAACGAAAACAATCCTCAAAACCTAGAAAAAGTAAAAAAAAAAACCAACCATCAGCTGGAAAATTGATGCTTACAGCTTTCTGGGATTCTCAAGGGCCAGTTTTGGAACATAATCAAGAAAAAGGTTTAACAATCAACAGTGCTCATAAGAGACGCTTATTGAAAAGTTGGAGCAGAGGACTTATATCCAAGGAAGTTGTGATCTTGCATTATGATGCATTATTTTGTTTTGAGGTGTTAGAGCGTCCTCCCTATAGTCCTAAACTTGGTTGATTACCTTTTTGATGCCGTAAAAGCAGCCCTATGAGGATAAAGAAGTGCTGTTCTGAAGAAGTAAAGACAGTGGTGCATTCGTGGCTCGCAGCTCAGCCTAGTATGTTTTTAATGATGGAATACGGAAGCACTACACAACATCTTTTGAACAGAAAGGAGATTACGTTGAAAAATTATGTTCACAGTTTCTAAAAGTTAATAAAAAACTCACATGTTTTTGTACAGACAGAACCATAAAAATGGAAAAAGAAAGATTTTGTCAATGTGTAAACATAAAATCCATGTCAAATCCTAATACCCCTATCTCACCTATGCACTTTGACTCGTGATGTTAGGCACCATGAGCCACAGACGTTCCATTGACGTTCGGCAAAGTTCTGCAAGGTCTGCAAGCATCCGCGAGGACCGCCCAAAAAATTAAACATGTTAAATTTTTTTAAACATGTTTAATTTTTCGCACGGAAAGATGGAAATGTAATCACAGCGCCAAAAATCGCGGTGAATCATGATGAACAATACTTACGGCCACTGCGCGAAACCGCATAGGTTAGATAGGGGAATAAGGGCTTTCATCTCTGAGGGCCTACTTCTGAGTGACAGCTCATCTGCCCTGGTAGTGAGATATGAGAGAGTAACCAGGAGGATGTTAACATAATGTCATGGTTGCAGTTAAGCTGCTGGTTTATGAGCACATTACAGTTTCCAGTCAAATGGGAGAGATCATTCTGAGAAAATGATCCACTATGGACCCCTTACCAACAGCAGGGGAACCTTCCTTCCAATAAATCATCATTTAGCTTAGCCTCCATTCTGTTACTTTTGTGGTGTGTATAAGAATGGATTCAAGCCCTTACCTTGTGAACCTGTAGTTGATTTGTGGATTTGTTGCCTAATACCACCCACTTTTGTCCTTTTTTTTTTTGTCCTTTTGTTTTACACAGCCGTTAAGTTTGGAAGTTAGATCTGTTGGAATATTTTTTTAGTAATATTCCAGCTCACAAGATACCCTGAGCACCAGTTCTCCAAGTTGTTTGTGTTACTAATCATTACCAAAGTAATAAGAACAAGACTTTAGGGATAGGAATTGGTTCCTTTGTTATGGTTTTGCCAAATACTGTATATTTATCCACTTATAGGCATATATAATATATGGGCTCAGTCCTTTGGCAATATTTATAAACAGCACTGATCATATAACCTTTTTCAGTGCAACGGGAACAAGGTACAGCATGTCACTGTTTTTAATTCTTTTGCAATGGTGCATGGATGACTGTAGTGCATGCAGCATATCACTCTTTTGTCAAGAAGAAAAAGTATGTACCAGGACATTCAGTATGTTCCCAGATTGCCCGTTCAGTAAGTAACGCATTCCAGCTGTGTGTCTTCCCTGAACCCTTTGTAAAATGTCCTGACACAACCAAAGGCATTTGTGACAAAAGTTGCACTAGGACTAGCACTAGGAAGGGGGTTTCAGTGGCCGGATTTGCTTTGTGTGCTTTCTCCACATAAGAGATCAAATACAGGATGACTTTAACAGACTCTTGTTGCCCTTTCACTCATGAGGCTTCAATTTTCATGTGTCAGTAACCAGCCAATGGATGTTCTCCACAACGTCTCGCCCATTCATCTCCATTCCACGCAATCTGGTTCTCACAGAGCATTGTGAAACACCACTAGCTCTCCTGCCTGCAGGCACTGATGCAAGGCTGAGCTTGGGAAAGTTAAAACCAAGCCAAAATGGTCTGCTAATTGCAACATCTTGCACCAGTCAGTAAGGATGAAAACCCAGCAAAAGTCTTGACACAGCCCAGCAGTGCTATAATGTAGCTGCCAAGCTTTGCTCTAGAATGAAGACTTTTAGAGGAAGCAATTGCTTAATGTCATAATTGTTCTTCACACTGAAAATGTACAGGACATGCAAATGCGTATTATTTCTTTTTACTGTGTATATAAGTTTTACTTTGAGTGTGTGTTCACAATGGTGGGGGGTGCCCCGTACTGAATAGCTGGCCTGCTCACAGGGATTACACTGGCTGTGAACTTGGCTATGGCTAGAAGTTCCCACTGCTCTGGCTATCTTAGCAGAAAATGCTTGTTTTTCAAAACTACAAGATCTGGTCTTGATTTCCACGCAGTGTCATTACTAGATGGGAATACATGTCTCTGGCTTTAACTTGAATTTAGTCACTACTTAGTTACATCAGTCGTACAGCAACAACAAAAAAAGAACATTGGCAATGCCAAGGACTTTTAGCCGATCCAGAGTGAGATCTGCTTTATGACTTGTTAGAAGAATCTGAAAACAGCTCCATAAAAATAAACCAATAGTTTCTATAAAATTTTGACTTTCAAGCACATGTTCATGGTGGTCTAAGAGGTTTCTGGTAAAGGATATTGAAGTACCACAAATGAACCGCATTAATGTGTGGGAAGGCCTCTTTTTTATTTTTTTTTATTTTTTTACAATTTTACAAAATGTAAGCAACTAAATGAAAACCCAATAAAATTAGTCAGCTCTCTAAACACTTATTCTTGTGCTTTTAAATATGAACACTAATTCATTCATGGTTAACCTATGATTCATTTTGAAATCACGTTGAAGCTTTATGAAACAGGGCACTTAGAATCAGCCACTAGCAGATGTTTATGTTTATTAATATATTTTAATGTAATTTTGGGGGTGCAAACATGCCAACCCCCAAAAGTACAGCCAATATGCTTAGCTGGGAAACAAGCTTATAAATTAAATAAATAAATAATTTTTACTGTTGCAGTACTAAACTGGTCGTTCAGGATCAGTACAAGTAACAAAAGTGATATGATTTTTTTTTAAATACATTTTAAGGTTAATCTGAAGTCTGTTTACTAGTGTGATAAGCCAGTCCACCCGTTTATTCTGCCATACCGTTGTATCTGCCCAGACTGACTTGTTCACCCCAATATTTCACATCTTCCCTTCTCTCACTTACCATTTCCCACAGTACACCTCTTACTCTGTTTTCTATTTCGAAGTTATGACTATTTTGAGTCACAGATCTCTATGTTGAATCCAGCTGTCCTTTATGTGACCTGAGGGTCCAGGTGTCTATTCCTATACTCACATGCTGTGGCTACTGTACCTGTTGTTTTAGGAACCTGTTTTGTGTATTTGGGGAAAAAGAAAATGCATTAGAGCTTGCTCTCAGAGCCCAACATACCCATACTCTGCTGTATATGTCCTTACTAATGACTGTAGCAGAGGGATCTTTAAACCCAAAGCTCAATGGATCATACTGTGGAATCGGTGCCCAAAGTTTATCAGTCCCTTCCAGCGCAGTCATATCCTTTTGGTTAGGTTAAAAGGTATTACAACCTCCAGTTGGGGATTAAACCGCCACCACCACGTCCCTGGGAGCCAGTTAACTAGAGTTCCTTTTAGCTATGGTTTTAACAGGTCAGCAGGCTGCTTTAAGGTTGCTTCAAGGTGTTTCCCTCACTCCAGGAGCACTAGATCTAGTTTCACACACAGCAGGCCTGGAACTCAGCACTGAGCCTGGAGCCCTAGAGTCAGCAGGGAGTTTGAGCTTGAAGGAGGGAGAAGACGTTTCAGCCAATATCAATACCATGGTCAAGAATTGTAGTAATACCTATTTCTGGCTAACCAAATAGGCAGAACACAACAAATCAGTGTAATACTGTATGCAGTATCAATGTGAACGGATTTCAACCATTTTTTTAATCTGGATGTTTGGACATTGACGTATTCCTTGCATTTTATGTTAAAGCTTTGTTGCTTAAGCTTTGTTGTGTTAGTGTGCTATACTGTACAAACTACAATCATAAAAACTATTTCAAATAAACACACATATACTTACTATCCTTATAAGATATAAATAAATATTGTATTTAAATAATACAAAGCAATTTTCTTCCTCGAGTGAAAGATCTATAGCCTATAGCCTCCACAAATTCATATAATGTTTCTGGTTTATTTCTGTCTCTTGCTTCTCTCTCACCTTAGTGTTTCCCAGTGTCTCAGCCTCATCCGAAGAAGTTTGTGATGTCCATCTACAGGAGTAAATGCATCTACTGCCTAATATAGGAGCGTGGTAAAACTTGAATATGAGATTATTTCTGCAGCAGAGCCAATCAGTACTGTGTGACATGTCCCGTCAAAAGGGGTCTAGTGATGCCATATCTTACGCCATTCTTTGGAGAAGATATCTTCTCACTTGTCTCCTGTCTTCTTGCAGTCATACTTATTGGAAATGTAATCATTCTTTTGGACAGCCTCTTCCTGAGCTTGGTAGCCTCCTAGTGCTGGCTGTAAGAAATGAATCTGTTTGGAAATCCTCTGGTCGTTAAATAGAAATTTGGCGTGACCGTATGGGAAATTGTGCGCTGGAGGTTCTGTTTTTATTCTTTAGGAGTTTTAGGAACGTCGGATGGAAAGACAGAAAGGAAAAATGAATAAAGAGGTTGAAAGTAGTAGTGATGCATTGTAAGAATTTTAGACTAAATTTGATTGATTTTTGTAAAAATAGTGTCAATGTAAGTTAATTAATTCAATAGATATGCAAAAACTGCTGTATTTGTTCAACAGAACTACCAACAATCAAATAAAATCAACAAAATGTACATTCTGTTTATCATGCATAGAAGTGTTGTATAAAAACAAATCTATTTGCACATTATGAATTATGCATATACTGTACATTGTTAGCCAACACATGGCGGTTTAGCTCAGTTAGCTCTGCATGCTGTGGAAATGGGGCACTAATGTAAATATCCCAGCAGACGGAAACCATTTAAACACGAAGAATGAAACATGGTTTAGATAAAGGAGACCTTAATATTTAAAGTAAACACTAGTCTAGTGCTATATGTATAAAAATTAAATATTAAATGGAAAAGTCTAGCGGAACAAAATAATGAACTTAATATGTCATGCATGACACTCACTTCATGTGTGATCCTCATTTGTAGTTGTTTTTTTTTGTTTTTTTTTGGCAAGTGGTTTAGTGGCTTATGTTGACTCCACTTTTTTACACACTTTTGTTTTGCAGTCCACTTATGAACAAAGCACCACAGGAATCCATGCAATAAATTTTGGGTGTGTTTTTTATGATGTTGTGCAATACATATACAGAATTTAACTTGTAGGGAGGAATGTAGACTTGCTTTTCTGGTTAGAAGCGTTTTACAGCATTCTTTGCTGAGAGAAGATGGGGGGAAATGAGTAATGGTTTTTCAATTTGCTCATTTGTTGTGATTCACAATCTGTTGGCCTTGCAACACTCTTTGCACAGATTCTTCTGTTTGTAAGTCAGCATGATCAGAAAATGGTCAAATTGAAAACATTATCTAGACAGAATCAGACATCCATGTGTGCTGGAACCAGTGCAGTAGTGAAATCCAAATCAATTTAGTCTTATTTATTACGATGTACATTCAATTTCATGCAACCAATCTGGCATTATAAAATGGATTATTGGGATCCTTTCCCTTTTCCTCAATGTGGGACTACAAGTGTTTTTTTTTTGTTTGTTTTTTTCAACTTAATGTATCTAATTAAAAAGTTTACTTTTGTGTGTAGGGTCAGCTTGTGTGGTGCATGGATAAACACTATGACTAACCCTTCTATAAATCAAAGAGTCTACATGGGCCTACAATCCATGATGTTTTGTGTCTGACTTTGGTGACATTTTAAATCATATACAGATGTGAATACACAAGAGCAGAGAGCAAACAAAGTAATATATTAACTGCTGGGGGCAGTATTTGCAAAAAGGGCTTTGGAGGGTCCTTTTCATTATTATAATTATTATTATTAGTAGTAGTAGCGACACGATGGCAAAGTGGTTACCACTGTGGCCTCGCATTTCTAGAGTCAAAGGTCTGTGTGCATAGAATTTGCATGTTGCATGCTTGGTTAGTTTCCTCCAGGTTTCCTCACACAGTCCAAAAACATGCAGATTAAGCTAAGTGCCATTTCAAAGTTGCCTCAGAGTGTGTAAGTGTATGTGCAATGGATTGGCATCTCGTACAGGCTGTACCTCACCTCATGCCCTAAGTCTCCTGGAATAGGCTACAGTGACCCTACACAGGATAGACATTATAGAGGGTGAGTAGCTGAGTGAGTAGTAGTAGTACAGGGTGATTCACTCAAGAGAGGCTCTTCATATTCTGTAATAATTCTCTCTATTATGAAGCAATCTGAACCAAAAAAAATACGCTACATAACTTATATGCAATCGATTGCATTACATACGATGCTGGAAGTGATCTTCATTTTCTGTCAGACACATTTCGACACAGCATTCCATGTTCCTGAGCCAGTGACAATATCTCATTCTTTTCTCCATATCTCTTTCTTTGAGCTCCTGAACGATGGTAATGTAATACGCATGCGATTTTTTGCCCTTTTTGCAGCTCTTTGACATGTTCAATAAGACCACCCAGTCACCTGTGCTAGGCATCTCAGTGATTTTGTAGGCAACTGCTGCAGATGAAGTGGCACTTTCGGATAGCATTTGCAGTTTCCGCACCATCCTCTGAATAACACTCTTTAAGGGTGTGTCAGGAACATCATATTTCTTCCTAAATTCTCCCTGACATCTCTAAATGAATTAGTGACTCAATAGGTTTGCACTGTGAAGATGCGCTGCTCATTACTGTACACCACCATCCTGATGACCCTAGTTAAAAAAAAAGTATGCTAAGTATATTAAATCCTAGCATGCCAAAGCATACTTAAATGTACTTGCAGCCAGACTAATG
>JAQMYJ010000020.1:3974836-3991297 GCA_030014305.1 Clarias laeviceps
AACTCGATTGTTTTGTTGTGGGGGTGCGGTCATAACCCCCCCCCCCCCCCCCCCCGCCCATTCATCATGTCCAAAGTATTCCTTCAGGTTTCTTTAGACCAAAATCCGATCACTTTACTCATAGGGTGGGTTGTTTCAGCATATGCCTGTATGATGGGAAGAAAAGAAGGGTGGAATGGTCTGAGCATCCAAGATGGGGTCATGGTTCAGCTTTGTATGCCACACAAATCTTTCTATATACTGTACATAATCAAATCTTTTGTCTGTGGTGGAAATGTTGAAATGTTAAATGAACGTTGTAGAGTGCAGTCTTTTAAAAACTCCCTTGATGATGAAAACAGCATTTGGGTGGGGGGTTTTATATGCACTGATGTTGTGTAATGAGCTGAGTGCCGTCTCAATGTCCCATTTAAGTGGAATGTAAACAGCAGCAATGAAAGCACTAACTTCCATTGGTAGATAAAAATGTTGGCAGGAAGTAAACCCAGTGTATCCTAGTTAGGCCAGATTTCAGTGAAAATAAAGGCATATTCCCATTGTGTCATGTGGGTCCGTACCTCATGAATTTTGTTTCTCTTAAACCCCTGTTATACTTAGCCATGTTTCCATTATGCCCTCAAAAAGTGTGTGAATGCAGTAAGACCTTGGCAGGAATGTAATAGAAACCAGTATGGACATAGTATTTGTTTCTGTTGATGTGGAACCTGTTGAGGTTATGGTCAACACAAGATGCAGGCATAACATACAGTAGGTAAGGACGTAGTACCAATGGAATTGTCCAGTTAACAGCATAATGTATTGTTTATTTTCTGGTCTACCATATGCCCAGTCTAAGCAAATTATCACATTTCTGTATATAAGTCAGTGCAAAAGCTATGTCAGTGGTTGCAGGTTGTGCGTGTTTACTATAGTGTTGCTTCAGCATTTTCAATTCATTATTCAATAATTATTATTCAGAAATTAGTATGTAACACTATACTGTTTTTTTTTTTTTTAATAGAAGGACCTCAGTGAAAAGGAGCTTCACTTCATCACCAGAATCCTGTCCATTGGATTGGTGGATGCTGACCCTGACATTCTGCACCACATCAAACAGTACAGAGATGTGTACAGAGTTTCAGCTGGAGAATGACAACCTTATCCACAAGACATGCTGCCGTGCTAGGGAACAATCATGACACTTCCTGTCTGTCTGAATAGGATGCATGTTTTCTGCTGTATTATATCTGTTTATGTTGAACCATGACTTGTGATTTTGCAGAATAACAGAACAAAGTTGTGAAATCCCCTGCTACACTAATTCAGATATCCTAGTGTTTCTCTAGCGCCATATAATCAAGGTAGAAAGTTTTCTCAGTATGCTGCAGCTGTGATCTTTACAACTGACACTCAGGCCTCCCACAAACTCCTTTAATGCCATAGGGATTAGTCAGGACTGTACGCGGGATGTGGCAATAACTCCCAGCGTTCTGGTAATGTGCAAATGGTGCTGTGGGCAGTCTGAGGTTATGTATTGTCCTCCAAAAAAAAAGATGCCTTTGGTGGTCAAACAAGGTTGTTGTTTTTTTCCGGAGACCGATCCACATGCTGAATCTTCACAGGAACGACTGAAATAGAATATACATTCACAGTCGTACAGATTTCTTTCAAACATTTGCACCATTCCGATGTTTTTTATATCAGATAAGAGTCTCATCATCATCATCATCATCATATTGTGCTTGAAGTCTTCTGTAAATGTCAATTGGTTTTACACCTTCATTTCATCACAAGTTCTGGTTTGACTTGAACACCAATATGTTTGTCTGAAAATAAAGCAGCATGTTCAACTTACTCTTGATTAATGTGATTCTTTAATAATAAAATAAGCAATATCATGCAAGAGGGAGTGGTGTATTGCACTGCTGTGATGTCATAGGCACAAGGGCACAGCCCTATTCAGCACAACAGCATGCTTTTGTGTGTGATAATGCTTTTATACAACAGTTCCACAAACACCATTTTCATATCAACAGATTATGATTTATTTTATTTAACCAGTTATTTTACTCCACCAACACACATCCTTATGCACCTGGCTGAACTACCTAACTGACAGCTGGGCTGAAAGCAGTTTTAAATTCTTACTGATACTATAAAGCAAAAAAGTTTAACCATGAAGGTTGTGGACAGTCCTGTAAATCTCATACATTTCTTTTTATATTTTCACTTATTCTGTTTTACTGTCTCCCCAGTCACTGGTGTGCATTACTGGTGCACTGGCGAGACATGGATACATCACTACAAGCCTGAGTAAAAGGGGAAAAAAAGTTAAAAAATCAACCATCAGCTGGAAAATTGATGCTTACAGTTTTCTATAGTCCTGATTTCACTTCATCAGACTTTCACCTGTTTGGTCCCCTGAAAGCAGCCCTATGAGGACAAATATTCATATCGGATGAAGAAGTGACAACATCAGTGCATTCGTGGCTAGAAGCTCAGCCTAAAAAAACTTTTAATTAGGGAACACAAAAGCATGTTAACAGTGTACAAAATGTATGGAAAATTAATACTGCTAGGTTAGTAAGCCTAATGACTTTGATCTATGAGCTTTGTAATGATGTTGTTACATGAATAAATCATCCTTGTTTGTTCATCTGGCATCATTATCAACTAGGAAAGATAAAAATCTCAAGCAGTCTGTAGCAAAAAAAATATTAATAATAAAATAAAAAAGAAGGAAAGGCGGGAGAAAAAACACCTGTTTTTGTCATTACTCAGGTTAAATCCCTTACACAGTCCATTTATAAGAAACTCTTTTTGTTGTCTATGAATTCTTCAAAGAACTAGAAAATTATGTGTGAGGAACACTCCCATTTTTCCAGCATAAATCTTTTACTGTAGGTAATTACTTGGATCTCTTTGGCAAGCTCTTTCATCATGAGAAGACGTAAGTTGATATTAGCTGACCTCCAAAAACTGTTGTAATTTGCTAGGCAGAACTGTAACATGATCTATATGGTCCCTGATCTAGGATGATATATAACCCTAACATTTCTGAGTCAGGTTTAAATGGGTAAATCTTTTTTTTTTTCCCTAGTAAAGCTAGCATGCTAAATTATGTAAAGATTGCCATCAATGTAATATTATAATAATTGGATCACCTTTGCTTTGCTCATAGTTTATACAATGGAGTCTCTATATACACACAATATATGTTCCCAGTGGTCCAATTTTGGTATCTTAGATCAGTGTTTATATTAAAACGTGCAAAGTTTTCCTTTCCGAAACGCAACCTATAATTTAATTATCCTATGTTCGGTCAATCATTTACCAAAATAAAAAGTGCATTAAATCTAAGTTTATTCAGCATAATATTCCTTTACCCCAGCTGTCGTTTTTGATTGTTTGATTGAACTGGTGCATGTGTACTGCAAAGTAAATTATGATTGATCTGGCAGTAACCAAATAAGTAAAACCACCCCGTTGTATCTCAGCGAGCCCATTTGGAAGAAAACTCCGCTTAGCATTTACACTGAGGTAAACCAGATACCGCATGCCTGGGGAAAATGTTCATCTATTCAACATACTTGCGTGAACTAAAGTGAGTGGCAGAGAATGCTGGGTAGAAAACCAGACACTCATAAGCAGAACCATATCCCGCATTCCAATAGTGTTTTAAGAAGCCCTGTTTTGAATTGAGAGGAGTCCCCTTCACTATTAAAATAATTTATATTTACATTCAGATTTTGCTAGAGAATCTTAGTCTTTAGGAACAAAGTATGAAGCTTATTAAATAGTTATTCATCTTAAAATAAAATACTGATCAACTACTATGACTTATTTAGCAACTTCAGTGCAACAAGTAGAAAAGATGTCAACCTTAACATTATAACCTTTGACAAGTAAATTATAATATTATTGATTGTAAATTATATACTATTAAACTGGTGGTAGAATCATGGGAAACCTAGGCTCACCCATGTTGCAAGGACCAACGGTCAACCCGTTTGTTCCAATCCCACAGAAAAGTCAATGCTGGCCATGATAGAAAGTCACCAGAACACCCAGTGCACCACAGCATGCCACACAAGGGATCCAGCATGACCTGGCCTCCTAATCCGATTGAGCTCCTATGGGTGGTGCATGCCAGACAAACAATTCCAAGCCACAGACGCCTCAGCCTGCGACCCACAGCAACCAGAGGATCAGCTGCTAATGTCTTGGTGCCAGACACCACAGAGTCCTTGCAAAGAGGCCAAACACACCCCTGTGGCACAAGGGAAGCCCCAAACCTACAGTGGATGATTCTTGTATATAGTTGCAAGAATGAAGAATTTGTGTCTTTTCATACCCATAGGTTTATTTTTTAAAGTAAGGGTTGTTTATTTCTGTGGTAACTAATTAGCACAACTAGCTTCTAGCTAATCAGTAAGCTAGGTATTCAAATAGCTACTAATCCATTCACAGAAAGGAAATCAGTTCAAAATAATTTTTTTCTATTGCAAATTTGATAATCTTGACCACTCTCCTGTAATTATCCACTTATTCAGAATAAAGGGGGAAATATTTGTTTGAGCTTAGCAATCTCTAGCTAACTGGCTGTACTGTATATTTCAAACCAGTCAAACCAAACTTAAGCAAAAATTGTGTTCATATTGAGAAAAGGACTGTACTTGTGCATTCAGAGATGCTTTTCTACTCATTGTGGTTGTAAGGAGTATTTGAGTTACTAGAGCCCTCCTTTCAGCTTGAACCAGTTCCAGCTTTTCCCTCTGACCTCTGGAACGACATAGAGGGTGGATTAAAGTGCCCTCTGGTGTGAGTGTGAGCACTGTGGCTGCCTCATCTCTATAAGGATGCCATGAATCAATGTGTCCTTTAACAGCAGGAACAACCCTTACTGCCAGAACAGTCAATGACAAGAACAATCTGTGTTGTAACTCACTGGGATCCTACTTTCATATTCTAATCAGTGTTATTTTAGACCAGCTCTCTGTTCATCCTGTCATTGGGGTGGATTTGTTATGCTGGCCGGGGTCATGTGAAAGTGTGCCCAGTATATGTGCAGTGTGTCTCGGCGTGTGTGTGTGTGTGTTTGTGTGTTTCATTGCCTGGCCTCCTGTGGATCCATGCTTTAGAGAGGGAAATGGGCTTTTCTTTTATCTGCTCTTTTGAAGTGCCCTGACTACCTACATTTGCCAACTTCACAAACACTGGCTATTATCTTATATCAAATGCCACACACATCCTAACCATTTATGTGCCAAAGACATTTATTTTTTGCTTGTAATGTGGAATGTACTACTTCATTTTTATTAGATTATTTAATCACCAGACTTGCACCTTAAACTAACGAGCTGAAATTTTTAAAGAAAATTCAAGCATGTTCAAGTCTGTAATTTGAACAAATACAAAGTTTACACAGTTAATGCTCCTTCATAATGAATGTACCACACGTTAAAGCTTTAAAGCTGTAAAATTTAATTTTTATACATTTACACCACAGGAGGGAAGAAAAGCTGTTACAAGCAAGACTTTGCCAGAGGTAGTTAATTGTGGCTCTTAAAACAGATACTTTACATTATTTAGTGTTCAGGGCGGTGTTTTTGTGCCAGACACAAAGAAATGAGGCCATCCAGTCCTTGTCCAAGCATCACCCTGGATGCCTGCCATGAGCATGGCTGTTGTGAGTCTCCAAAGCTTAGGAAGACAAACTACTGAGTGAGGATCTAAGAAAAAACACAGATGATTGAGAGATACTGCTCAATAACGTGGTGAGGAATATGGAATGTCAAGGCATTAAATAAGAGGATCATGTGGGAAAACATGATAAAAATGCATAAAGCATGCAGAGAGTAATAATAATACAAAAAAAAATCTTTCCACTTTATATATTAACATGAACACATCTTGATGGAAAACTGTGGAATTAAAATTCCTTGAACTATGCCAAAAATGCTTAAAAGACGCCCCACCACACCTTTTTTTTTATTTATTTTTTTACATTGTGTATTAACAAAAATGAAAGAGTGATGAAAATGATTATTATCTCACACCAGGCTCGCTGTGGGGTTGCTGCCAAGGCAACACTACATCATACTCACTGTGGAGAAAAGTCAAACTCGTATATCTCGTACATTGTCCAGCTCTGATTACACCAAAGGTGATAAAACCTGCAATGTATTTCTCTCCTGAGACCACTGCAGGAAAATAAGTAAGTTTCTTCATGATTCTAACATAACCTTTGGTTATGTGTTGTGTCTGCATATTCGCATCTTGCACAGGTTATAACAGGTCCTTCCATGCTAAAATGAAGCATTTATATCAATATATTTTCCCACCAACTAAGTAGAATTCATGACCATGGGCAGGTCTAAATAAAAACAAGCTAATTTAAAAACAGTTCCACGTAAATCTTTACTTAAGATCATTTATTAAGTCGAGTGATATACAACACCATTCAAAAGTTTGGACGTACTTTCTAATTGCATGGTCCTGCATGGTCCTGATTTTTTTTTTTTTTCTACATTGATACAATGTACAATCCTGAAGACATTAAAAACAATAATCTACTTTGAACAGTTGATATTGAGATATGTCTGCTACTTACACTCTGTAAATGTAAGTAGCACAAAGACTCTAATCTAAGGTGCTGTTAATTGGTGATTTAATTTGTTAAAAATTGTTGAGGCTGGTAACTCTAAATGAACTTCTCTTCTGCAGCAGAGTTAAGTTTCAGTCTTACTTTCCGGAGAGCCAGTTTTATCATGGTGCTTGATGGGTTTTGCAAATGCACCTGACAATACAGTTCTTACAAGAACTATTACAGAACAGCTGACCTTCAGGTCTTAAAATAACAACTGACTGTTTTTGTTGCTGCATTATTACCTAATGCCATATCTGTTACTTTATGGCTGTGAAAATTCTAGTATCGTTCTAGAATGTAGAAAATAATAAATCACAAAAAAAAAAAAAAAAAGAATTAGAAAGTGGTGTCCAAACTTTTGACTTGTACCGTTACTGAGGATGAGGAACTCTCAGAGTTAAAATGTACACACCATGCTGAAAGTGCTGACATTTCTATCAATCGTTTTGGTTTGTTTGTTATAAAAGGTCAGTGGAATAATTAAAATATGTTAACCACACTAAATGGACGTGTCCATTAGCTGCTATGGTGAGGGGAATAAAAGATTAACAAATTAGAGTTGTTTGTTTCCACATGATAAAATTACTAGTATATTTCTTCTTCTTCTCTGTTCAGGACAATCTTAGTCCCAAGTCCCAAGTCTGGATTAAAATGTGAGGGTTGCGTCAGGAAGGGCATCCGGTGTAAAAAACTGTGCCAAGTCGAAGGTGCGATGGGTTGCTGTGGCGACCCCTAATGCGAGCACCTGAAAGAACAACTAGTATTTTATTTCAATAATTTGCAACTGACCTGTCTCAAGTGTGTTTTATAGTAACTTTCTTAATATAGCAGGATTAGTTGACGGTCAAAATCAGTTTGTCTACCGTTGCTTTTCGTGTGCTATCCCTCATCTATTTGAAATGCATGAGCAGATTGCTCTTATCAGGACAATCATATTGTTAGGACATCTTTTAAGCAGTCATTGTACAGAATGAGTCTAGCATTACATCTTCCCTTCACACCCCTGTTACATCCAGGAAGACATTGATTTGCTAATGTTGATGTGCTCAGAGACTTGACCTCAACCGCAATCAACATCTTTGGGATAAACTGGAACATTGACTGTACCCCAGGCCTCCTCATTCAACATTATTTCCTGACTTCTCTAATGCTCATGTGACTAATTAAGCACAAATCCCCATAACCACATTCCAAGACCTACTAGAACGCCTTCCTGGAAAAGTGGAAGTTATTATAACAGCAAAGTGGGACTAAATTTAAAAAGGGATATTCAATAATTGCATATGGTCTGGGGGTGTGATTCAGAAAGTAGTTAGTCACAAACATTCCCATGGTGAAATTCTTATCCTGAATAAAATCCATTCATCCAATATTCAGTGATTCATGTCTGCTGTCCACTACGAAACACGTTATCTGTTTTTAGAGAAAACCAGACGAATTTAATTCCGCCTTAAAATAAAAATACATGTTTAATTCTGAAAGTTAAACCTTTTTTGATGTGTGTAATAAATGTGCAATGATGGTATGACCAGCAATCCAAAGAAGCTCCCTCAGGGCCTAATTCTGCCTCCATCGAGAAAAAAAATGTAAACAAGAGAAGTTCACACACTACCTCACTTTGGTATTATTATTATTATTATTATTATTATTATTATTTAGTGAACGTGTTCTTTTGTTCATGTAGATACAAAAGCTAGTAGTTCCATGTCACTTATTTAAAGGTAGAAGGATTAAGGGGTGAACGAAGAGTCCTGTTGTTAAACCACACAGTAATTCATTCAATAAAAGTTCAGACGGCGGTTTAATACAGCCTTGCCTTTAACAGGAAAACATGTTGATTCCTCATAGCGATGGAGCAATACAGAATGTATGTGACCTGAAGGTTGGTGAGTGAACAAAAGGAAATGAAATCTGGATGGAGGATTCTTAGGAAATCGAAAGCAGGGTGCCAGATGATCTGATACTGTGACTTATTGCAAGTGTGTTTGGCCATACACATGTTTGTAAGTGTTGGTGTAGGAGCACTGTATGTGAATATACAATGTAGGGAGTGCATGGGTAGGGTGAATTATGAAAGTAGGGGTAGATAGAGCGGGAGAAACAGAGTTGTTTTAATGCAAACCATATGTGCTCTAAATCTTCAGTATTGTTCACAACTCAAACCAGCTGGCCAGCTCTTGGCTCATCCATCTAAATAAACATTCTTAGCTTGGCCTGGAGCACCGAGGACCTGTTGTTCATTAGGAGCCCTTTTCTCCCCTGCACCTCTTTTAAGTGTTCCTGAAACATCTCAAACGTGACATGAAGAGAAAATGAAAAGCCTTACTTCACACAGCGGTTAAGAGGTTTATCCCACCTCTACGCCATGTGCCTTTGTTTTGGTGGCCCTCTGCTGTCAGTACTACAAGATCAGGGCCATTCTGCTGGGTGGGCGGCATCCATATGGTCAGGCTAAGCAGTTCAGGATTTTAGAATGGGCAATAACAAAACTGTTTGTATAAACTGGCTCAAGTTCAAGAGCACCAAAAGATATAAGAGATAGATGCAAAAGCAACCAGCTGCAAAGAAAATTTGTCCTTCAGATGCAAGTGGCACAGAATCCTTCCAGATTTTTTAAAGAGATAATTTTATGAACCGCAGGGGGTACATATACTATCCAGAAAATCGAATGAATAATGTACGTTCAAGCGCAGACGTAAGGTCTGATCCTCACGAGACGATTGGTGTATTGAGCGAAATCTATGATTCCTAGCCAAGATAGCTAATCACACACGGGTCTGAACACTGGGGAGAAACTTGAATCCTGCTCATCACTTCAGCGTTGCTAATAGGATTAGCTAATGTCGTTCTACACCATATGTGGTTTAAGATATCTGTGTAACATTTATTGCCAAGCCAGCTTTCAGTCTGTTTGATTCCATTTTAAAAGTCATACACACAGATTTTACAGCATTGAATAATTAGCTCTTGGCTCAGTAGGTGTGAGGTAATGCAGCTGAAACAGTGTGAATCCTACAGTCTCAACAGACAAATTGTACTTAAATGGAGTCATTGCTACAATAATCTAGCATTTCACCTAAAACATTCAATGCTAGCAAATGTGTTGTCCACGAGTAAGGATGAATTTGTGGACATTTCTCTATACTCTGAGGTTTTGCAGGTATTTAGTACAGCAGGTGATTAAGTGTGCAAGTCTGTACTGTTATTGACTTACTTTACCGAAGAATGACACAATGAGAGAACTCATTCATTCATTCATTCATTTATTCATCTTGAGTAAGTAATACAGAGGATATTATGGGTACGATGTGCATGAAGTAGGTGTAAAGAACCACACTTGGTAGAAGAGTGAGGCTTTATGTCCAGTGTTCATTACAACACATAAAAAATAACACAATCAAGCAAGCAATCCAAAGTGTATTTAAGATTTACAAAAGAGCCAAAACACAGATCATGCAGCCTCCCCAAAAAACTAAATTTTTTAAACAGAATTTAAACAATGATTCCCTTTAAACAAGGGAATGAACAACTGCACGGCATAAAAAACTATATCTTAGCAAGTGAAAATATCTTGAATACAGCTACATTTATTTAAGATTACCACAATTGAAATAAAAGATTATACATTTTCTAATCAAATTTTACTGAAATGTTAAGCAAAACATTTTTGTACTACTCACAGATAATTTTGTTAGCTTTAGGAATTTATTTCTTAAAACAATCTAAATTCTCTGCCAATGGAACAACCAATGGTTAGCACTGTTGCCTTGCACCTCCAGGTTTGAAAATTCGATTCCCACCTTGGGTCTATATGTGCTGAGTTTGCATGTTCTACCCGGTGCTTGGTTGGTTTCCTCCCACAGTCCAAAGACATGCAGATTAGGTTAATTGGCATGTGTGTGTGTATGTGTGTGTGTGTGTCCTGTGAGAGATTGGCACCCCGTCCAGGGTGCAGTGGCGGTTCTACACTGAATTGCTCCCTGGGCAAGACTCCCTCCTGGCCTCTTTTCAGTATCCATCCTTCCTCCATCCTCATCTTTTTGCTTCTTTTTTTCTTCCCATTATCCTGTTTTTCCTTTCTTTACAGTATTTCTCAGATCATGCAAAGCATGCATTGACTCTCTTGGTGGTGAAGTTAACCTCACTCAGATGGTAATGCTTACTGCTTAGACATGCACATTTATGTTCTAGTAAAATGAGGTTTCCTATTGTCTCACGTTTAAGTGCTTTTTCATAGTTTGTCCAAAAACAGGGAGGAATTCTTCATGAAGGCCTATAAAACATGTAAGTCTCTTTTGAATCAGCAGGGCCTTTGGAATTGACTCAAACATTAAGCATGATGACCAGCACTGGGAATGTCTAATGAGGTTGTATACTGTAGGCTTCAGTTCTGCATTTCGGACTTTCTCAACTATAAAACCTTCCCATAAAATCTTATGTTTGTCTTCAGCTGGACTGTGTGTACTAATGCGCTGCCTCTGTTTCATATTAGGTCCAAATGTGTTACTTAGGTTCTGCCAGCCAGTGCGCTTCATATTGCTGTGTGTGTTGTCATTGGGTTACCGTCAGGTAATCAGTGTATTGTTCAGTTTCTATTACTAATAACATCTGGGTCACTAAATCATGCTCTGGTGTTTATTTTTATTTAATTAACTCAAGCTCCTGTTTCATGTCATTTTCTTGGACGGAATGATGTTTCTCTTTTTTACAGGAAAGAGTATTACGTATTTTAATAAAAAGGTTATTGATGAACACCAGAATACGTTTTTTGTTTTCAGACTAAGGGAATTCACCATGGATTTTTTTTTTTTTTGCTTAACAAACTCAGTCCAACTTATCAGCTGACAGCCAATTAATCATCTCTATTGATAGTGATATCAGAAGCAGGTAATATGTATATGAGTTTATACTGCATATTTGCCACTATGGGGTCAAAATGGTCTCTCTGACTTCAGTTGTACCTTTTCCTCCATAATGTTTACTCTAGAATGCCAAGATCAACAGACTTGGCTCTTAGAAGAGATCTCTCATATCCTGCTTTCTTGCTCCTAGGAGAAGGGCATAAGGTCTGAGTGAAGTAGCCAGCATTCTCTGAAGTAGCTGTCTGGTGATGTGGTCGGAGGCGTTGTGCCCATTCAACTTGAGGGGACGCTCAAATTTTTCAGATTTCCTGATTAGATGGCTATAAAAACTGTTAACTTCTATTTTCACAGTAGGTGATTTAATTAGCGTTTCTAATACAATTTTTAAGCCAAATGTGATTTTCTGTAATGTTTATATTCTCATTTGAAGTCTGGGTGGTGTACACAGACACCCCGCTCTGTTTAGGGTATTTATTTAATTCCAACTGGACTATTAGAGTAGACCACTCACCAGTGTGACTGTAGGAGCCAAGCAGAGATATTACTTAACTGAATGCATGATGCCTTATGATGATGGCTGATGCTTATGAGTTTTGGTCACCAAATCTAATAAACAGTCTTAACCATTGAAAAGTATATTGTTAAAGACTACATGGTAGTCTGGTAGTCTCATTGGTTGTGTTTTAGTTGACTGACTATGGGCCAGTGGTGGATCAGTGTATTAAGGCTTCGAGTCACTGATCAGAAGGTCACTGATTTGAGTCCCAGCTCCACCAGGTGGCTGATGTTGGGCCCTTGAGCAAGGCCCTTAAGCCTGACTGTTTCAGGGGTGCTGTATAATGGCCGACTCTGCCCTCAGACTCCAGCATACTAACAAAAACTGAAATATGCGAAGAATAAAGAATTTCACTTTGCAGTAACGAATATGTGATGAATAAAGGCTGAACTTAACATGTTCTGTTGTTTGGTTAACAGGTCTAGAGAGAGTAAAAATGAAGCAGTTTTAATTTATTTTGTGGCTAGGTCAGAAGTGAGTCTTGTGACGGTGATTGTACCAAAAACTGTAACTGTATATATCAACAACTTGTAAATTTGGCACATAAACAGTATACCATGTGTATAAAGTAAGTAATATCAAGTTCTCAAGAACTACAACAGTTTCTTCTCTACTGAATTTCGCAAGTTGTTTAAGAAGTTAATATCATTAAATGTTTTCCCAACCCCGAACACTCACTGCTCGACTTCTCAGTCTAATTCTCTTGTGTAAATTCTTCTGAATTTGAAATTGTGAAACCATTTTAAGACTAATATTACAAAACAGAATTTAGACTGCAGGCAAAGGAAACAAGATCGTTTAAAAAGTAAGGGTTAGAATTCCAAATTCTAACCCTAAGCTATTTATAGCCACATTGCATGCACATCTCTTTTTTCCTTTTTTTGAGCTCTTCACGTGAGACTCAGAAGATGAATGTGGTGTCTGGTGAAGGCTATGAACCTTATTTTTGCTGACATCCTCACTGCTTTAGTGGCCAGCAAGCTGCAATGTGCGGTTTAACCATTGTAATCATAATACTAAAGTCTATCCTTACAGCACACCCAACTGACATTGATGGAAAAAATGACAAAAGATATTAAGATAATTTGTGCGATCTCAATTTGCTCTAATTTGATAATGCATGCTTGGGCAAAGAGCTGTGTGGTGGCTTAGCGATTAGTACTGATGACTTGTACCCCCAGGGTTGAGGGATTGGATCTCACCTTTGGTTTGTGTACATAAGTAAATTAAGTTGGCATGTTCTCCGCATGCTTATTCGGTTTCCTCTGAATACTCTAGTTTCCTTCCAAAGTAATAAAGAATCCCTTGCCTGCTTTCCCCTATCATACCACTGCCACCAATCAGGGAAGGTGAATGGAGAAAGAATATGCCATCTTTACCACCCAGACAGGACCTCCATTTTTGGTCTATTGTGGCCCCAAGAAGGCTGTGGAATTATCAGGATTCAATATCAGGATTCATCAAAGATTTTATTGATGGGGTGAATGTTCTTGATGCAGTATTAAATACAGTAAAGACCTCATTGCCGTATTATTATCGAACACTGAGTCATGTTTTGTTGTCAAAAGGCCCCTGGAATTCCAAAGAATACAGCTGTACTTGTTGTACTAGTCAGGGACAAACTGTCTTGGCTAGAAGTGCAAGGTTTTAGTGAATGAACCAGGGCAACTAATCAAATGATAAAAATAAGAAGGCAATCAAAGGATCTTTAAACAAATGGGCAAACACAGTAACTAAAGCAACAAAGTCAAAACTAGAGTTCCAAAGCGCAGCATTAAAATTGTTTTGTTTCATTATTGATGAAAGTAGGAGCAAGACTTCACAAAGCTTGCTTGACAGTCTGTGTATAATATATAAAAAATGTGATGATTAGGAAGAAGTGTACCTTATCAGATGTCTTGTGATTGTTCAGGTGACATAGTTTGTATGTACAGTAGTTCATTGACTGTTTGGGGATTATAGGTGGGGTTATAGCAGAGACAGGTGTAGAGACATACCAAAACTGCAAAGGCAGCAATGGTTGATAGAGGTCTCTGATGTGTGGTGGCGCCATCACATTTGGGAATTGGATATGACTAAATTAGGAAGAAAATTGCGGGGGAAAAAACATATAAATACTGTACATCAAGCAGACGTATATCATCATTGTACATAAACTAGTATTGCCATTTTCCACATAATCCTTGTGACAGATTTTGCATATCACATCTGGGAGGTGCCTTTTTTCAGGAGAATTGTATAATTGTATTGGTTGCTTAAAATAGACAAGAAGTTGACTGAACAATATCGTTTCAACAATATTACAGTAAATATAATACTAAATCACTATGACCAAACTGAATGTTTTACTGCATACTTTAATGTTTTGAAAATAACTTAACCAACTTAAATTAGTTTCTAATTTATTGAACATTCCCCTGACAAAAGAGGTACACTGAGTATTTCATGTGACAATTTTGTTTTGGAAGTTTATGAACCATGAATTGTTTTTTACTTTTTAGCAACACAATCTTCATGGCTCAAATCCATTCGCGAGTAAAAAAAAATGATGTAGATTTATGTTGAACGAAATGTAAACCGGTATTACTACATATTTCAAATATTCGTCATGCTGTCCAGTCCTTTGGCTGAATGTACAGTAAATCACTGATTGTTACAAAGAAAATGAGCTGCTTAAATGCGGGCAATTTCTTTGGACTTACTGTTACCTGGAGCAAAGATTTGCTCCGAGGTGAACCAGAGGTGACCAACACTACTCAGAATGCTTTGCTTTATCCTCTGTCATTGCACAATGTTCAAATCAGATATTTTAAATAATACGGTCTTTGGTGTGTTGTCTTAACGAATGAGCACGAGAGAATATCAGTGGTTCTAAAATCTTGCGTGTGATGGAGAACTCATTTAGCATATTCCCTCACAGTAGCTCGCTCTCTTGTTTAGATCAGTCAGCTGCCTCAGTGAGCTTCTGTTCAGGTCTGTAAAAGTGTTCAAGGCAAAAACACAAGGGAGCTTTTGCCTTCCAAATCGGCACATATATCTTGTTAGAAAAACACTAGTACAGCCCCCTCACTCACAAGAACCTGATCACAATATGGTTCGTATCCCATTTGAAAATCATTTTATCATCTTGTTTTTACAATCATAAATGGAAAATAATTTTACAAAGGTCATAAGGAAATCAGTATGGATAATAACATATGCAGACTATATAGTAAAACTATATAAGTATACAATTTCTATAAATGTATTGTAGTACAGTAACGACCTTTTGCATGATTTGTTTGACAGATAATATAATCAGTTTCAACTCAAAGTCACAACTTTCTCCACAAATCAAGCAAAAATTGTTTTTAGGCCAAAGACATGCTAGGTCTTTTAAAGCTAATCAAGGATGACACCAGTTTTTACTCTAGGTTCAGCCATGAGGTCAGTTTTACTTGTGTGTTCAGCCATAAAAGCCACAGTATAATACAGCATGTTAAAGGGACCTATTATGAAAATTCTCTATTTTTATTTTTGGACAGTCACAAAAGTCTCTAGTGTGTGAACATATAAAGAATGTAAGAAGGACACATCCTCTCCAATTTTTTTTCTTTTCTTTATTATATTTGCATATATTTTCTTTATAAATACACTCGTTTCTGACTTTTTCATTAATCTTGACAGGGTGGTAATTTGTTAAAGACCGCGGTCTGGCTCAGGTCTCAACTCTACCCAAGAGCTGCCATATTATTTTCCTGCAACCGATAGGTGTTGTGAGTTGAGTATGCCCATCAAAAAGCAAGACGCGCCTGTGGTTGGCTGTAAACAAGAACAAAACCCTAATTTTTATATCCATCAACTAAATAAACAGTGGTTATAGATTATTTATGGTGTGTATATGTTCTTACAGTTATCTTCAAAGTCGTATGAGTGCTTTCTAATGAGAGATAATTTTAAGTCTGGATTTGTATCAGTACTGAAACTCAAAGTTGGATCTGTTTTGATTGTGCTATGAAGCTTTTTTTATTGCTTTACCTTTAGCACCTTAAGATTTAGCTTGTTGAATTTAAGCACACAATAAGACTAATATCATGAATGGTAGCTTGTATTGCATGCAGAATCAGGCTAAATCTTTGAGCTAGTATTTTTCACGAATATTTAAAATGTCCCAGAGGATCTGTGTAAATATTCAATTCAATTCAATTCAATTCAATTTTATTTGTATCGCGCTTTTAACAATTGTCATTGTCCCAAAGCAGCTTTACACAATCAAAAGAATTAATTAAGTTTGTATGGAATGTAAATGTGTATGAATCAAAATGGTCAGATGGTCCCTGGTGAGCAAGCCGCGGGTGCCAGTGGCAAGGAAAAACTCCCTGAGATGGTAATAGGAAGAAACCTTGAGAGGAACCAGACTCAACAGGGAACCCATC
>JAQMYJ010000020.1:3991397-4008022 GCA_030014305.1 Clarias laeviceps
GACTCAACAGGGAACCCATCCTCATCTGGGTGAAACAGAAAGCAGGAATTGATCTGCATTCATACTGTGTGTTAGGTCGCAGGCAGATCAGCTATAACAGTTGATGTTAATTGATGTTAATATGAAGTCCAGGTAGTTATTGGAGGCTACAGGGAGACTCGTAGGAAATTCCAGTCCTGAACTATCGAACTCTCAAGTCCTCAGAGAAACAGCTGTCAACACCAGTTGAGGCCAGAACCGTCTTCTAGGTAGAGTGACACCAGACGCATCCCAAAGAGACACACGGGGCATCCGTGTGACAAGTTCACCAACCAGAAGCGGGGCACCAGGATGAGTCAGACCGGAGGGCAAAGGGAGTCTGGATCGCTGGCAGCTCAGGAACGACATGTGTAGCTCGACAGAGAGAGAGAAGAGAGAGAGGGGGAGAGAGAAGGAGAGGGGAGAGCAGAAGAGGAGAGATAACAATTATTATTTTTAAATATTAATGGGAATTTTAAGGGCTTTAGTAGCAAAAGATATCTTGTGTGTGGAAATATGAGAGTTATTCAGATATGATATTCTTCATAAGATTCAAACCCTTTTAGCGATATACAATTTAAAATGTGACTGATATATAGAGCAAATTCTCTGGTTGGTCTGTCTGTTAATAGCTTAAGATGGGCAGATTAGCCATTAGCTGCTAACTGCTAACAGAGAACCTAGCTCTTACTTATGTTTTAACTTTTACATCATTGAAGTCACAATGAATTAGCCCTCTTACATATATACATGAAAGAAAAAAACTTTTTTTCCTCTTATTTTGTTCATCGGAAATGCAGGTTGGAAAAGCCTCCAAAAAAAGCCTGATAAGATCCTCAGCATGAGGTGGTTAATAAAGGATGGAATTATCTTCCCTTATCTTATGTAATCCCTTGGTTTTAACAATAAAAACCCTATTCTTCTTAAACTTTAAAAAAGATTAAAAAGTAAAAAGTAACTTTTACTAATTTCCAAGCAAAGAGAGAAGGTGTGATCAACCAGTTTGCCACAAATGAGGGAGTGAAATCCTATTACATAACAGTGGGATTGTATTATAACAGTGTCACACTGAGCCATATTACCTGGCTTAAGAAGCTCTACCATCCTTCTAGCATGAAGAGTTAGTCTTGTGCAGAAACCGCATTTGCGTCACCTCTACGTGTGACCTAATTCTTTAATTTGCCAGACAAACATCATGATTACAGTATATGTGATGATAGTGAATTAGCTTGACTGGTAAACAGAGATCTTCATGACATACTGCAGATGGTGACGCAGTTTGTTTTTCAATCTAACATGACGGATAAAATCTTTGGCTAAACAACATAAATATTGTACTGTACTTGTGATGAAATTTCTCATGAATGAAGGCATAAAATCTATTGCCATTTACAGAAGACTTCAAGCACAGTACAGTGATGAGACTCTTAGGACTCTTAGTAAAACATTTGAATGGTGCAAACATTTTAAAGAAGTGCGTATATCCATAAATGATGATCCTGTCCGAGGTGGCTCAGATCCCACGGCAGTCATTCCCATAAACATTCACGCAGGGGAACGCATGATCTTTAAAAATCATCAGATAACTTGTCACCAACTTGCGGAAGAGACACATATGTCTGTGTAATCTTTACACACAATCATTCACCAACACACATCACAGGAACTTGGCTTGAAGTTACTGCCACATCCCCGTACAGTCCTGACCCCACTGAGCCATTTTCACATGTTTGGGCCAGTAGAGGGGTTCCTGGGAGGCCAGACGTGAAGTAGGCAGTCCGATCATGGCTCTGGCGTACTGAGAAAACTTGATAGGCTTGATGGTATCTAAGCATTAGTGTAATGCTCAGTGCATTAATGTAAGTGCATTAGTGCAGCACGGGATTATATAAAGAAATAAAGGGAGTTTTTACTCTGATTACTGTGTCCTGTTATTTTGAACATCCCTCATACAGTAGTTTACGATTAACTTAAAGATTGAATTGCTGGACGCTGAAATGTTCGGGCTGTTATCATTTGATGTGTCACACTATGGAGAATCATAGGGAAAGTTGGTAACACAATACAGGAAGTTTGGGTATTTCCTCAAATAAATACTTAAATGCAAATAATCCTAACTTTGTAGATTTTTATAACCTTTAGAGAATACAAATAATTTTTCAAAATTTTGAAAATCCTATCTTGTCTGAAATGTCCCACATAAATTACATTTAGTTTCAAGCTAGTTATTTCATGTAAATTTACAAAGAATAATAATATTCTGGAAAGACCTTTAAGGCACGGGGTGTGTTTACACTATGCATTATAACTGATAAATCAAATGACACTGTCTTCATTTCGATTTGATTATTATTTAGATGTTATTGTAATAATTGTGTAATTACCTTGCAGAAACTGTGTTGTTATCGTTCTTCAGTCGATACGGTTTAGTGCACTCCAATGTAAGCATGCAACTTTGCTGAATCAGCATTTTGGCTCTATCTGTTTCTCTCTTCTTCTTTCTATTCTTTTAGGCTGTTTGTGCCACTTTTTCATTTGACTCTACTAAACCCCTGTAAAAACACTCCAGGATTAATGTGTTGACAGTGAAGTTTAATTTGGGGAATTGATGTTTCTTTTTTGCCTTAAGATAAGAAGTTTAGGTTCCTAGTTTTTGTGTGCAGAAAGTTGAGGGAAATGTGATACACTGCTTCTGGTGTTCATTTCTCTTTGCCTCACTGACTGAGCTTAAGGGGAATGATAAATTCAGTGGGTTATCCATAGTTCTGCTGTAATGCTTACATTAAAAGATTTACCTGTACTTATTGAGCAAGGTCAAGTTAGTACATCTTTAACCTCTTTTTAATATAATTTGAGATTTATTTGGATAGCTTGATATATGTTGGGGGGAAAAAACTTCATGGCAGTCTTTTGGGACGCAGAAGTCTTTATATTGGAGAGCTTGTGTAATCAGAGATTGAGTTGCACTGCACAGAAGGGCATCTTAACTCATACAGTACGTAGCTCTCCCTACTTCTTCATTTTATCACCTTGCTTTTACTCACGACCTTATTTGCTGTCTTTTTCTGTCTAGGTTTATTTTTTCCCCCATACATGCTTTCTGAAATTTTTCATTTCATGCATGCTGAACTTTGCAGGGAAAGGGGTACTTTTAACCACACACCTGCATCTAACCCCCCCTATACCCCCACAACCAAACACATATATAAACATGTCTTTCCTTTAAATGTAGGTGATCTTAAATTTCACGATCTCTGTTCAGAGGGGCTAGAAAAACATTTTGGTGGCCCAGGAGCATGGCCCAGGAGTGTCCCCTGAGGCAACAGGCCTTAACACATCCAAGTCAAGCCCGACTTTGAGCCCAAAGTTTTCCTGCTGGCCACAGGCATTAGTCAGGGTAAAAGCAATAAACTATAGGGTGGAGTCCAGTTAGGATTTAATAAGGAGAAGAATGTTCTGTGTGTGTGTATTTTGACTAGTAACAAACAGACAAACTCAGAGCAGATTTCTCTCTTCATACAGCTGTGTGTGTATGTGTGTGTGTGTGGCAGAGGGTGGAGTGGGGGAATGGAAACAGACAGTTATATGCCATAGTAAAATGGACCTAAACCTATTAATTTTTTTATAATTACATACCGGCTGTAATATACAAACACACACACACACACACACACACACACACACACACACACAACGATCAGGCGTAACATTGATAACACCAGTCTAATATTGTGTAGTTCCCCCTTTTGCCATCAAAACAGCTCGGATTCATCAAGGATTGGACTCCACAAGGTGTGTGTCTGTATCTGGCATGAAGATGTAAGCAGCAGATTTTGTGTGGTTAGGTTGTGAGGTGAGGTCTCCATGGGTAGGATATGTTTGATTTTGGGAGATTTTGGGAATTTCCAGGTCTTCATGTTTGTCATGCTCCTTAAACCGTTCCTGAACAATTTCTGCAGTGTGGCAGAGCATACCGTAAAATCCTATCCCGGTAATACTGGTCCTATGAAGTGGTGCGCTTGGTTTGCAACAATCTTTAGGTAGGTGGTACGTGTCAAAGTAACATCCACAGGACCAAAGGTTTCTCAGATAATATTGTCCCGAGCACTGCCTCACCCCGGCTTGCCTTTTTCCCACGTTGCATCCTGGTGCCATCTTTGCCTCAGATAAACGACGCACCAAGGCGTCCACATGATGCAAAAGAAAACGTGATCCATCAGATCAGGCCAGCTTTTTCCATTGCTCCATGATCCAGTTCTGATGCACACATGCCCATTGTAGGCACTTTTGGTAGTGGACACGTGTCAGCAGGGACAACCTGACCAGTCTGCTACACACAACAACCTATGAAGCACTGTGTGTGTTCTGACATCTTTCTATGAACTTTTTAAGCAATTTGTGCTACATTAGTTGTCCTCTGGAATTGGACCAGACATTCCAAAAATGTAAATAACTATATTTGTTGTTATTTACAACATTAGCAGTGCCTGCAATTTCACACCGGTAACTAGCTGGCTAGATTTTCCCTCTACCACTGAATAGATTACCTGAATATAAACAACAGTACCAGAAGAACTCTATTTACATTTTTATTTAAAGAATGTATACATAGTTTATCTTTTGCAAATTCCAGTCATTTCTCTCACATCATCACATGCCAGCACAGCACAACGAGTGAAAGTGAGCTTTCATGCATTGCCAGTGTATAATTACAAAATGCTGTCAATCATGCCTACTGTCATGATGTTTAAAGTTAAGCGCTTTTGGGAGATCCTCCAAACATCATAAGGGATCCCGGCCTCTGGGCCAAGCCCATGGTCCATTGACTCCCAGTGAAACTGTGCTTCCAGAAGCAATGTAATATAGCTATGTACTTTATCCAAGAAAAACGTCTAGCTTTTCTTCAAAGAATATTCCTGAAGTCCCATTTCATTCCAGAGATGCTGGGTTTCAATGGGTTTAAAATGGGTGGGTTTCCACTGTCCATCAAGAGAAAAAAAATTCTCTGATAATTTTGATCTCTAAGAAGTTACTGCTAACGATTCAGCCGTGAGCTCGAGCACTTAACAGCCCCAAATAGTAATCTTGAAGTGGGTGTTAAATGGATTCATGCAAATTTGACATTACATATGTACTGTAATTGATGAACAAATTTGTAAACATTTTAGAGCAGGAAGCTCCAACTCCAGTCATAGAGCACCAGTGTATAGCACAGTTTATTGATTGTTCTGCTCTAACACAGCTGATTCAACTAATCTGTCATGTGACCAGGTTGAGTGGGTGCGTTTTAGGTGTTGGTGAATCACAAACTGTGCTTGACACTGGCCCTCCAGGACTGAAGTTGACGATCTCTGTTTTAGAGGATGAGCAGTCGTCTCTGTTGCAGACTCAGCTTGGACAATTCAGTTTATCACTTGCTTTTGCTGCAAGAAAACCAGGTAACACTGGAGGGCTAATTTGCACCTGTACAATTTCAATTGTCTGAATAAACTGAGAAAATGGCGCACATGGCACAAATCTCAACTAACTTTCTTTGTGTCTACTTTCTGACATATTTGTTCAGCATATACTGCCGATTTAAGTGGCTGGCCCTTAACATGACCCCAATTTAAATGACATTTAACTTTCATGTCAATACAGTGGACAGAGTTTACAGTTCAAAGATATGATGACCAGAATATGCTGACTTTGATGACCCCTTTGTGCATCTATGGACATGGTGATATACCACATATCCTTAAAGGTGACTTTGTCATGGTGACAAATCGTGCCTTTTAATCAGCACTTATAAGCTCAGTGACTGACAAGAAAATTGATACCAGCCTAATAAAAGCTTATCTAAACTCTAGAGCAGACTGCAGATATAATGTTTTGGCCTTCTTTGAGGTCTTGTTTATAGGCTTGAGCCATGTACCCTGGGGACAATTACGTATCATATCATTGAATCATTAGTTGATTTATTCAGAGGATTTGTTGCACTCCATAGTTTTGACATCACATAACTTTTGTTTTGAAGAATTGCTCTCATTAGGTTTGTGAATCAACCACTGCTTCAAAGAAGACAACTTTATATAAACATAACATGATCTGTACAAATAACAAGTCATGGAGCATATTATGCATCTTGATCAGAACCAGGACATTAATAAAATCTAGCAAAGCAGAACCTGTAACTGGGAAACAAACTGCACAAACAAACAAACAAACAAATGACCTTTAAAAATCATAAATATTCATGAACATTTGCAAGCGCTTTAACATGGTGTTAGGGTCCCCTGCTATACCGATGATGCGCATCTGTAGGTCTCAGCCAACCTAGATGACGCAAGTTGAATAAAGTTGAGAAATGTTTAAAGGACACTGTACACTGAGTAATGTCCTTGAAATTAATTCCAGCAAGGCCACAAGCAGCTAGAAATAAACTTTTTGATATGGAGTAACTCTTGACAGATTGGATGCAGCTGTGGAAGGCCTTGGTGTGATTATGGAAGGCAGTCTAGGATTTCCTTTTTGTTTGATCTCAGATACATTGCTAAAAAAATTTTTAAAATGTTTTTACATTAAAAACTGCTGTATGCTTTTTTACTATTTAGATTTCAATTCTCAGCATAGTCTTGTTCAGTTGGCTACATAACTGTCTTCTTCAAATGTAGAATCATTTTTAACCATCTTTTAATGCTTTCTTTATCATCTGCCTGTGTTTCCATTGCGTCTGACTGACAGACTGACGGACTGACTAGGTGATATTCCCCCCATAGTCTAAGTCTATGGAGCCTTTACACCAGGCATCACTTAATGGAGGACTGCCATCCGAATCCAGATAGAACAGAAGGTACAGAAACAAAAGTGCGACACAGCATGGCTTACTCCAAAAAAGAAAGAAAGTAGACTATGAAAAACAAAAATTCAAGGATGAATGGGAAGTTCAATGTATGTTTATTATAGCTTCATCTAAGCAGCATGCAAATGAAGATTCTTTAATGATTGTTATTTGTATTCTATATTGTATATTTAAATAGACAGGGCCTTCAAAGTTCAGACTGTCCACATGTTTAACCTATTTACTAAAAATAGTAATATTAATAGACAAATATTAATAAAATGCTTTGGAAATTTTAAATGTATGTTTTTTTTTATATAGACTTGCAATGACTGTCTGTATAGAGATCCGAATCCTTACACAAACATGAAATTCGAACCTCAGCGGGACAAAAATGTTATTGACCGGACCTTATTGAATTTCAATTCCATACCCCTGCTCTATACTACTGTATGCTCTTTTTGGTAATACTTTACAATACTTTAGCTTACTTAGTAATTATGCACTTCCTAATTCTTTGGGATGTTTCTGACACTTATCCTTGACTGTAAAATTTCCCTTTTTTTTTTCTTGCTTTGTTTCTCCTTTTGTTAGTGTACTCTTACATGTCCCCTAGATAGGGTCAAATACTTTTAAGCACTTGCTCATTCTTTACATAGTCATACTTCATACAGCCTGTGTCCGGACAGATATTCATGCAACTTCCTTTATCTTTGTTCTCCCCGGAACATTCTAATTACCTTTGTATATTTGTAACACATGTACGTGACACAGGGCATTTGGCTGAATACTCTGTCTATTCTGTATTCTGTAAACCAGAGAGACCATTCAGACACACCATACTGTGTGTTTGTCCTTCTCTTCCGGTTGGACAAGCATCCCAGGCTGGCCGGTAACATTAAGCATACACTTTCAGGAATAGCATACAAGCAATTCTTCCATCTTTGTGATAATAATTTTAAATTGTCATTTCTGTAAACATTAATGATTAACAAAAATCTAATAAGCCCAATTCTAGAACTTTTCTGCTGAGTATCTGCGACGTCCCATTCTAGAATTTGTCCAATTAGACGTGTCTTGCACCGCATTCAGGAAGTTTATGAAATTGAAGTGCTTAGCACTGTTGCCTTGCCATGAGTGTGTGTACAGTATGTGTGTGTGCCCCATGATGGATTGGTACCCTGTGCAGGGTGTATCCTGCCTCGTGCCCTAAGCCTCCTGGGATAGGCTCCACATCCCCGCGACCCTGAATATAGGATAAAGCGGTATAGAAGATGAGTAAGTGAGTGTATTAATTAATTTAAGCGTTTGATTTAACTACAAGGGTTAATGTGTTAATGCTGGCAGCATACGTTTTTATTTAACTTAGTGGAAAAAAAGTTGTCAGATGTTTCTCCTGAATGTTATAAAATGCACTGCTAATAAAAGTAAAAAAATTTAGTACTAAATGATAACTAAATTATTTGAGCTACTTCTCACTACTGTACTATACTGACAAATCTGACATGCATATTCAACACTACTTACTAGTGAATTAATAGTAAGTGTATGGGCATTGATTGATTAATATTTTTATATAATAAATACTGTAACTTTGAGGTGTCAGTAATTAATATTGTAAAGGTAAGTAAGGACAGTGTATGATGCTAATAGATAACAGTTGGATAAGTCATTATGGTTTTGTCACCATAGTAACTTAATATTTTTTTTTTTAATAATTACATTTCTGTGAACATAATTCTTTAGTTTTTTAGCATGACCTAGCCTGGTTATTTAATGCCAAGTTAAAAAGTACTTAAGCACTAATTAAGAAAAAATATTGTAAAGCAGTACTTTCTTTTCATTCTCTAGAAAAAGGGTCACTGTTGCATTTACATAAGCAAATAATTGTCCTTGATTGGATAATTTTTGCAGTGATTAATAAGTTTCAGCTGGTAACAATTCTGGCAACCCTAAAAGAAGCAGTAATTAGCTTCTCATTTCCTAAAGAGCCATGTCAGAAAACATATCCTGTGGTCATGGAAAAGATATTTCTGTATTTCAGAAGGGTCAAATTATTGGCCTGTATTTACTGGAATTAGTAATGATAAAAATAAAAAAAAAACTGGAATTGGATTAAGAAGTGTCCAATGCATTATTAAAACTTGTATGAATAATGCTGAATCATCAACTTTGTGGAATAAATGTGATCGGGGAAAAAACATGAATGGTTCAGTAAGAAGTAAGAGCAGTTCCAGCTGTACCATGTGGACCTTAACCCCTTTGAAAGTCTAGGGATGTGCTCGAGAAGACTTTACAGAGTGGTTTGACTCCTATCCCGTCATCAATACAAGACCTTAGCCAAAAATGAGTATAGCAGGATGAAAATAAATGTTATGACGTTGCATAAGGTTGGTGAAACAGTGCCATGGTAAATGGGCAGTGTATGTAATACTGTAATCTGTTTATTTTTTTCTCAGTCAAGCTGTACACTCAAAAAAAAAAGTAGAAGAAAGAAGAAAAAAATGATTCTGGCCCTTTAAAATGGATATTATGCTTTACTGTATTGCTATGCTAAAAATAAATCACAGTTGTAAAGTCCTTAATTCTATTTAATTGGTTTCTATTTTTTAGTTTCTATTTAACTTAAATATACCATTTTTACCATTATTTACTAACTAGTTTTGTGCAACTGACATATTTTACTCAAATGGAAATTCTGCCCGCAATTTAAATGAGAATGTGTATCTTTTATCATCACTATCACTTACTTTAAAATATTGCAGTGGATTTTTTTTTCGCCCAAAATCGTGCTTTTATTACAGTATGTGATACTGAGTTAAGCTAACTCCATCACCTCATGGTTTGACTGCATTTCAGCTACCTAAAGAAATATGATATGCCGGATGGCCCTCATCCATCTCGCCCTTGCACCTCCAGAACCACCACGCATTGGCAAAACAGTCTTACTGAGTTATGAAAGCAATGGGCAACGTTTAGTCATAGAAAGGATTGCATCCAAACTACTGATCTGTTTTACAGTAGGAAGTATATAATAGGGATTTACAGTGACATGTTTTTACACCACATTTTTGCAGGATTAGCTCTCATGACTATAAAATGAGTAATGCACAGGTGTGTGGATTGCATCAGTGTGGTTTTACCCAGTGGTCAAGTAGTCCGGATGGGCACAGAGATCAAATGACATTTATGTTGGGGATTTAAGTATTGCAGCATGGTCGTGTTGAAATGTCAGATCATAGGCAATACACATAACAGTGTAAGGCAGCACATGGAAATCAGCATCTCTCTTGTTTACTCATCCATAACTAGAGCAGAGGTAAGAGCTGTGTGCTCTGGACTGTGTAGCTGGTTGAAACATGGCTTGGCAGGGCTTGCTTTCCTCTTAAGCACTTGCTCTGCTTGGCTGCTCTCACTAAATCATAAGGCATAAAGCCATAAAGCCCAAAGACTTTCTGTTTATTTTTCATCGGGATCATACTCCAGTTGCTGTTCCGCGAATAAACCGTTCAGACACAGGCGCACAGACAGAAAGGTCTATGAGCCTTGAATGTGTGTGTGTACGAGTGTGTGGGTTGTCTGTACAGTGTGTATTCTCAGGTAATCTTTTTGTGATACATAATTTTGGCATTTGATTCTACTTAGTGAGTCTCTTTGAGAGATAAAACATGTTTGTCAGTACTTTCTAAGTAAGACTTCGAGTACAATCTAAAACATGTTACAGATGACATGATGTTTTCAAGATGAGTTAACCAATGATAAGCTCACAATTTAATAGCAACAGTAGAAGCCATATATGGTTAAAATTAAAGTAAGAAATAAAGCAGTAGTACATAATGTTTATATTAGGTTTTAATTACATTTGGCATGCAATACCATCCAGTTCCTGTTTGTCTTCAAAATTAACTCCAATAACCAAACCAGAACAGCTGTACTTTTTTTTTCATAATTACGTAACTGAAATATGTCAGCAGTCTTGTCCTGCGTGCATCTCGTGAATGATTATCCCCATGTTTTTCTCCAATTCTTTCTATTAACCATCAGTCTTACGACACACACAGCCTTCTGTGTCAGTGCACAGTCCCAAGGTGTTTAGATGTCCTCTGTATAAGTACATATATGACAGCACAGTCTATCTTGCTAACCTGAACCATGTGTGAGGAAGCTGCATCCTCTCAGAGCTGTTAAATGTTTGACCAGCAGACTCTGCTCAGGGTCAAAGGTCAGCAGGAAGTTGGTCACACATGTATACGGCAATACACAGGTATTCACAAAGCATTTTTAAAGCTTTCGGGATTAGTATCACACTTTTTGCGTTACCATAGTAAATTTTTGCAGGGATATGGAAAGAACCTGGATTTGTTGAAAAGACAAACACAGGGTGGTTATTAGAAGGGCCGTGGGAGATGTTTATGCATCGACTGGGTTCTAGGTGTTCATGTGGCGTGTGTTTGGGGAGTGGAGCATATTTCTGGCTAAGCACAGCAGCTGAACTCAGCGTAGCACTGAGGGTCAGCGAGAGGCTTGCTCCCCGCTCTGATTCTTTCCCTTTTCCACTCTGTCAGTTTCTCTTTTTCTTACTCTTTTTTGCAGTACATGCTGCCAAGCCACATTGCTCTGATTACTCCTAGTGGATGCTTCTGTGATGGTTTTATCTGAAGGCAATCAAGTTCAACAAATCAAACCATATTTTGTTTAAGACTGGAAAAACGTGCTAATTTCTAGTATGAATTTCCGTTATGTAAGAAAAACAACAACAACAACTACTGTAAATGCAAGTCAGTTTTACTTCATTATTATAAGTATCTTACCGTACAGTGTCACATGATTGGCACTTGATTCACAAGTCCCAGTCTCCAGGGTTGGGATTTAAATCTCTCTCCTCTGGTCTGTGTGCAAGTTCTTCCTGTTCCTTTCCCTCTAGACTCCAAAGGCATGTGTTGCAGGCTGATTGACGTTTCCTAAATGGTGAGTAGTGTATGATTGGGTGTGTGAGTAAGTGTGCCAATCCAGTGTCCCCCACCTTGTGCCCTAAGTTTTCCTGAATAGTCTCCAGGCCCCCCACGACCCCACACAGGATAAGCAGTATGACGAATGAATGAGTGAGCTAATTTTTCACATGCATGCCATGTGGTTTTGTTTTGACAACTGAAATTAAGTTCACATGGCAACAGTGTAAGTTGACACCCACTATCTCTCCCCTCTTTTCCTTCTCGTTTTTCCCCATTAGATTCACCTCATCGTTTCATGTCATTTTTTTCATAGGTTTTACGTATGAATTTTTATACTTTTTTATATTTAAATTTATATTTAATACACCACCATTTATAATAAATGAAGGAAAAATGTATAAACACTTCATTATAAATGAACATAGTGAATATGGTTCACCATTTTTTGCTACAATGTGTATTATACTGTATGTAGGAGCAGAATATCTCTATAGCTCGTAATATGAAATGTTAATTAAATCCAGTGGAAAATGTCATTATTTGCAACAGAATATACTGTATATTTACATACTGACTATTGGATATTAATAATTAAGTAATATCACACAAAAAGAAATGCTGTTGTGCTGTTTATCAGCACGGCCCTATTTTGAAATCCAGCACAACAGCATGACCTCGTGTGTGATATTGCTTTTATATAACAATTCCACAAACACGATTTAAGCAGATTATGATTTGTTTGTTTATTTAGCCAGTTATTTTGCTCTAACAACACATATCCTCCCACGAATGCCGGAGTAATTAACAGGGTTGAAAGTAGTTTTTAACTCTTATAAATACTACTGTATGTAGCCAAAAGGTGAGGTGAATAGAACATGGAGGTGGTGGACAGTCCTGTAAATCTCATAAGTTTTATCTTTAAATTTCCACTTATTCCACTTTAGAATATCAGCTCTTATACTTCCAGGGCAAAGTATAAAATCACTACTTGGTGTGCGGGTTGTGTCCTGCACACCAAGTAGGGTCTTTGATTAGAGGTTAGAGATTTTTGATTCAGCCTTGTGTTAGAAGCTATTTATCTTTAACATCACATTAGAAATAAATAGAACAACACATAAGCAATTCAGAACAACTTTTGAATATAAGTTTTGCCAAGCAGCTGCTCCCTCCTCAGTATGACAGACCAAGCTGACCTACTTTCATCTATGCTGCGTCCAACAGTTAGTGTAACAGGTAACAGTTGTAGAACACCTGGGAGCAGAGTGCTACATACAGTGCTGTTACCGTCTATTATCACCACTTGCGGAATGCATCTTGTCCAATCAGATTGTTGAGTCTGAACTAACTGTTGTATCATATATTAATATAACTACTCTCTGAGAGCTTATCTCAGTTCTTTATTGTAATGCCTTTATTCTTCTCTTTGCCATATACAAAATTTAAGTATGTCGTAGATAATTATGATATTTCAGGTACAATATGATCAATATGAGGTTATAAATAACACAAGTTTTTAATTGTTTATGACAATTGTACATCGTTAATGTGCATGTTGAAAGAATTTGTAGCACTCGCAGTTGTAAATAACCTGTGTTTTCTTACTAATTGCATGTTTAGACCACTACCGGTCAAGCACATACAGTAGATTACTTACTTGCTATTGTAAATTCATCTTACCAGTAATGGAAAATGAAAAACAGAAAAGGTATTTTTTTTTATAAAGTCAAATTGTGACACTGAGGATTGAACATGTCAGTATAGTTATTGGAAAAAATCTTTAATTGAATGTACACTTAAAAAGGTCCAAAAATACATGTAATCATTAATATTTTGATATTCTTAAATATATTTTTTTAAATGCATTTTGGAGGCAAACTATTTCATACAGTACTTAGATATGTTGTCTTTTTGTACAGAGATCAGAGGAATCGTATCTTAATCAGAGACTTTTTTTATGTGAAGAACATTTTGTAATTGTTTAATGTACTATTTGATGAACAGTTATTAAGAATTATAGCAATTAATTTCTATAATTATAGCACCATAATTATAATTAATTATAGCAAATAAATCCTTTGTAAGCTTATTGTTTAAACAATCGGCATTGTTTTCCTTTTGGAGAAGTCATCAGTTTAACAAAAGCACATATAACAACTATATTCTTGGATTGTCTGATTCTAGGGTGTTTAAAAACAGACAGGGTTTCAGTAAAGTAAAGTCTTAGGCACTACCTTTTAACACAAGCACCCAACACTTCTGCTCAACTTTAACCTCTGAGGTCAATATATACACTGACTGGCCATAACACCACTGAAAACACTGTTTAGCAATTATATACCAATAAACTGGTGACCTGAGCATGGGCACTTAAGGCTAACCCATGCCTGAGGTGTCCAAAGACCTGCTGTTCAACCCAATTTTACAGCATAAAACACTGAAAAAAATTATTTCTGGCCATGACAGAAAGGTATAAGAACACCCAATGCATCATAGCCTGCTGTACAGGTATAGAGTTCATGGTTGTTGGCCCAGCATCCAAATTCCCAAGATCCCAATCTGATTGAGCACCCATGGGCCCCATCCTGCAACCCACAACACCCAAAGGATCCACCACTAACAGCCTGGTGCCAGACACAAAGGACACCCCCAGAGGTCCTGCGGACCTAGGCTAGGCTACAGGCTTGATTATAATGCAGCATAACAGACACAAAAAGTGACCAACAGTTAAGACAAGAGATGGACAACAGATGCAAGAAAAGCTGAACTGGAAACACTTAGATTTAGATTAAGATACTGATCAAGAATAAACGAGACACACCTGAATCAAATCAGACCCAAACAGGAAAACAGGAAATGAACCTTGAGATAAAACACAGTGTGTTGAGAAATTAAATAAGTGTGAAATTAAATGGAATTAAAGTCCCAGGAAACACATATGAACACAACAAATAGTTTACCAATGAGCTGATGTGTATTCCATATCCGTAGTACAGATCTGTTTATGTTAAACCTGGACTATTTGCTTCTTTTGTCAAAAAATTTATAACAAACTATTTTCTTTCTAGTTTAATATTACTGGTTATTTTCACATGCAGCCAAAATAAACTGTAACAGTGGACATGAAATGACTCAACAGAGGACCGTAATGCTTAATAACCCAGTGTCATAACACATAACGGTCATGACTCACGGGTGAAATCAACTGATATTTTTCCAGCTGGAATGAAATCTCATAGCCCGGTTTGATAACCTTATTCTAAAATATACATATAAAATATTAAACGCTGTATATAAGGACCTGAATGTTTAATTCCCCTGGACTGCACTTTATACACTTTAATCCATTCTGGCAGCTCTGGCAACATCATATATTTTATCACTAACTACATGACGTTGAGTGATAACCCATTTAAGATAGGATTGTATTCTATTTTTTCAGTAAACAAAAGAAGTTATACCTCTTAAAGTCTTTTAATTTCTTCAAAGTTCTTTTCTCTTTGTAATCTCAAACAGTTTGGATTTAAATTATGTCTGGATAGTTGTTAGGAGTCTCAGTGCACCTTGGGAGAGGAAAGAGACAAGCTGGCAGAGTGCCCGAATCTGAGAGGAAGAATGGAAGACCAGGTACTGTAAGTGCCTGTTCCGGATGTCCTATCTGATAAAAAGTGATAAGAGGATGATCTCACTGTTCCACTGAAAAAGCCTTAGTCAAGCTCATGTACACATGGTGCCCATAGAAGAGCAAAATATCCAGCACTCTCACTTACTCCAGAATTTCCTCTTTGCTGTAAGTTTGGAAAAAAAGAGAAACTGATATTATCCTTTATCAATTGCAAAGAAGGACTTTCGGTTTATTTTAGTTTTAGCTTGGCCTTTTCTTATTTTGTCTTTTTTTTTGTCTTGTTAAATATACATTTCCTGATTTGTCACAGATTTTAAGACAATTCATGCAATGGATTGGTACCCTGTCCAGCGATGAGCTCCACGCCCCACGACCCTGTACAGTGTACACAAATTCAAGATGAATGAACGAATCAAAGAATTAAATTCAGTTCATTGATACTGTAATTGTACGTCTTACACTGCTTGGCATTAAGCATGTCACACAGTTTTATATTTATTTTGACCACCTTTATCTGTGGTTAGGGTGCATAATGTGATGGCCAATTCATATATGAGCATAATTCCTCATGCTCCCAGAACCACTCTTTCAAAATTTTAATTCTGAAATGCACCTGTTCCATCAGGGAAGACAAACACCATAGATGTGACAACCTGGTCAATCAGTACATTTAGATCATCAGCTGGTGACCTTTTATTGTCAGCCATATAACGTTGCTGAGCTGAGAACTAAGCAACTCTAGATCATAAAACAGTACAGTGGGCACTATGCATGATGGTTGTATTTCTTCATGGCCTTCATGGCCATCTTCCTTCATGGCCATACTTACCCTGACACTGTGATTTCAATGCAACTTGACCAAGCGTTTAAGTGATCTCCATTCATTGTTTTTTTCAACAACATTTCTTCCTCAATGGTTCTCCGCTATCCTACCAAACTTTAATAGTGTTGGACAGTTCCAGTTTTAGCAATCTCCTTAGTTGTTTGCTTTGCTTGATGCACACAGATAATTTGATCCTTCAGAAACTTTTTTTTGGATAGGCAGTGCATAGTATAAAGCTTTAAACACAAAATAAATAATGCTATATAAACACAGTTCCAAAACTCTGACTATGTGTACATACAGTATAGAGAGTACACACTACCGTTCAAAAGTTTTAGAACACTTGCAAATTTCTTTGTTTTTGTTTAGTGATTTATTTTCTACATTCTA
>JAQMYJ010000020.1:4008122-4025250 GCA_030014305.1 Clarias laeviceps
TGTAGAAAGAAATAAAAATCAGGAACCATCATGGAGTTAGAAAGTGACCCCAAACTTTTGAACGGTAGTGTATATTCTCTTTAAAGTGTTTATAGAATTGTTTTGCAATTATTGTTGTTGTGTTTGAAAGTAAGCGCTTCAGAAATGACTCTGTAAGTCATTTCTGACCTCAATGTATGACAAAAAAAGACAAACAGGAGTATTCCCATCATAAAGCCATTTGATCAATTGGATGTTGGAGCATTATGTTCATTCCTTTCTATGTCATTTAACAGCTACTTTGTTCACAGCATAAAGTATTATTGTATCCATTCCAGTTAGCTTATTTAGTTCTCAGAAGTCTATGTTTGGTGTAACATCTATGCACATACCTTGAAAGCAAATGTGGCCAATAAAGCCAGATTTCCCAATCAGTTTGTTTATTTGGCCTGCTCTTCCAAGCAGAAATTGTTTGCAGACTGACTTCTCAATCTACAATTGCGAACAAAATCTTGGTGCAAGTTGCGTTTCTGTAATTCATTTGCCTTTGTTTGTCTTTATTGATGAAAGCCTCTGAGAGTTTTGACTGGTTTACTTTCATGGACCGAATGGTCCTGGTCTCCACAAAGGAGAGCGCCAGGGACAGGAAAAAGGCAGCAAGCGAGATACGCACAATATTTTTACCAGATGCAGCTGAGCTGTTTGTTTTGCAGGCCTAAAGTGATGATGTCCCGACATATTTATTTCTTCTAATCTTGTTCCATTTTTTTTGGTGCCAAGCAGTTCTACCACGGTTAGGTAGTCTGATGTCCGTTTAAAGTTACAGTGAGTGTAAACATGCTTTACTGTCGCCTTGTCATGCTGTGGGAGCAAATTGAAAATGGGTTGGCATCTGGGAAACGTTCACAGCTTAATTGAATTACTCAGTTATCGATCCTTACATGTTATGTAAAGATGCCAATTTTTTTTGAACACTGAGAACAGGAACTGACCGAGAAAGATTGAACCTTCCATTACATCAATTTCCACTATGGTTAATCAGAAATGTTTCTAAATGTCTGCTCATTGTAACAAAAATGTTTAATAAGATAATGACCATGATACTAGTTCCATCCCGTTTCTGCAATGTATGCGGGCTGTTTGCATAAAATGCTTCCATGTTATGCACCCATGGATTGTGTTGCACATGCAAAATGATTCCCATATGCTTTAAGATGTCTGTTTATATAAGCATCACTATCTGGAAAGCTTCTAGTCCTAGTTCTTACAGTAGATCTGCTGAGTCATCTACTGGATGTGTATACTCCCTGTGCACTCTTGTGTACTCTCTCTGTAGGATTCCTCTGTCAGTCCAAAGTGATGCTTTTTCCTTTTTTTTCTATATCCTGTGCCAACACAAGCAAAGCCCAGGTGCTTCTGGGGCAAAGAGAGGACAAAGTGAGGATTAGAACTCACCACTAGCGCCTCTCTATCTCTTTCTCTCTCTCTCTCTGTCTTTCACAATATCTCTTAAACCTCTCTCAATCTAACATATGTCCTCAGGCTTGTACATACACGTTACTCCTAAACACACACACACACACACAATCACCCACAGGTCCTTCTGAAAAATGCTATCACATGTGAGGCCCTCCAACTGCACCCTTGTACCACACAAGCACATCGTTTCAGCTCATCTTTAAATAGCATGATGTGAATTGTCTGCTGTCCACCTCGATCCCTTTTGGCCCAGATCACTCTGAGGGACGAGAGGGGTGGCTGTGCAAAGGAATGGACAGGAAATCTGTTAGAGCAAGAGGCTCGGATGGAGCTCCAATAGCATCTGTATTCCTGAGCCTTCCTTAAATAAAGCTTTTACACTTTTCCCAAAAGTTGGAATCCTTTTTCCATAAGTTACCTGAGGCTGGCCAACAAGAATTAAGCAGGCACCCATAGTTCTATGATCAAATATATGCACCAAAATTTGTTAAATTTCTAAACAAATAAGGTTAAGATATTGGTATGTCATTAATACTTTGTCAACAATCCTTAAGAGGTTTTAAGGGCAACAGCGTGCCCATATTGTAGTTTATAATAAGCGGGTTGTTCAAAAGAGATCTTCAAACAGCGAGAAGATGTCTTTCAGAAGGTCCAGGTTGACCACGTCATTACTCCATTAATGTTTTACCCTTTTCTTTAAATTTAACCATTTTAAGATGCAAGAGCACTAAATTGGCCGTGCTCTCTTGGTAGGAAGGATGGCATGCTCTTTCTCTCCCCTGCCAATCACAGCAGTTCATAAAGATGTTTCTGGTGAGCTTCATATGCTTTAGAGGAAGCATGTGTTAGCCTTGATCTTGCTGGCTTGAGAGTTTGATGGTGGATGTGGAAATCAATAGCTGCAGTAATACAAGATAAAAAAATAAAAAATAAAACTCTTGGACAGACAATCCTGGCTTCAGACGTACATTACAGTTTCTTTTTACTCAGTTCTGGGAACTTGAAACATAACAGCATGTAAATTTTTCAGCATTTTTAAAAGATTCTGAGGTCGAGGAAATCGAATATCAAAGAAAGGTACCATGTGGGACAGCAAATGGGTGTGTTTGCAATCAGAAATCCAAGTTTCCCGTGGTACCGTGTGGGGGTCTTATTGGCAAAAGATATCTCTGTGCACATCTGGGAAGCACTGTCCAACTTCAGAAAGAGATTGCTGAAGTCATACAGTTCTGCTATTACTTTATGGAAACTGTTTATTTATCTGGAAAGTGTGAACATCCCAGTGCTATGTAGACTTCCATCTGGTTACAGCTTCAGCAGGATGTAGGTACTGATAAAACTCTGGAGTCTCAATTACTTTAGCATTTACGGCAATGCTGCAGAAACATGACTTTAAGTAAGGGGAGTCTTGGAAGACATATAATTCTAAAGTTTAATGCCACATCTGTTGTTTTAACAATTCTGTTCTGTTTTATTTGTTTATTTTTAATTTGAATTAAATCCTAGAAAAGTTGACTGTTATTACATGTTGTAAAACAGGATCAGGGAAGAATAGTAATAAATAATGTAACCAAGGAAGGTAGCCACCCTTGAAGCAACTTAATTTGTATCCGCACAGGTTCCTGTTTGGATGACTAGTTTTTAAAAAGTCACAGTGGAGTGGCACAGCCAGCAAGAGGAAACCATAGCGTTAAGTAAATTCAAACAAAAAGCCATTTTTAGAATGTTTCTTCTTAGCATGCAGACAATGGTGGGAAATAACAGAACATCACACAAGGGGATAGAAAGAGCCAACTCTAGTCATGGACTCACCTTCTCTTTCTCTGTACAAGACATTTCCACGTCCACTGCCATATAATTGTTATTTCCTAGCACTAAGTTTAGATTTGCTTGTGTGTTTCTGATATGGGAAAAAAATTAAAATAACTTAACGAATTAGTACCCAGGGTGCGTCACATGACCATGGATATTCTGTACAGGACTTTGGGTGCATTAGGAGGATGGTGGTGTTATTGCATGTCTAATCCCTGGTGTAATTGAATGAGAATGTGTTCTTACCTCAAATGTGTTGTTTTTTTTGTCTATTTATAGCAGCTAATTGGTAAATTGCAGAAAATCATTTGGGCCTACATTTCTTCCCAGTGAAGTAGCTTAATGCAGTTGGAACTCACTCACAGTTATGTTATGGTTGGCCAAGAAGCTCATCTTCATGCTAACTCATGAGGACAGTTCACAAACAATTTAATGTTAACTCTACACGGGTCAGTATGGGAATGATTTTAAATTCAGTAGCCTTCGCGCATTTACTTTTAAACATACAGTAGGATGTAAAAGTCTTGAGCCACCCCTTATTTCTTCATAATTTGCTTCCAAAGCACCAGACTTTCCCTTATTTTTAATTAAGGCATAAGGCATAAGCATGAAAAAGCTTCTAATTTAAATAGGTGCAGATGATGACAGATGATCAGGCCTGCAGTTAATATATGATTGGAACAGACAAGAGGGGAAATGAGGTTGCTGCTGAGGTGGTTACATAAACAAACAATGTTTAAATTGTATCTTTAGGCACTTTGCATCTTGTCACTGTAAAATATGTATTCCCATTTCTTTAATTTAATCTATATTGTTTAATTGAATTTAATATAAAGAAATGGGTGAAAAACAGATGTTTTTTTTCCACAGTACTGTATAAGTTTGATGATTTATTGAAGAATGACATTATGTTATACTCTATGCACTCTCCTTCATATACTGTACAAGAGCACAACCTTGAGAGTTATATTGATTTTGTACAACAGTTCCACAAACACTATATTTTATCAACAGATTATTATTCTGGAATTATGTTTCTATTTAACCAGCCAATTTTGCTCCAGCAACACACATCCTACCACACCTGGCAGAACTATCTAACTGTGACTGGCAGAGCTGGCGACTGACAGTTAATGTAATTAACAGGAGTGAAAGGAGTTTTAAATTCTTGCTAGTACTATGTAGCCACAAGTTGAGGAGAATAAACCATGGAGGTGATGGACACTCCTTTGAATCTTTATATTTTTATAGTTTCTCTTTATATTTCCACTTATATACAGTATGTCCTCTGTTAACTTCTGGGTTCCAGGCTAAAATCTATATACTGTAGCATTAAATGAAAAACTTGTGCGCTAGGATGTACCATCCCTTGTTCCACACACCAAGCAGTGCCCTTGATTAGGGGTTACAGAGAGATTTGTGATTCAGCCTTGTGTTAGATGTTAGTTATCATCGTTTACGTAAATGAAAGAACACGGACAGTTCAGATGCAATTTGGAACTACTTAGAAGCAATTATTACGGAGGCAAAGTGGGGTTTTTTTTCAAGTTGTTTTCTTGCTGGAAGTGTTTCTGTTGCTAGTTTTCAATGTGGGTTTTTGTTACCAAGTTCTAAAGTCAAACAAAAATAGTAACTGGAAAGTTGGAACAAACAGATTAAAAATCTGCTATTGATGGGTCGTTCTTGAACGATTCGTTCATTTTGAATAAATTTTAAGTGTGACTCGGGAAGAACGAGTCGTCTAAGGGAATGATTCATTCAGTCACCCATATGGAATATCATAGGTTCTGTTCAGGAATTATTTCATCTGTTTCGAGTCTTCGGGTTTCTTGAGTCGTTAACCAAAGCAGCCTGAGCTGGAACGAGAATTGATTTGTTCATCTCTCACGTTTTCGGGTTTCCAGAGTCATTCATTCATCACGTTACAGCCCTACACTTAACCAATGCAGTCTGAAAGAGAATTGATTCGTTCATCTCTCGAGTTTTCAAGTTTTTCGAGCCCTATTGTCATGTGAATGAATGATGAACAAGCTACTCAAATCCAGGAATGGTCAGAGAAGACGTGAGGTGTAAATAATGAATTAATCTTTTCTTTTTCTTCTAACATTATATTTTTGTCTTGTTGGTTGTGTGATCAATGTTTGTATAAGTATCAGCTAGGAAAGTACCAAGTAACATTTTAAGTACATTTTGCTAAAATAAACAAAATGACTGGAAAAAAGATTCGTTCAATTTTGCTGAATGAGACTCAAAGATCAGAGTCGGTAAAATGATCCGAACTTCCCATCGCTAAAATCTACCCTGTAGGGGATGGTGTGTGTGTGTGTGTGTGTGTGTGTGTGTGTGTGTGTGTGTGTGTGTGTGTGTGAGAGTGTGTGTGTGTGTGTGTGTATGTGATCCATGGTTTTCCCTGTTCCCACAAGTGCAGGATGTCCTAGGCCATTTTTACACTTGACCTTGGCGGTGGTAAAGTTTACAAGTTTCTATCCTTTGTTTGTCTAGTGACTTGGTCACTAGATTTGGCAGCATTTTAGACCCATCAGCAATGAGCCAAAAAGCCTAGCCAAGAGACAGATATTGAGTAGACATTAGCAAATATCCTGTACTCAATATATCCTGCTTTGAGAGAGCAGGTTCTGGTGACTCAACAGCAATTTGGACTGAGGTGCACTTGCACATGCCTATGATCCCAATCTGCTTTTTATTTATTTATTCATTTATTTATTGCCTTTCGCAAACCACAATAGTGGTTACTTTCCATACCATTTTCTGACAATACATGCTTAGGTTATGGAAATGAAATTTCTGAAGAGTGTGAGGTTCAAGATAGCTGAGAAAAAACACTGAAGGAATCCCAGACACAATGAAAGGAAATGCTCTGAGGGAAGACATCTGTGGCAAGGTGTTAGTTGGAGAAACTAATTTTTCAATAAGCTTTAATTATAAAATTATTGTGCCCAAACAGTTAAAAAAGAGAACTTCATCCTTTTCTGAAAAAGGTTCTGTTGTGACTGAAAGATTTTTAAACAGACGCTGCTTCATATAAGGTTATACAGTATATGGGATATATGCTGGTGGTGTAATGCATATATTTTTTTTAAATAATAAATAAATAAAATAAAAAACCTTGGTAGAATTTTTTTTTTTTATTGGTAATATTAGTCAGAAAAGTGTGAACACTTTTAATTACATTGTGATTTTAAATTATAGTCAAGAATTATGTAATAATAATATAATAATGTAATTCATTATTTTGACATAACCAATTAAACAATTAACAAAATAATTTTTATGCATGGGTTTATTTTATTTTATTTTATTTAGTTTTGTTTTATTTCTTCCTCCATAGGGAGAGTGATCTGTAATTTTCAGAGTAGATCTAAAATGGCCAAACAAAAACAGCTTTCCTTAGAAACTATTATCAACAATGGAAGAATGGAAGGTTATCCTTTAGAAGATATAGCCAAGAAAAGTTTTGGTTTGACAGAACTTGTAGCGCTAACTAAAGAACTTACCAATAAATGAGTTCCATCACATTGACCTTAGAGACTTGCCTTAGAGTTTAATTGTTTGTTTCCTCGAGTAGAGTTGCTGGTTTTACTGGCTAGCAAATCAGTAAAGAAGAGAAGAAGCCTAGAAGAGGCTCCTCAGTAAGGAACAAGATGGTTGCTGATTTCTCAGGGCTCGGAATTTTCATCAAAGCCTCCATGGGTCTGAAGGTGGACATAAGTATGTTTCTTTTGTTTTTCTCCTTGTTCTTCATATGATGCAGCATGGAAAGTTGAACAGGCCAATAGTCTTTAGCAAAAAGGAGTTCTGCTGATGACACACTCAATGGCATGATTCAGTAGCTCAGCATAAACCCTATCTCTCACATAGAGAGTCTGACCACGGTTCAGAGGCACAAATTCAGTCACAGTCTGTGGAGGGAGAAAAAGCAGTTTTAAATATAGGTTCTCCAATTACCGCATACATCATGGGCAGGACTATAAGCGTGTATGTCCTGAGGTAACTGTAAATGTTTTGATGCATAAACCAAATGAGTAATGCAGTCCTGCCCATGATGTTAAAAAAAGACAAAGAGAGGTACTGTCTTTTATACAGTATTGCTTTAGGGAAAATGTCCCCACCATGGAATATGTCAAAGTCAAACTCCTTTCAGACCCTCAGCACTTTTCAATTTATTATTATTTTTTTTGTAATGTTGTTGACACTCTTACACTGCTTATGATTTCTGGTTTGACGTTTACTCCTCGCTCACTATAAACATTGGTGTGGATTTTGTTGTTTTTCTCATATGTTTGTTGGTGTCATTTCATGCTTAGTACATTAATTACAATTCTCATGCAGTGATATGTGTTTTCAGTTCATAAATGCATTACAAACCTTTCTCAAAAATCTGAACCTGGACCTGCAAACCTGCTTAAGGCCAACAAATCAAGGAAAAAGTAGAGGGATAAAATATCTGCCAGGTAAGAACTGTCATCTGCCTAACTGTGCCACTCGTGCTTAGCGTTGTGTTGATGGTGTGAAATATTTTTGAATCACAGTTGTGTGATATTATATAGACATTGTGAACTAAGGTTGAATGATAAATCTACTCGCTGTCAAAAGTATCTCCTTAGTCCTGTTGCAAAGATTGTGATGGTCTAACCATTATGCTTTGTTTAATCTTTGCACTTTGACTGTAACATGAACGTTGCTATGACGAGAATTTTGTGAGGTGGCATCACTACCCATTCGCACCACCATGCCATGAAAAGTACATAATAACAGTACCACAATCATACTGACACCAAGTCATAAGCCATGCTTACTGTAAGCCAAGTTCCGCTTGATATACTGTATATTCATTTTTATTACTTTTTTAAACCATATATTTATAACTTGGTGATGATTGGTTGCCAGCATTAGTATATTTTTACCCTTGTAATATTTGCCAGATCCTTAGAAGAAGAAGAGGAAGAGCTCTAACACTGCCCTTCATGGATTGTGGTCATTTTGCATCTACATTGAAATGAATAGAGTACATTCAGTAAGTAGCTGAATGTTCACACAAATTCAGTCTACTAACAATGTAGTATATTTAAAGAATCAATTGGTCTGCATTATGTACTTTTACAATCTGGTCTCTACTGCTGAAAAACATCACCATAACACAAAATGATACTACCATCACCATGCCTCAATGTGGAAATGATGGTGTTGATTTTCTACCAAATGATGTGTTTAATGCCAAGGCCAAAATTTTTTTAAATTTTGGTCTCATTACACCTAAATCTTTTCCATGTGCCTTCTGAGTCTCTATGTGGGAATGCCATTGCAGTAGCTATGTGTTCTTTTTTTTTTTTTTTTTTTTTTCAGTGATGTAAGTTTAAGTGATATTTGATTATGGAGATTCATGTTTTTACAATTATCACATTTTTTTCTGTGAAGCTGAAGGTTCAGCGTTATCCTTCCAGATTTTTTAATAATACATTGGAAGGTTCTTAACCCAATTGTAATAATTTATCAATCTCCTTAGTTGTTTTCTTTGTTTTGACTATTTGGAGAGGGAGTGTGCAGTGACTTCCTTCTATTACTCCATAAACAGCAGATCTGCCCTATCTGAGCTGTCGATCTCTCCAGTTCCTTCAGTTACCCTTTGCCTCTTAGTCACTCTTGGACATATATAATAGACTTAATGGTGCTTTTTCAGGATGTTTTTGCAGAAGGTTATACTGTATACTTTTTTTCTCAATAACCAAACCCTAATGATTACCTTTTCAGGAACTTCCCCCAGATTTGTTTTTATAGCCCTTTGGTCTTCGTGATGGTGTTTGTCTTGGATGGATGATTTCCAACATATGGCCATAGAAACAGGTGTATTTATATTGAGAACACTTAATTGCACACAGGTTGACGCATATCCAAACAATTACTGTATGTGATTTTTGATTTCTAAAGTTGATTGCACAGGAACTAACTGAGGGGTTAAATCGTTGATGTGGGTGTTACACAGAAAGCAGTGTGATATACTGTATACAGCTTTATGCATAATAATTATTTTGATTGTTTAATACTGTAAAAGAATACAAATTACAAAGTGCAATCTATTTTATAAATTTATTCAAGTCTCCGTTTCCTTAACGGAGTATAGTGTTTACAAAACAGTGCCATATGGTTCAAATGGCGTAATCTAATTCGATTTTACACTTTTTAGGATTGTTATAAATAGAGCTCAGCTATAGAATCCTGCAAACAGATTACATTTGTTTTTAATCAGAACTTTCTTTCACTCTCATCTCTCATCTCTAAACGGCCAGAGACATTTGCTTAGTATTTACCATAGCTGCCCCCCCCCCCCCACACACACACACACACAGCCCCCCCACCAGGAAGAGCTGTCAAAACAAAGACTTCCACCAACTTGAACATTACATTTCAATGATCTAATTATAGCACTAGGCCTCGGTATTGTGGAGTTATAAAAATACTGAAATATGTTTACACTACCAGTTTGTTAAGCTATATTTATAGAATAGGGGACGCATACAGTGTAGTGGATGATTCAGTATGATGTTGTAATTTAGAAATGTAGCTTTTCCCTATTCCCGCACAACTATTAAAGTGACTATAAGAGGACATATAGACAATTTCTTGTAAGGACGAGAACAGATTGTATGGAATTCTCCGTGTGTTTAGTCAGTGTAAGGTTGTATTAATTAATGGAATGAGAATACATTACCACATAAGAAAACTAACACCCTGTCTACCTGTATAAAGACATTGAAAAAAAAAAAAGCCACTATCAAGTCAAACCAGGGGGTTTGATTGTGCAGAATAACAAAATTCAGTTATGAGAGTAAAAACTCACTTTATATCTCTATATAATCCTCTGTTACATTAATGCAATTTCACTAGTGCTTGGATACTGTCAGGGAAGGAAGTTTTGTCAGTATGCTGGACCCATGATCAGACTGCCTGCTTCATGTCTGAAACTCTGGAACTCCCAGGAACTCCTTTAAGGGCCACCACTTGTGGAAGTGGCTTGGAGCAAGGTTAGATCGGTATCTGTTAATAACTCAAATGTACAAGTGGTGTTGGTGAATGATTGTACAGCTCCCACAGACAGATGCCACTACCATCTCAACAACCAACTTCCAGTTTGCTGATGATACCCTGGTGATGGGGCTGATCACTGCAGCAACAAGAAGGCCTACCTGGAGGAGATTAAAAACTTGAAGGACTGCTGCCACAGGAACACAAACAGGAGGGAACTATCAGGTCCCTGTCATCAACGAGACACCAGTGGAGAGAGTTGACAGCTTCCAGTACCTCTGTGTTCACATCATGCAGAACCTGTCATGGTCCTGTCACATCAACACTGTGGTGAAGAAGGCCTGATGATGTCTCTACCAGCTTAGATGCCTGAAAGACTTTGTGATCAGCACCATGCAGGACAGACATGTTCCACAGATGGTCTTGATCCATGACCTGCACTGAATCTACAGCAAGCGGTGTTGGACTAAGGCCAGGACAATAGTGAAGGACCTCAGCGACCCCAACAATGGACTGTTCTCTCTGTTGCGGTCAGGAAAGTGCTTCCACTTCCTGAAGGCCAACGCAGAAAGACAAAAAAACGAAACTGATCAGATTAGCTTTTTCTTACACACAATAAACACACAGCTTACATTCCTGCTAACACAACAGATTCATGATGTAGCACATTACTCGCATGTTACGCATTTCTTGTTTGCCCGCTGCTCATTTGCCATAAATGAGGACTAACTTGCATTTTGAGACATGGGCAACCACACTGCTGCTGACACATCTCATTTCTTACTCCAGGTTTCAATTATACTGCTGTTGTCATACCCACACACATATTTTTACACTTCTACAGATTTATATGTTTATACCACACAGTTAAGACTTTTATTCTGTACGTCCTGCTTCTGTGTCATTTACATATTTCTATTTTAATTCTATGTAAATTTGTAAATTTTCAGACTACATTTTTATTTTATTAAAAATTCTATCTTTAGTTTAATTGTAGTCTCTAGTACAATATTTTCATCCTACTGGAGTGAAATCTATTTTATGTCACAGTCAGTCATATAAGCAATTCACTGTATCACCCTGTATATGGTTGTGACAAATAAAATTTGAATTTGAATTCACTTTATAAGACTATTATAGCTGCAGTAACAGTAACAGTAGCCCAACCTAATAATAGGTCCATGGTTTTGCAATGTAATGTTCAGGTTTTACATATATCAGGTATCTATGTACATACTGTAGTTTTGGTTATACCAAGTGGTATCAAAAAGTTTAGAGACTAGTTTTGTAATACACCACCAGATGGCAGCACAAGGCTGCACGCACATTCACAGGGAGCACCAACCTTCATAAGTCAGTGTGCCAAAAGACATTGTTCTGTGTACATCTTGAATCTGTCACAGAGAGACATTTGACATGATTTAGCAAGTTTACTCCGATTCTGCAATGAGCGGTTCAAGAGCGGATGAACATCATCACTAAAAGACGACGAGAGCTCAGGAAGAACTTCAGCAATCTCAACCCCCCAAAATGTCGAAACCATTTGGCAACTTGTGCTTGATGATCGTCGGAGAACAATCCACAACACTGCTGCCATTGTCGGTCTTCACAGTGGAAGAGTCAATCATCTCCATAATTGAAAAAGGCGAGGCAGATCGGCCAGGTGCATGCTCATTGTCTTTTTTCGACATCTGCGGCATTGTACATTGAGTATTCGTCCCCAGGTGCCAAAGCAAATTCTACTGCCAAGTTTTAAGGCATCTGAGGAAGGATATATGGCGAAAGTGACATGATCTGTGGCTTTTTGATACCCCCTCGTATAGAATAGTTTTTCCAATCTGATTAAAGAAAAAAAATCATAAATTCAGATCACTTTCTTAAAAATGAAAACTCTGTCCACATTAAAATGCAAAATTGATCTGAAATCAAATTGGAGTTTGTGATGAAATTTCTCATGAATGCAAGCATAAAACCAATTGTAAAACCACTGTATCACCCCTGTCACTTTTTCATTTCAGGGAGTTGGCAACCCTAGTAAATAAAATCCCCACCAGCTATTATTTGTACTATCATAGCGCTGGATTCAAGTGGAGTACAGAGCATATCATATTCTGGCACTTTGCTTAGGGGTGTGATAATAAAACACAATTAAATTAAATTGGAAATGTTATCAAGGTAAAAATGAAAGACTACTACCTAACAAAGTAACTGTTCACCAGTGAAAAATACATGGGTGAGCATATTTGAAACCACAAGAAAAATAAACAGGTTCATGCTGGATTTTCTAACATTCTAAACCTTCCTCATTTTGGAAAACCAATATAGAGACTAAAAAGCAGAGAAATTTTTTTTTTAAGTAATAATAATAATCTATTTATCTATAAACAAATTCACTAATTCAATTTGTATCCCTTTAACCAACACTTAGGTCTCATGTCCTGAGGTTGTCCTGATAGCGCCGAACTCTATCATCAAAGTTGTATCATATTGCCAGATCCAGTTTGACAGCCAGATTGGATATAAATAGCACTGCAATACATGAATTTGAGGAGTTCATCTGTTTGCACATGACCTTTAATGGTTAGAGCAGAATGGATGCATTGGCTTATTGCAACTACATGTAATGGGTACAATATTTTATTACTTCATCTTTCTAGGAAGGCTAAATGTAGTATTAGATTAGGAACACAAGCATCTCCATAACCTTCTTAACCGCAGTGTTCTTCATATAGTTTAGAGGTGAACTGAAACATTAGTTATATCTGACATTTATAGTGGATCTGAAATATATTATAGGAATCGAATATCCGTGTACAGACACCATAAAGCATTATATGATCTGTTCAGAAGTTGTCAGTATCCTTTAAGTTGCAGTTAGGCCGGATGCCCTGAGGCTGGTATCCAATATAGTCTGTGGTGAAGCTAATTCCTTTGAATAAGGTTGCCAAACGTCTCAGGTTTCAGGTTAAGTACATTAGAGGCATGAATAGAATTTATAGCATATAATGCCTCGTGTCTAATGTGGGAAAAAAGCTGTTGTGCAGCAGATTTCCTTACACGCATGCCTGATTTTAATTTATGAACACCATCTTAAAATATGTAACAGCTATTTACTGTACATTTTGCTGTTGGTTTTTTAAATCAACCTGAAGATTTTGGATGTCATGATGTTTATAATGTGTTCAGATTTCTTTAACATCTGCTATGATTCAGTTGCCCTCGATTAAAACACCAAAAGGAGAATGAAAAGTGAAAATGTTTTCCTCCTAAGGAAAGTGTTGCTTAGCTGAATGTGTTCCATGACAGGGATTTCTTTAAATAGCACCTTCCCTTAGCAGGAGAATGCTGGAGTTCTGTTTATTGCACTACACATACAATCGACAAACCATGGTGGCACTTTAAAAATCTATCCATCCATCCATTGGGTAAACCCTGGACGGGGTGTCAACCAATTGCAGGGCATAAGGCGCACACATACAGTACTCACACACCCAATCACACTCCACAGGCATTTTGGAAACGTCAGTCAAACAACTATTAGTACCAGTGGACTGTGGAAGGAAAACAGAGTACCCAGGGGAAGCCCTTAAAATGACCAGAATCTATTAATTATTATGCTAATTATGGTCATTTAACCTTTACAAGGCTTTTAAGAAAAATGCACAGAAGTACAGTAACAGCTGCAATTATGAGGGGTTTTTAAGTCAAACCAGGACATCTGATGAATTTTCTTGTGATTGAAGCATAAAACTGGTTTACTTAAGCACAATACGGTGATGAGACTCTTTTCCACAGTAGACATTTAAATGGTGCATCGTTGCTCACATCGTTCCTGTGAGCAATCAATGCCTGATCCTTGAAAATTACCAGATAACTTGTAGAAGAGATGTCTGTGGGAACTGTACACATAATCATTCACCAACACCACTTGCCGTTACAGGCTCGGCTAGGAATTATTGCCACATCCCCTCTATTTTCTGACCTCGCTCCAAGCCATTTCTATGTTGGGCCATTAAGCATTCCCAGGAGGCCACCATTTCAGATGGGAAGCAGGCAGTGTGATCATGACCCCGGTGTACTGAGAAAACTTTCTAACTTGTTAGTATCCATGTACTAGTGCAATGTACTGGAGTTAAGTGCATTAATGTAGGATTATTTGGCGAAATAAAGGGAGTTTTTAACGCTTAAGTGTTTTCTGATGTTCTGCACAATCAAAAGTCCCAAATTGATATGAATGTTATAATATTCCAAAACTCATTTATTCATAAAACTTATTTATTTATTTGCAATGGGAAGTTGCAGTGACATGTCAGGGACTATTGAGCACATAAAAACAAAAAAGCCTCTCCATCATGGTGTCACAGTGACCACACATAAGTTTTGTTTTGCATGCTTTGTGGCTTTGAAACCCATTGTCTATTGTTGAATCCTCTGTGGAACTCAAAACATCCCACATTTATACTAGTTTCATACAGACACACAGAAGTGTGTCGGAAGTTTTCGTTGCTCTTGCACATCTATTTTATTATCAGCAAACAGAACAAGAACCACATGTTCAGCTACAAATGCCACTCAAGTTGATCATTACTGATACGTACAGGTTGTGCATAGGTTCGAGAGGTGATGAGTATGACCCAAAGTGGGGTGTTTTGTTTTTCAAGGCCAAGGGCTGATGATAAGGCAAGCTCTGCATATGGTCCACGTTAGTCCTGTTGTATTTATTGCCAGGGCTCGTAGAATGAAGGGGCCTCAGATTATTCATCTGGGGCATGAGGCCCTGCTTCTTCACTCAGTGTCTCAGTTACCACATACGTATATGCTGGAAGCTACACTACAAGTAGAAGCTATCGCATGCTCTTCAGAATTACCTGCTAGTATACTGTAAATAATCCCGAACAGTTCAAATAAAGAGGGGAAAAAGTATGGGAGGGTTTTATTTTAGTGAACTCTAAATTAGGCTTTATTGTTCGTAAAAGAATATAGTTAATGAAACATGCTTGTGAAAATAAAGGTAAAGTTACATGCTCAAGATGTAATAAAAGTCTACAAGTGGTTCCTAATCTCTTTGCAGTGTTATTGTCATTAATATATGAGGATGATAAAATAGAATGGGAATCCATAAAAACATTCTTGGAGCCACTGGGGTCTAAAGTAAATGTCAAATAGGCAATGAAATACTACCTCTTATTTCTCTTTACATGGTACTGTATTAGTCTCATTATCATCTTGTTAATAATAGGAAGAAAACACAATTTTAGAGAGTTCTTGGGAAACGAGCATTTCAGACGTGAAGCAGGCCGTCCGATCATGGCTCTGGTGTACTGAGAAAACTTTCTACCTTGATGCTGTCCAAGCACTAGTGAAACGCTGTGATAAGTGCATTAGTGTTGCAAGGGATTAGAGAAAGAAATAAAGGGAGTTTTTGCTCTCATAACTGTGTTCTGTTATTCTGCACAATCAAATGTCCCAGATTGACTTGAACATCCCTCGTATTATTTGAATCAACCAGTGGCTTGATTTTAGCATTAATAACAACTTCCCCTCAGCCAAAATACAACAGAATATCACAGTTGATTTAAATGTGGTATTTACTGAGAGGCATTTGAAAAGGAAAAACAGATTTTAATTATTTATTTTAAACACTGTCATCATAATCCTGCTTTTCCTATCAGAATCTCTTCAGTATAACTTACAATATAAATGGTTCTGTATGGTTCTGTAACAGATACCCTTTCATCATGTACTGTACACTTTGTCATTGTTTATAGAATCTTATTAGATTCAGTTTCAATAATTTGCTGTATAGCCAGAGAGTAATCTAATTTAGCATGTAAAAATGGCGTCCTGGCCACCCTTATCCACTGCTCCTCCACTTTCTAATGGACACTAATGGACAATAAGCAGATTTCCCCAGGATTGCACAATTTGAAGGAGTTACTATACAGCATTATATATAATGAGGTATGAAGTCATAATGGAGATCTTTATAAAGGTATAGTATATCAGGTAGGGCTGCCCCTATGGACAAGCAACCAAATATGTAAATCGCACATTTATAGAAATTTCAGCAGGTCTTTCTTCTAGTTTATCTACTAATCAATACCAAACTGCTTTCATGTTTTCCGCTACCACAGAGCTACCAATTCGGAGAGTGTTTTTTTTTCCTCTGACACTGATGAAGCTGACCCAATTCATCCGGCTCCTATTTCTTATGTAATGTCATAAGTCAGCTAAGGTGCTACTGTACCAAATGGAAATGAAGGGACAGATGTCCATGATTGGATATACCAACACCATAACTGCTACATAGGAAGAAGGAAATCATTTCCATTGAGAAAGTCAAGCCAATTATGCACTTTTGCACTTCTGGCCACAGATGGCTGTAGTGTTTAGCACAGGATTTTAAGCTGCAGTCTCCTTACAGAAACAGAAAGTCTTAGGAGACACAGTTAAGTAAGCCAGCAGGTATCCATGTCATATCTAGATGAGCTGGTATGAAATTAAACATGAGCAATAAGCATTGGCTAACCTTCAGGTTACTAAACTCTAGCTCATTTCGCCAATGGTATCCAGGACTACTTGCTTAAAACCTGCTTTGAAATGATGTCAATGGTAGCAGCACGGTGCCTAAGCGGTTAGCACTGTCACCTTGCATCTTCAGGTTCTGGGTTTCATTTCATTGGTGCCCCGCTTCTGGTTGGAGATCTCGTCGCATGGACTCTTTGGACGTCGTGTGTCTCTTGGGATGCGTCTCGTGTCTGGGGATGGTTCTCGCTACCTAGAAGACGGTTCTGGCCTCGACTGGTGTTGGCAGCTG
>JAQMYJ010000020.1:4053250-4078593 GCA_030014305.1 Clarias laeviceps
CGTTGTCTTGTTGAAAGATCCAGCCCCGGCGCAGCTTCAGCTTTGTCACTGATCCCTGGACATTGGTCTCCAGAATCAAGGTGCTTGGGCCCATTTAGCGTTGCTTGCAACTATATTTATATTTCTATACATTTCTATAATATTTATATTGTTATTATTATTAACATAATCTACATGTACTTGGACTGTGGGAGGAAACCGACCTTGTGTTTAGATTACATTCTGTGTGGAGTCTCTATGCATGTTTTTAATAAACAGTTTCCTCACAGTTGTCTCACCTTCTAAATATTCTACTTGTTGTTGGATTGACGATATTGAATTGCTTTTGTGGTGGTGAATAAATGTGTGATTGTCATACATTCTGACTAGCATGTTATCTATCCATGGTGTATTCCTGATTGCTCCTGGGATAGACTCCAATTCCATCATGACATTTACGAGGATGAAGTAGACACTAAAGATGAATGAGTAAATATCTTGTGGGTGATAAAGTCTAGAGAATTTCAAAATCAAGATCAACATTAAATGTTGCCCTTGAAGCTCCTCCAGTATGTACAAAATTACTTCATATTGTTTGGAGAAAACTCATTTTCTTAGATGTGTATTTCTCCTATTTGTCAATTGACATTACTGGTACAAAATAAATCCCTGTAGAACATTTCAAATATTTTCTTATGAAGGCCAGATTAGATCATGCTAAAGACAGTGCCTCAAATAGACTAACACTGGGAAAATACATCTCCAATGTATAAATGGACTACTCGTGTTTTGTATAGTTCATGCAGTATTTATCATGTTTCAAATCATGATGATGTTTCCAAATTTCCTCTAAGTACCCGTTTGGCAAGGATGCATGGTAGCACAGCTTCACGAGAAAGAGAGTCTGTGATTCAGTTGATAGCTTGGGCAAGGGGAAAAAGAAATGTTTAAGGCCCCATTTAAGAAAAAAATAATAATAATACATTTTTGAAGGCCTTAGTAAAGCACTGGAGACTGGAGGAACCATAGAAAGTGAAGAAAACGAAGGGAAAACAAGGAGTCTAAAACGTTAAGCAAAGTACAGTAACAGATGAGTAATTACTCTGTGAATTGGTCACAGCTAATTGCTACACGGTGTGATTATAGTAGCAGAGTTAAGTATGGTAAAGGCCATTTGGGCTCCATTTTTTGCTCAGGAAATAAAAAACAGGCCAGTTTGCAAAATCTCCTTAGATGACTTCAGAGGTGCCTGACTGCCTCCACACTTATCTGTGTGTGGGGTAGAAACGCATCACTCCAATCACCGGTCCTAGGCTTAAGCTCTCAGAAGTTCCTGGAGGTGATTTCAAAGTGCAGGTCAGCTGCTTTTGGTTAGAGTGAAAAGCATTGGAAGCCCTCAACATCCGATCATCTTCTCTGATAATCCAGCCTTCAGGGGGCAGATTGGAGTTAGAGCTTCCCTGCTGCCCAGGAAACTCATCTGTTTGCGCTACGTTATCCAATACCCAGTTCAACACAGAGATAATATCATAGAACAGATGTTTCCAAACCTCTGGAATACCTGGTCCTGGGCTATTATTCAAGGCAACAGTCACTAATTGTAGCTAACATGGCTAAAGTGACTACGTGAATAATAATTAACTTGTATCTCAACCAAAACATCTGTTATAGGTACACTCTTCATAAGGGTATACTGACTTCTACTTCTTCATCTTGGCTATAACTGACAGTCAACAACGTTCACTTTAATAGGAACTGCTAATTGTACTCCTGCTCATTTATGTAACTATCCAATGATCCATCCAGCCAATCACGTAGCAACAGCACAATGCATAGAATTATGCAAAGGGAGGCCAAGAGCTTCAGTTAATGTTAACTTCATATATTAGATCTGGAAAAGTAATGTGTGGTATTGTTATTGAGCTGTTGTTCTACTTGTTTCTGAAACTACTGATCTCCTGGGATTTTCACAGAAGTTTACATAGAACACCTAGGGGCAGAAGTTCAGTCAGTGGAAATGCCTTGTTGATTAAAAAGGCATCCTATTTCAAGCTGAGTGGAAGTCTATAACAAGCAAATACTTGGGTGAGTCAAAAATTATCCGCACTCTGGCTGTAGAATTTATTTAAATTAACTTTTAGAAAAGATGTTACATAACTTTTCAACATAATCCATTTGCTTTTCAGTACACTTTTGTTCATCTGTCAACAAGCGTTCGTATTCCCTCATTAAAGATGGTTTAAGCTGAGCTGCAAGCCATGAATGTACCACTCTCTTCACTTCTTCATCAGAACTGAGTCTTCGTCCTTGTAGGGCTGCTTTCAAGATTAGGACTATAGGGAGGATGCTTTAACACCTCAAAATGAAGTTTTGCAGAGTGTTGATAGTATGGGCAGAAATGTGAGGACATGCATTGTCATGCAAGATTACAGTGCCCGTTGGATATCAGTCCTCTGTGTTTAATCAGAGCTTTAGGTTTCAGCTTCTAAATAAGCATCTCGCTGTAACGATCATTGTTGATTGTTGAACTTTTTTCCTGAGATTCAAATTCAATTAAATTCAATTTCTTGAATTCAAATACCAGCCCTTGAGAGAAACCAGAAAAAAAGCAATCAGCATTTTCCAACTGATGGTGGACTTTTGAACTTTTCCTTGGTTGATGAATCAAGTCTTGTGACCAGTAATAGTTCTCTTTAAGACATTTTCACCTTCCTTGGAGTATTGGTCCAAATTTTGTTTGCAGATATCCAAATGTCTCTGTTTATGCTCTTTTTTCAGCACCCTCAGACCACAAAAAATTAATCGTGGCATGCTGCTCTTCTTTCATTCAACTCGCCGCACTTACAAATGAACTGATGTAACACGTTCACACCTGCACAGCAGTGACTGGGGGGGACAGTAGCCTTGAACGGAAAGCGCTAATAAAAGGTCCAGCCAACGAAAGTTTTAATATAACCAAAGTGTGGATAATTTTTGACTTATTCTCCTAACCACTCTTTACAAATGAGTTAAGCAGAAAAGTATTCCAGAATGTAGAACATGCTGAGGGTTCACATGGATGGGCTACGCATTAGAAAATTGCTTGGGAAAACTGGAAAACTGACAGCACAGACTTGTCAAAACAGTTAAAGACTGGGGGAAAAAAACCCTCTCCATGTCACATATAAAAATACTTCCTAATACAAATCATAACACGTGGTCCGTGATTGTCAAAGTGACCATCTCCAAGATAAATAATAATGCATGATTTTTAATAAACCAATGTTTTTCTAGAAAGCATTAAGTCTCATTAACACTAGAACTAATGTTCACAATAACTATCTTCTTCAGCCAGGATATCTGTCCTTCATTAAGACAAATACGTTCATTTTCTACTCATACACTTTATAAGTGCACATTAGTACATGTTCAGTACATACACAGCACAAGTACACAGCACACACACATGGCCAGCGTCTCCCTTGAGGGAGTCAGATTTATGCATGTTTATTTATCCAAACACTATTGGTCTCTAGGGGTCCACCAGGGTCAAGCGCTCCCAGAAGAAACCAAGGAATTCTCCCGTAATTCCTCTCACCACAGACATAAACACTCGGTTCAGAGCAATGCTCTTCCATCCCCTGGGTGGAGAACACATGGATTCATTACTACCTCTCGTCTGTACGCAGACTGCAACATGTAGCCTAATTGATGTTATGCTGATGACACACGTGGGGGGGCGTGGCTTAGCTTGGCTCGCGCTTATGTTATTAGGAGCGTACAGAAGTACAAGACGCACTTTGAGTGGAGGAATCATTAACGGAACGCAAATTGGGACGTCCTTTCGAGCAAAGATTCACGCCCGTGACATTGGTTCAACGGTGGCCGTTTTTCTCATCAGCTTGAAGAATGTTGGGTCCATTACAGTACGTTCGAGGTGGGCGTGTGGGTTGGGTTTGGAAATACCTATAGGTCTATGTGTGGGCTGAACAATGCCTGGTGTTTCTACGAGTCTCTGAGAGTCTAGCGTGGTTCCAAAGTTCATTCTCTTCACTACATAAACTTCACAACTGTGGTCGATTTCTTGCACAATTCCAGAGAACTTCATTGTAATCGCCCCCTCTTAGCAAATACAGTAAATTCGCTGTGGATTTCATACTGGGAAAACGTTCTGGGAAGTGTGAGAGAGAGAGAGAGGTACTGTAAGTTATTAAATAGGGTACAGTCACTGTGGACGAGGCAGATGGCTGCTTGCCCAGCACTGAGGTTTCATGGTCTTTCAGTGGCTCTCACAATAGTATTTCAGAGTAAATGCTGCACGTGACATTTCGAGCATTCAGTGTGGAGTGTGGAGGAAGCTCATGCCTGTCACATAATTCTGATCTTTCCACATAAATGCAAGAAATGCCCAACAGTCAGACATGTACAAGATCGGCCTTAATAGTGTCGTGTGAAATCATTGCACTCACTAGCTTTATTACCGATGCTGGAAAAGCATGACGATCTGCCTGGTCACGAGAATCGAGTTGTGCACTCTTACCTGTCAAATCACTCAGTACGTATTGGAGGGCCTGTTTCCCTCCACTGCATTTTTACTCTCTTTTATTGTCCAAGTTAAATCTTATATACCTACGGTCGTGGCCAAAAGTGAACTTAAGGAGTCCTTTATTCTTTAAAACCTGCTGAATCTGGCTGGGCATAGAGTCAGAAAGACGTCTGCAGTACTCTGGTGTCACTCACTCAATCCGTGCCTGCATAATCGCTTCCTGAATATCGTTTACAAGAATTTGGCAATATTTCACTTGAGAGTTCCGTAGCACAAATTTTCAGCCAGATAGATGAGAACTAATTAGTGGCATCACCTGTTGCCACTAATTAGTTACCACAAGAATAAAGCAATATCACACGAGAGGGAGCACTGATGTGCTGTGACGCGGTCATAGGCACGACCTCAAGTGTGATGCAACAGTTCCACATCATTTATTATAAAGAGAATATACTTTCCCCAGTTTCACCTCTACTGGGGAAACTAACTAATTAACCGTGAGTGGCGGAGCTGGTGACCAACAGGTAGAATTAACAAATGGTTAAAATTTTATTTCCACTTATTCTATTCTGGAATATCACCTACTGTACATTAACGTCTGGGTTCCGCAGATAAATTTCAAATAGCATTAAATGGAAAGCTAGAAACAATTATTAATGAGAATCTGGATCTTGGTAGGCAGCACTGCAGACCATATTGACTTCACACATGCCGGTGACCGAAAGTTAGTGTAACTAACGGTTATTAGAACACCTGGGACATGGAGTGATACATAAAGTTAAATGTCCCAGTGCTGTTACCGTCTATTATCACCACTTGTGGAAGGCCTCTCATTCAATCAGTCTACTATTCTATAAAGACGGTATACTGTTGCATAAAACATGACATATATATTGGCTTAATACTTTTTTGAAACCTGTGTACATGTGCAGATGACTTTTTGACGATTCATTCCTGAGTGTCCACAAGAATACGTGCTGAGCGACGCGGAACCCGTACGAGCTGCGTTTGGTGTATATTTCTCTGGCAGGAGGGACGATATACGTAGTATATAAAAATATACATAGTTCAAATTAAGTGGAGTGGACAAAGTTTCTAAAGAAACAGAGCGTTTCAGACAAAAGTCTTTCATCAACTGTCACGCAAAGCGCTTGTGAGGCTGTAGGAGATGAAACCAAATCTCATCTATGTGTGAAACCATGCGCAGCACATCAGGGCTTCATATGCAACATGGGTTTCATATGGCGATTTTTTTTCTGATCCTGCCATCTAGAGTTTTGCATCTTCTCCACATGTCCATATGGAGTTCTCTTTTCACCAAGCTCCTAAAGGTGAATTTGGCAAACATTTTATAAATTTTCTCTGTATGAATGTGTGCATGTGCACAAGGTGGCCTACATTGGACTAGTACCCGATCCAGAGTGTATCATGCTTAGTATTCTCCAGATAGGGTTCGGATCCACTGCAAGGTTGAGCATTTTTTTTTGTCCTTTTTGAACCTATATATCACAGCATTCCTGTTCAATAACACTTGCGTGCCATTACCACTTACCACTGGCAAGAACATTGCCACATTCTTCTGTACCAAATAAAGACCGGAAAGAGATCAAGGTAGTTATTTTGAAGTAAATTAAGTAACGTTTAATAGAGGAAAACAAACTTCTTGTCTCTGGTAAATCAGCCATGTGCTACAGATTAGGTTATTTATTTTCCGGAATGTTCCTTTGTGTACTTGTAGTTGTACTGGCAGCAATGCTTAGCAATGAAAATGCAATTTTCATTTAGTGTGTGTATGTATCCGTGTGTGTGTGTGAGAGAGAGGGAAATGGAATGCATCTTTCAGTTTCCACCACTGTTAATGCAGTGTCACTGAAAAACTGAATTACATCCTCCCTGGATGAAACGCAGGTACAAAAAGGTTGCGAGTCACTAAAAATGACTTACTGCCGTTCGGTTGTGTGTGAGGTTATGGAGTTTGAGCGATGCCAGAGATGTTATACTGCATGTTCTGCAGGTCATTAGTAGTTAACTGGCCTTGATAAATGACATGAGGGCAGTAGGAGCATTCAGAACATCATACACACACCACACATGCAGCATATGCATTTACTGTATGAAATTCTATAGGAAAATCTAATAAAGGCATCTTCCGGACAAAATAATTATTCAGACATTTAAGGCCATACTCCTAGACTGAACACTTAAACCACTGGGATTTTAAGATAATAACAATTTTTAGTTCATAAGTCTCACGTCTTGTAATCTAAACTTTACCTAAGGCACCAATTACAAGGTTCAAGTCAAACCAGGATTTGGATTGTGCAGAATAACAGGACAGAGAGTAAAAACTCCATTTATTTCTCTATACAATCCCCGGCTACACTAATGCACTTATCTCAGCGTTTCACTAGTGCTTGGATATCATCAAGGTAAAAAGATCTCTCAGTACTCTGGAGCTGTGATCAGATTGCCTGATTTATGTCTGAAACACTAGCCTCCCAAGAACTCCTTTAATGACCCAAACCTGTAGAAATGTCTTGTAATGGGGTCAGGACTGTGTGTGTGTGTGTGTGTGTGTGGGGGCAATAACTCCCAGCCGAGTTCCCTGTAATGTGCAAGAGATGTTGGTGAATGATTGTGTGTACAGTTCCCACAGACAGATGAGTCTCTTCTACAAGTTGGAGACAAATTATCCATTGATTTTCAAGGATCAGCCATTCCACTTTGCTGAATGTTCACAGGAAGGACTGCAGAGGGCTTCGAACCACCTTGGCCGGGATCGCCGTTCACAAGAGAATACAACTAAATTAACGATAGGATTTCCAATAAATATACACATTTACAGAAGTTATACACAAACATATAGAATAAAGAAGAATTAAAATAGAAATGTATTAAAATGTGCTACTTCATGACCATGATGTAAAGCAGGAATGTAGGGTGTGTGTGTTTATTGTGTGCGGAAAACAAAATCAATTCCGATCTGCTTTGTGCTGTTCTGGTTGTGGGCCCGAACGGCCAAGGGGAAGCAGCTCCTCCTCAGTCTCTCTGTGTTGGTCTTCAGGAAGCGGAAGCACTTTCCTGACTGCAACAGGGAAAACAGTCCATTGTTGGGGTCACCGAGGTCCTTCACTATTGTCCTGGCCTTGGTCCAACACCTCTTGCTGTAGATTGAATGCAGGTAAATCAGTTTTACGCCTCATTCCTTAAGAATTTCATTACTCGTACATGTCCCAGTTTGACTTGAACGCCCTTTGTATTATGCTTTTTACTGTCAGACTCAAGAAGTTGAAAGCTTCAGTCATAGTGATGTTTGTGTGTGCAGTACTGCTTCACCATACTCAGTTACACTGGACTCAACAGTGATACAGTATAGTGGTACAAAAGTTTGTATCCCCTCACCTTCAAATATTAAAACCATTAATTATGAAGTGACTTCATCATGAGAAGCAACACAAAAGGTCAAAAGCTGCGCTTCAAGAGGTTGAATTAATATTTCTGATTACACTATTAGCGAAGACTTCCGTTTGTGATGACGTACTTCTACTTGTACTGCTGTACTGATTTGTTTGCATATCTCTCGGGTTCATTTTTCTTCCGTTCTCTGGATGTCTGTATTTACATTTCGGATTTTTTAATGAATAATATTTGTTCCTGCACCTAATGTGCTCTGCAACGGTTTGGCATCCCAATCAGGGCGTGTACTTACCTCCTGTTTGGCTCTGAATAAATGCATGGCTGAATAAACTGTTGTTAATGTTATCCCTAAATACTTCCATATCCTTTTATATCCCTCTCCAGGGTCAGGACTCTCTGTTTTAGCTCTTGGGTTGGTCACTTCCTGATGACTATTGACCCTAATACTCTGAGGATCCTGAGCGTTGGCTCATACTTGAACTTTTCAAGTTAAAGATAAGACTTTAAGTGTTAAAACTTAAATCAGGCACCTCGATCAAGCACATGTAAGGAAATTAACTGCAGGATGTTCACAAGTCAAGTTCAAGTTCATAATTTTGTCCTGTCCTGAACCAGGTTGCTAAGAAATAAAATAATAGCCTTGTTTTGTGGATAAACTTTGTTAAATGAAGCAGATTAAAAGATCTTTAACACACTATTCAACTGACAGTCTCAGTAGGGGATCAGCACCGCACCATACATGGGTCTGAAATGCAGAGAGAAGCTACCAGACAGAATAAGGTGAAAGGCTGAGCTGGATAAAGAACGCATCGTGGTCTTGCTGTGCCTCCTGGTGGTTGGGTGGGACATCCTATATAATTAGTGCTGAGAGACTGTAGACAGGATTTTGTATAGGATTCAAAAAACAAACAACCAAAAAAAGGTGTGGCAAGTTGGCACAAAAATCTGTACGCTACTAAGACTTGAATAAAACATTTAGATTTTTCAGAGCCAACTCAATTCAATTTTATTTGTATAGCGCTTTTAACAATTGTCATTGTCACAAAGCAGCTTTACACAATCAGTAGTCAATGATTGCAGAGCAGGCAGGATCGTGAGCAAGACAAGATTTGTTTGCACATCCAGTGGCGGGGGTTCGAGTCCCGCTTAACAGCTGTATACATGGAGTTTGCATGGTGGGTGTAAACTGTGCTTGGTGAGATTCCTCTCACAGTCCCTGACATGCACGTTAAGCTAATTGGCATTTCCAAAATCCCAGTAGCGCATGTGCTTGTGTGCTTTGAGATGGACTGGCACCCCTTCCAGGGTGTCCTCTGCCTCATTCCCCAAGTCTCCTGGGACCCATTACAGGATACGCATTATAGAGAATGAGTGATATCGATATTAAATATTAATGACATATTAAAACTGCTACATATTTAAACTGTTGCTGCCCGTCTTCCATCCATGGTTTTTTATTTCTTCTTCATCTTGTCAGTTTACTCTTGCTCTCGTAAATCGGTGTGCGATCCGTCATAAAAAAAATTTTAAGATAATAAAAAAAAAAAAAAAAAAAGTGTGTGGAAGGCGTTAAGTTAGAGTATACGCTCAGCCTTTTCATAATTTTCAGGATTGTGAAAGTCGGGTAGTGTGTTCCCAGCTTAACATGCCCAGATGTGTTTCTGAATGCGATAGATAGTAATGATCAGAAGAGTTTAGAGTATGCTTATTAAAATCCACTCAATGTATGACACATTTTAACCGGAGAAGACATATTAGAAATGCATAGACTCAAGTTCAGGAAATGCCTTTATAGTAATCACTTTTAACAAACCTCCCAAACACGATAACAGAATGTTTCTGAAAAAAAAACAAAAAAACTAAACAAAAGATTAGACATTTATAGAAATATTTGCATTTCCAGTCATCCATAATAATAATAAAAAGGGATTTTAGTACCATATAGACAAAATCAGACATTATTAAGTCATTCTTTCTAACCTCCTAAAGTTAATTACAGCTTAATCATTCATCACACAGTTCCATCAGGTTTACACACATGCATCCATATGCACACAACTCAAACGCAGCATGTCCCCCCTTCAGTACATCAGTTCTAAGATTATAGGGCATGGATACAGGACTCGGGTTGAACACTAAAGTCCAGAATGGTTTATATAAACCAGCGCACAAGCTTCATGGAGTCTTTCCTACAATTAGGAACTAATTAGAAAAATGTGTGCATCAAAAAGAAACCTAAAGGTGCGTCTCTGGATCCTATTGCAAACCAACTAACATGAGAAGAGGCATGAAGTGGGAGCCTGCGGAGCCTCCAGGACGAAGCAAGCAAGGGCTGATCTGAGCCGAAGATTTTACTGGGCCTCCGTCTTTCCTCACGCGTCTCAGCGCTTCTCCAGTTTCTTAAACTTGGCCTCTGCACAGAATAACAAGACGAGTCTAGTGAAACTCTATTCGCTGGAGCTGTTTAGAAGCTGTGACAAAGAAAAAACATTTGCATCATTATGAGAATGAAAGTCACATCACTTTACAAACCCTAAGTCATAATCAAAAGTATTTCATCACACGGTTCTCATCAGGAAGATGGACGTCAGACCAGGTGCAGCCCAGAGGCGTCTGTTCACACCTGGGATTAACATCTGTCGGTAGTCATCACATTATGGATGCGTCTCCTGTGACCACTTTCATTCATCATTTCTCCATCCTGCGCGTTTCTTTTCTAACACAGCTGGACTTCATTCCTAGATGTGTGCAAATCTGTTTTCCCAGCTCCTCCTAGTGGCAACATTTTATATATACACCTGCGATCTCGTACCCACATCTGACAAGATGCCCTCACCTAGTTTTTTGGAGTACGTGTCCAGTTTATACGCAGCCTGCTCCAGCGCTGTGACTTGTTCCTCGATCTGGTTTATCTGGTCAAGGTATGGCTGCAAGCTTGCATCTTCAAAAAAACAACAACAAAATTCAAACAATGTAACCAAGAGTATAGCTTCGCAAAATGTAAATGCGTTCAGTATCATGAATGCAGAGGACCTACACTTCTGATTGAGGTCTTGCAAGTTACGGCTGATGTTGATTGAAATGTCCTTCATCTCCATGTACTTCAGGCTGGTGAGCTTGTTCATATTCTCTAGGAGTTTATAATCCTCACAAGTGGCTAATAATAATAATAATAATACAAACATAGTACACATTAATTTTAGTGTGTCATGGGGATCACCAGTTACCATCCGACATATCATCACAGATTTGATTAATATCGCGATTCACAATTTTATAAATGTCCCGAATCGATTTTTACATTTTTCAAATTTTGTTACAATTCCTTGAAAATTTAAGAATTAAAAGTTGGCAGAACTCAAAAGTTTTTAGGAAAGTTCTTTATTCAAGACTGAATTTAACAGAATAATTAAATGTAGCCCATTCCTTACAAGTTTTATCACTTAAAACTTAAAATTTAAAAGGGCAGCACACTGGTGTAGTGATTAGCAGCACTGTGGTCTCGCCCCACCAGGGCCGGGGGTTCGATTCTCGCCTGATTAATCACAGTAATAGTCTGTGATTAATCACATTTAATCACAATTTTAAAATACTCTGATTTATTTGTATTATAAACGTGATAATGTTGCAATAGAGAAATGTATAACACACTGGTTAAAGAAAACAGATTTGCAGTTTTATAATATCTCAAACATTAACAAATGTTAAATTAACATCTCTCGAATGGGACTGGCACTGCATGCCGTATCTGGGTAGTATGCAGTGTGGCAAACCCATGCATGGCAGGGCTCGAACCAGGATCCTCAGGTCCATAAATCAACAACCTAGAGCTTTACAAAGCTTACAACTCATGTATTCTTGTAAAAATTGTTCCCTTTGAAGGTAGCTTGAGCACAAAACTTGTATCCCAACTTCCATCTGGAAGCTTTTTATAATAGAACTTGTCATTAAGCACACCTGGGGATGTTTTCTCAGTCATCTTATTATCTGCGTTAAATGTGCCATCATCACACACAGCCAGGTAACCGGGTTGCGATTATGGGAAGCCATTGGGGTCAAACTTGGTCATACGATTCCGTTTTTTTTTTTTTTTTTTAAATAGTAACTTATTAAAATTTCTAAATTAATCACACAATACATTAAATCACAAAAATACATTTAAGCGTTAATATTGACAGCCCTAAATTAAATAAAACAAAATGCTACAATTTACTGAGCAGCACATACCCAAAATTATCCATAACTATAATTATTATTTGTAAACAAACGTAATGAATAATTCACTTCTATCACACAGGATGCCAAGAAACGGAAAAATTTTACCCCTGACGCTTGCATGCGAATACTAACGACATTGATTAACGCTTGTGGTGTTTTGAGCAGGCATTTTTTTTTTATGCACACAATTTTTGATAATGTAATGCCATAAAAATGCGTTTCTGTTGCACCATTCAGAAGCTCGTGAACTCGGACCAGAATCGGTTATGCCCAAGGCTGAGCGTCAGGACTGATCAAGCAGAAAACTAGACAATTCCAGTCACTGGCTGATCAACAAGCACATTTCTATTATAAATGCAATAAATTAAAAAATATATATATATTTTTTTTAATCGATTTTGGAGTCAATGAATCAGCACACAAATATTTTTCCTCTTCTTTAGTATGTAGTGAGAAAATTATGCAATTGTGAAACCATGCTGTGAATCACACACTTTCTTCCTGTTAGTACAGTATACTTCTGTATCAACTGTTGCTTATTTGCCCAGAGATAATATATAAACAAAAACATATGGTCATATGCTAGACCAAAGCTTTAAATTCCTTAAACGCCATGCTGTACACTCTGGTGGAAAGGTGCTTGTTCTGCAGGTCATCCGTGTTCACCTGTGAGTTCTCCTTGCAGAAAAACTGCCATCTTTTCGAACATATCCTTGCACAGTTCGTTGATGTCGGGCTCGGCCGGCTCTGTAGCCTCCTCCGCCGTTTCCACTCCACCATCATCTACAAACAAAAACAAACAAACATCAAAACAGGATTTAATATCATGTCTTTGTGTATCATCAGCAACAAAATTGCAGTCAAATAAACAGAAAGACAAATAACTGCCAATACAATTTAACACTGCTGAAATACCATGGTCCTTCCTGATTTTTAGTTCTTTGCAATAATTTCCTTTGAACAGTTGATAATGAGATTTGTTTGCTCTGTAAAGCCTTCATAAAGAGAAAGATAAGAAACATCTGACCCAACAATACAGATGAGCTGAAGGCTGCTATCAAAGCAACCTGGTGTTACCAATAACACCTCAGCCACCTTCATCATGGTGCTTGATGGGTTTTGCAAATGCACTTGACAATCCTGTTCTTGCAATAACTGTTCCAGAACTTCTGATGTTTGTCTCTTAAAATAACAACTGACTGTTGTTGTTCCTTAATAACCTAATGCCATATGTGTTATTTCACAGTTTAAAAAGGAAAATATCCAGTATTGTTTTATTGTGCACTTTTCACTCGTACTGTACACAAGATTATTGCAATGTCACCCTATGTGAAGCTAAAGTCTGAAGTGCTGAAGTCACTTGACGAGGGACAACTGTGACACGGTCAGAGTAGGACATCACAATATGCATCATCTCATAGTCGTGAGGTAACTGTAAATTCAGTGTACGAGATAGGGAAGCGCATCCGCTGCTGGTCATCTCATGGACACTGATGGTATGATAATACCGCTCCTTGATTATATGAAGGACTGATTATCATTTGGATCTGTTATTTAATTTTTAATTACTATAGTGAACAATACGAGAGAGAGAAACAGTAACTTATGTGTAAGTGCAGGTTCCATGCAACGTGACATGTAATATGATGGCGTGTTTCACATGTTTGCTTAAACAGTGCTTGAAATAGTATGTGTTAAGCTCATTTAAACTGTATTTTGTTGTTGCATTTGTTCACATTGGTTTACATTTGACCAGAAGTAGTGTTGCATCCCTTTGAGTTTTCATTTTAAGGTTATCAACCACTAGTTGAATTCACTTTGAAGGATTGCTGTCTAATCTGCCAAACTGTCAAATACAAGAATTAAAAAGTGATCGCGGAGTTAATCCAGGAGTCCTCTGTAGTTGACTAATGGCTACCCCCGAGTTAGAGGCAGAAGTTGCACAGAAATTTCCCAGATAACTCAACACCCTGCTTGGAAGCACGCATTTCTGAATTCTTAATGTTAACTAGTGTGAGAAAATTGTGACTATTCCTTACTTAAGTTGTTGCCCTGTGACAGTCAGTGCAGGAATGGGTTATGTTCAAACTATTTTCAGTTACTCAAGCTTTCCATTAGAAACAGCAACAATTTTTTGCCAGTTACTTAAGAAAGGAGATTTTTTTTTTTTTTAATGAGGAAATGGTAATGTCAATAATGTCAACGTGTGGGAGCCATCTTTATTCCTTTTTCTTGAATGCCACAGTTGAGTAACATATGTAAAACTAAAGTAGTAAACAAAAAACGTGTAGTGCAAGTTAACTCTGGAGTTGATGCTAAAGTTCCTGAATAAATTGCATTCACAAATGCTGTTCACAAAGCTTCCTGAATTTTTTGCTTAAATGTAATTGGGGAAATATAAACACATGCAAAAGCATTTCAGTCTCTAAATATACTTGACACTGGATTGATTCCAAATTACACACACAGTGCACTAGGAAGGGTTCAGAAAGCCATATTTTCAGCCATGCACCGTACATTATGATGCGCGCGAGCACACACTCCTTTGCTGGCTTACTGTTGTTGGTGGATCTTCTCGGCGCGCGCGCTACACTGTCTCGCGCCTCTCCGTGTTCGGGATCCTCTCCGGTACCGGCGGTATCGGTCCTGAGCTGAAGCGCTGACCGAGGTGCTCGTGAAATGCTCTCCATATCGGCTGCCTCCAGTCCCGTCGCCGCCATTATTCTACCCCCCCTCCTCAGACTTCCTCACAGTCACATGACTGCATCACGTGACTCTCATGGGCGCACAACCACACCCTGCTCGCTTGATATTAACGCACAAAAAATGCTTAATATATATAATACTGATAAATATATGATAATAAGGTATAATTATTTTAAATAATATTAATCATCACTCAAAGACATACGTTCATATATATTTTCCTTTTTATTGATATTAAATATAGACCGCGGTACATTATTTTAGTGTTTGATATGTATTAAAATATTTATGTAATATAAAGATTTATTAGTCCTAGCTTACTCCTAAAAAAACAACAACAGTGAAATAAAAGGCTTTTAAGGAACAGGCAAACCAAATCAAACCTTTATATTAACGCTTAAACGCGCCGGTTTTCAACATAAAAGTCACCCCTATTAATTAGCAGCTTAAACCCTACATTTTTATTAGCTTTAAAGTTTATTATTAATCCATTTCAGCAAACAAACAAATAAATTAATAAAATCCCACGATAATACTGTGCTGTTATTTGGTATCATTCTTGGATTATTTTCCCAAAAAAATAAAACACATAAAATCATATTTCACTTTTACAAAATTTAGAAAATATTTAAAAGTAAAATATTATCAAATTATCAGACAATTATCAAAAATTCAATATAGACATATAGAAATATGCAATGTAATGTATGTTACTATATATGAATATATTAAACAGGACGAACTATATTTGGAAATTGTTTGACAAAAAAATAATGCTAAACTAATTGTTTGACAAAGAAGAGCAGAATGCTAAACTAATTGAGCATAAATATGATTGATTGAGATGAAACATAAAATTACAGTAGTGTTTATAGTCTACACAGTGTGTGTGTGTATATTTGTTTTATTTTGACAATGAGTATATGTAGTGCACTCGCGCGCGGATTGGGACACAGCCCGTGTCCGTCACGCGCCCCTGTCGGCGGTGTGACAGCGCAGCAGCAGCAGCAGCGCGGACTGTAAACATGGCGGCGTGCAGAGCCACAAGCTTGCGCTGCTGTTCGCCTCCTTAACCGACAGCCTGTAGAGTCGCGAGACAGCTGAGTCATGGAGACCGAGGAAGAGCAGCACATGACGACGCTCTTGTGCATGGGCTTTCCGGATCCCGTCGCCATTCGGAAAGCCCTGCGTCTGGCCAAGAACGATATCAACGAGGCCGTGGCTTTCCTGACCAACGAGAGCCCCGGACTTGGCTTTGGCTACGAACCGATGGAGAGCGGACCCAGCCCGGGCTCTGGGCCCGGCGTAGACCGCGACACAAGCGGGAGGACCGGCAGCGGCAGCGGCGGTTTCGACCCTCCTCCCGCTTACCATGATGTTGTAGAAGGCGAGGTAAGAGCTAAGGCTAGCCGGGCAGCCTACACACACACACACACACACACAGGCTGACATTTCAACGGAGGGAATTAGCATTGGTGCTAACAGACTCGCGTGGAGGATCTACAGGCTTGCTGTCAAAAGCTGGAGGGAAAAAAAAATCTCCAGAGCGGGGAGCTGGTCACTGCCTAACACTCTGCGCGTTTGGCAAATGTTTATAGAGTTTAAATTATTCATTTTTCACGTAAAATCCCCGGCGGTTACTTACTCATATGAGCCTGGTGTATAAACAGGTATTTAAGGTTAATATTAGGGGCAGGAGGTGGAGACTCTTTTACACACACACACACACACACACACACACACACACTACAGGCTAATGTGTAGCTAAGATTTAAAGGTGTAATAAGCAATATTTTTCATTTTAGAAATTCATTAGATTTTTTTAATTGCATTATGAGGGTGAGTCACTGTAGAATTTATTTTAATTCACCTTTAGACTAGACAAAGTTTGTTTTTACATAGTCTCCTTGCTTTAATACACTTTGTCCATTACTTTGTCCAAAAAGCTTTCATATTCCCTCATTAAATATGTTTTAGACTGAGCTATGATTCATAAATGTGGCGCTGTCTTCACTTCTTCATCCGACTTGAATCTTCATCCTCGTAGGGAAGAGCAGGTGAACGTCTGATGGAGTGAGATCAGGACTATGGGGAGGAAGCTCTAACAGCTCAAAATGAAGTTTTTGCAGTGTGGGCAGAAGTGTGTAGACGTGCATCGTCATGCAAGATCACGACGCCCTTGGATATCAGTCCTCTGTGTTTAATCCGGAGTTTAGGCTTCAGCTCTTCAATAAGCATCCCCCTGTAATGAGCACTGTTGATTGTGGAATTTTTTTTCCTGATAATGCTCCAATATTGGCCCTTGAGAATCCCAGAAAACTGTAAGCATCATTTTTCCAGCTGATGGTTGACTCTTGAACTTTTTCTTGGTCTGTGATTGGATGTCTCCGTTTCATACTCTGGGATTTACTCTCAGACTCGAAGTGATGATCAGTCTCATCACCGGTAATGATTCTCTTTAAGAAACTTTCACCTTCCTTAGGGTTTCAGTCAAAGTGGTGTTTGCAGATATCTAAACACGTCTGTTTATGCTCTTCTGTGAGTTGTTTCGGCACCAGGAGCACCCTCAGACCACTGCGTGCTGCCCTTTGTGCAAATGACAAGTGTGGCATCCATTTTTGCTCGCACCGTGGTTACTAATGATCTGATGCAACATGTTCACACCTGCACAACAGTGACTTGGGAGACAGTAGCCTTGAACGGAAAGCGCTGATAAGACGGCTGTGCGGCTAACAATATTTCCAGAGTGTGTATAATTTTTGACTCACCCTTCTACATATTGAGAAAAGAAAGAAACTTAAATCCATGATTTCCTGTCTAAAAAGGTTCTGTATTTGGAGTGATGATGTAGCCTCGGCCCGACAACTCACGGACACTTTGTCAGCTCTTATATAGATTACAGGGACAAGTCGTGTGTTTATGGAGATACTTTAAAGTGACAGAATTGCCAAGAAAAGTGGTGCTAACTCTACAGTGTCTCAAACATTTAACAAAAGTTACATACTCAGTTTGTTTATTATATAATACTAATGGTGGGAATCACCAGGGATCACACAATACGATATTATCATGATAACTAGGTGCCGTTTATGATTATCACGATTTTATGAATATCCCAATTTGATATTTACATTTTTACCCCATTAAAAAATTTTTTTTTTTTTACAATGTTAGCTTTGAACCTTGAAAGAATTTGAGTCATAACTCGAAAGTCTTATGTACTTAACCTTGTTCACACAACTTCAGGACCCAATCAGGCATGAGTAAATAAAAAAGGCCTGTTCTTTATAGCATTGGTTTTCTTGCTTAAAACCAAGGGCAGCATTTAAACAATACAAACTCTTTTCAAACACAAATAGATGGCCGATCTAGATGAAAAACAGCCAATTCTCCTCACTGGCTGATCGACCGGTGCGTCTCTATTTTCAGATAGACTTTAACGACGTTTGAAAAATCTTCAAAGTTTCTAAGAACACTTGATACCAAAGTCTGGTTTATTATGGTCAGTGAGAACACAATCCATGTCCGAGTCAGCTTGAAGAGGTAGCCTTAAGAGCCATAAAGCGTACTCGGGCATGGATTGAATCAGTTATGGAAGCCAATCGCACCTGAGCATGGAAGTAGATCACAGTTTAGATGCGACATCATCAGTGTCAACAGCCTTTTTCGAAATTTCATTGTGCGCGTAGCACGTTCCAATCTCATTCTCTGACCTACGCAGCCATAGCTGATAAAGTAGGAAGGTACGCAAGAGGCTTTCTTCTCTCGTGTTTGACTCTCAAGTTAAGTAGTTGCGTACTGCCACCTGCTGTATCGAAGAGTGTAAATACGCATGTGTCCCGGAGAACTGAGAACTAAACCAATGTAAACGCTGGCCAGTGGGAAGCAATCGTTCCTGTGCACGGTACAAATCAATCGTACCTGATGTGAAAACGTCCTAAAAATAGCTCTGTTTTTGAGATGTTTAGCACGTCCTCTATTTAGCATGCTACTTTTGTGACCTTGTACAGGTTAAGTTAGTGAGAGACAAGGTCCAAAAGTTCTCGATACTATACACTCAGTTTGGGTTTAAATCCCCTTTGTTTAAAGCTGGATATTTGTATATAATTTTAAATCAATGATACAAATCTTCATGGTCCTGCTCTGGCTGAATCATACACGGCATGTCTTAGGGGCGGAGCTTCTATGAGGGCTCAAATCTTTCAAATCTTAATCTCTTTTTTCCCCCCCACACACAAATCTCACCAAACTCGCCTTTAGTAAATATAAACACACTGGTCTGGTCGAGTGCCTATAACTGCGTGCCGTTTTAGTTAGTTTATATGCTTACGCTAGAGCGCTGTGGAATTCTCGCTTCTGATTGGTCAGAAAGTGTTGAATTAATTAACTGTAATCCGAACTATAGCTTTCTATTAAATTAGATAAAGTTTTCCATTCTGAGCGCGTCTTCAGGATTGAAGGTGCAGTTTCTTTAGAACACTACAAGCTGCTTTTTGGTCTTATAGCACTAGTGAGGCTGGTGAAGGAGTTTATTACTTCTATAGTGTAATTCGCATAGGCATTAAATGTAACTGTTAGTGTTTAAAAAGCCCAATATATTAGGGTTGGGTGGTAATACCTTATCCCAGGGTATTAAAAACTAGCAATTTATTACTACCGTCATGAAGAGAAACAAAACAATCTGCTGCGCAGTGTGTGCTGGTTATGACCAGGTTTGCACGGCCATGAAAATAAAGAAAGCTTTGGAAAAGTCATGTGATTTTAATAATGATGAGGCCTCCAGCGTGGACGTGTATGGGGTTATTTCTCCCCATCATCTGTAGGTGGACGGTAGTACTGTTTGTCGGCGTATAAAATGGGAAAGGTTGTAAGGTATCATAAATTGGAAATCACCCTGCTCTACATTAATTAGTAAATGTTTGTAACGGTCAGGATTTATAGGAAAGCAATCCACTCGGGATCACTGTGGAGTGTGGGGTCATATCACATCACCATGTCACCACTTTACTGTAACAGCCTGATCAAGTTTAATGACTTGTACATGATATTAAAGCCATATTCTTCCTTTTTCAGTCTCCGAGTCACTTCTAATATTAAGGATCTGAGTATTAGCCGACATCCGATACAGATATGAAATCGGACACAGGCATCCGTATGTTTTTCATAAATGTAACTTCTGACATGAAATATTTGAGCTTTGAAAGTGAAAAAGAAGAAGAGCCACTGATCACCAAATACACCAATGAGCTTTGAAATAGTTCGTCATCTGTTTGACTTTACAGACCATGTCCAAATTGTGTTGGCTGTTTAATATACTTTTTTTTATTTATCAAACTTATGTATAAAGCCTAAGAGTGCTGTTTGTAGAGATAATCGGCAGGGCTGAGATTACCCATGACACTTGTGCTTACAGCCGAGTGTTAGGTTTAACCACACTTTTTTTAGGTTTATTTGTGTAAGCCACAGCATAGGTGATATTCACACTTGATAAATCTTGACAGTGTGCTGTGTAAATCTGTGGTGGTGTCCATTCTCTAGACAGATGCTATTTGGTTAAGGACTGGACTGTTTTACTTCCTACACATAGTTTGTATAGAGCTCAGTCGGTCAGATTCACCAAAATATCAACCATTTTAACATTAAGGTATTGTTTAATACAATTTGGGGATGGGAATCACCAGAGACCACACGATACGATGTCATCATGAGACCCAGGTGCCGATTTGATCTGTATTGCGATTCTGTCAGTATCATGATTTTATTAATATTCTGATTCAACAAGAGATGGGAATCGCCAGTCACCTCACAATACGATATCGTCACGATTCTTAGATGCCATTCTATAAGTATTGCAATTTTATAAATATCCCGATTAGATATAAAATTTTGTTACAATAGTAAAAATTTTTCAAAGTTTTATGATTAATTAAATGTTACCCATTCCTTATAACATTAGTTTTCTCACTTAAAAACCCAGCGTTTAACAAGAGTTTAACATTTAACTGAGCAGCGCGTATCTCTGTCCTCCGCCATAATTATCATTTCTAAACAAACTTAGCAAATTGTTTACTCCTACCATACGGGATGAAAATGTGTAAATAGTTTACCTGCAGGACTATAAAGAAACATCAACATTTGACCTCCTCAAAGGCTTCCAAAGTCTTAAAACTCAACAGAGAGCGTGCGGGTTGAGCGGCTGTGAGCATGAGTGTGTGCGACTTCTCACATAGCGTTTCTAACACATGGTTTTTGACTAATTCACGCTCGCAGTGTTTTGAGACTGGTTTAAGTGAGTGTAATGAGTGGGTTTGAGACTAATTTGCTCACAGAGTTTGGAGAAAAAGGCAGATCCGGGGCTTTTAACACGTGCAATTTTTACTTAATGTAACACCATAAAAATGTGTTTTCTGTTGCATCTCTCGGGAAGCTTCTGCGCTTAATACAGAATCATTTATATCTGAGGCTCATCAGCCTGTCACGGCCAATCAAACTGAGAACCAGCTAATTCTAGACACTCGCCGATCGACCGGTTCATTTCTATTATAAACGTGAAATTTTTTTTTTAACAAATTGATTTTGGAGTCATTGTGGCGATACATGAATCGGCACACAAAAGAATTGCGATTTATAACTGAATAGATTTTTCCCTCCATCTCTAGATTTAACATTAACAACATTTTAGCGTTTCAAATGTCAACCTGTTCAGGTTAAAAGTAATTTATTTTTATTTTTTTATTGAAGTCAGTGTGACGATACATGAGTTGGAACACAAAAGAATCACTAAAAGTACGTGAATAATATTTTTTTCTTTTTTTTTTTGTTGTACAATTTAATTGTATCTCAACGTTGTGATGGAGAAGCTTTACAGAATGGTATTTAAATTTATCCCTCGTGAGCAAGTCCGAGACAAAGAGTCTCCTTGCGACGATCACTCGGTTTCCGATTAAATGCTGTTTACAGCCAGGACGAAACAAATAATGTATTTGCTGGCAAAAGGCCATTTAACTAGAACGAGGAGAGGTAAGGAATTTGCTTTTGGCAACAACTTTTTTAACTTTGTTCATATAGTTAAACTTTGACACAAATTCACAAATCTCTGAAACATGTGCTGGTTAAAATGTGACCGCCTGCGCTCTCTTTATGGATGAAAACGGGACGCTGATCGTTTACTGTGATCTGTTTCGAAGCTCAGACATACTTAATGAAAAGCATTGTATACGCTTAGTGATGATAGAAACGTACATACACAGTGTATATATACACACACGTGTAAATATACATATATATGCTATCTTGGGAGAAGTAGAAAAATCTAACGCCACGCATGAATTCTCAGGTCTGGTGTGTGAAGCACGTGGCTTCTGGGAGAGTTACACCAAACACCAGAGCGAAACCTCACCCTGGTACTGATACCCCAGACATGTCCACAAATCTGCGGTCAGTCTGTGAAGCAAGATAAAAAACATGAAGCAATACACACGCGCACACACACACAAACACAGGACATACAAACACAGCTGCATTCAGACAGCTCTTTTATTCCCTGGTTGATTTAATCCAGGTAAAACATCAGGAAGCTCTTAGCCGTAGATATGAGGCAGAAAAGCATCTGTCATTTCAGTTAGTTTAGAGTTTAATGTCAGACAATTCAATTAGACAAAGTTCTCATGAATTATTTAAGCAACAAGAATACTAGAGATGGGGGGGGGGGGGGGGGGGATTAATGTTATTTTTTTTTTTGTGGCATCTCATGTATCACCACACTGACTTCAAAATCATTTGTTAACTTGTATGTGTTTATATTTAAAGTGGCGAAATCAAGCCGTTCCTCTGTAATCCTGTGACTATGGCACGGGCTAAACTATTCACACATTGGCAGGCTGCAATTTTGTTTAGAATCGTAAGAAAATCTAAAATAAATAAATCCAGTATCTATCGTGACTGTTTATAAAATCATGATATTAACAGAATTGCAATACAAATTGAATTGGCATCGAGTCGTCCTGATAATGGTATCGACTGGTCCCCGGTGATTCCCCTCCCTACAGAATGTACTGCTCCGCTACTCATATCTTCACAAGCAAAACTGGTCTTTAAAAAGTGCCCAGTAGATGGAAAAACCTGTTAGTCCCAAGTTTCCAAAACATTACTCTCTGTCTCTCAGTTGTTACACGTTGTTCTAGCCCACTTTGTCCTCAGTCCTTCTTCCTCTGATCAGAAAGCATGTCCCTTCTGGATCAGTCCTAATCACAAAGTGCTGTGATAACTGTTTTGCGATCTCTTTATTATTATAATATATTTTTTTCAGGAATAGCGCTGAAGTGTTGGCTTCATGTTGGTATGAAGGAGCTCACATGCCTCTTATTCTGGCGCTCTTTTTCTCCTTCTAGCTCGTAACATCCACAGTATGACCATTCAGTCATTTTTATGCTAAGAGAATGCAAGTGCCTTTTCAGATCTGTCCATTTTTAATGTGCTAGCTGGCTTGGCGTGTGTCATATGTACAGTATACAGTACGTAACACACACAGTAGCTTTTATGCATTCTAAACGAAGTTTAGAAGTCAAGTATCAAGTAGTTCTGACCACACTACTTCTGTGTTTTACATTAATCCTGTAATACCAGGAAACCATGATATTTTTACACTCTGTGAAACTTTTACACCTACTCTTATTCACAGGGGAACAGTGTATAGAGATGGAGAGATAGAGTACATTATTAATCCCAAATGGAAATTAGATTTTTACAGCAGCCAGCATTTAAATTATCAAAACAAAACGAGGTCTGGAAGATGAGTTTAACCCAACTTTACCCTGAATTTGCATCCATCTGTATCAAACAGTGATTCGTATCTCACTCACTCACTCTCACGTACGTACGTACTGTGCGTGTGTGTGCGCGCGTGTGTGTGTGTTACATAAGACACAACCCTCAAGAATATTTTAAGCCGTACACGGTTGCAGGTTTTCTAACAATTTCCACAAAGTACAGTTGTAAATAAATAAGTTAGTAAATAAAACCGTTTCATCCATTATTTAATCATTTACAAAACAATTTTTATGGGTTAAATAAATGTTTAAGGCTGAGAGAAGGCAATAAATTAAACTGTGTTTTAATATCAAATCAGCTGCTTCCAGTGAATAATTTAAAGGTCTCGTGTTTTTTTTCTTTTTTTCTTTTTCTTTTAATGCTTCAGCTGAAATACTCTTAATCAATATATCTCTTTCCATACCTCAAGCCCTTCTCTAAATGTGGACCTTTTTTTAGTGTCTATGTAAATGAGCTGCAGGTTGGGGGTCACAAAAAAGCTAATTGGCTTGTTTAAACCCTGGCCAATGCAAAATGGGAAACCATGATCTTGGAAAGAACAAAAAGCAGAGAATGTCTGAATGTATAAAAAGTATTTTTGTATGATTGGTCCAAAACAACTTTAGGAAATCTAACAATTTGATCTGGAATAAATTTAAACTTCAAGTTAGATTTAGAAAGTTTCTTGAGAATTTGTTGTAAGACATTTTGCTGCTTTCACACCTGCAGGTTTAAGTTTATTTAAATTGAACTTTAGTCCTTTTTCATTTTTTTGGTAAAGTTAGTTTTGTGTGGCGCGATCACACTTGGCTGCAGACCAAAACAAGCACAGAGAGCCTTCCAGAAAGAGGTGGTCTTGATTTGAATCATCTGGTGCGGTCCTCCTGGTGAGAAAGCACACCAGACCATCACAAGTCCAGTGTTTCATGATGGAAGAATATGTAAATATTCTTCAGCTGATAAGAATGTCACAGTTCAATAGGATTATCGCACACACACTCCTGTATTGTTTCGATATGCGCCTTCGGCGACTCCAGTACATGAACACGCGTTGTTTTCCAGCTGTAGCCGCGCTTCATTTTCAAACTGAATGATTGGCCTAAAGTGGTAAATGCAATTAATGAAATAAACAATCACCATAGCGACAAACAACCTGTGTAGGTTAACCTCCATCTCAGTGAAAGAAACATGCAGTGATTCACAACACAGGATCTTTATTTTTCGTGTCTTTGCTGTTTTTTGCTCCCACAGCAGACGCATCTGACCAATAAGCAGAGAGGAGGACATTGTTGCGTGGTTAGAAGTGACGCGTTTTGGTATGTTTTGAATAATCTTTGTGTGAAAAGAAACTGAACCGAGAGGAAAACGCTGCGAGTTTACAGAGTGATTCGGACCCGAGCAAGCGAGCTATAGTGAACGCACCCTTAGATCTTGAGTGCTGTGACAGTTGAGGTCTTTTTCAAGCCCTAGACTAAGATGCATCTTTGGTTCTATGGTGGATTTATAGTCCTGAGAATCTGAACCTGTGATCTACAGAACGAGTCACGACGCCAGGTACCTCATAATGTAACTCGGACAGCAGACTGTTATTAGAAAGCACTGGAAATGCACTGGTGTGTGTGTGTGTATGTGTGTGTATGTGTGTGTATGTGTGTGTATGTGTGTGTGTGTGTGTGTGTGTGTGTGTGTG